>JBBBDQ010028593.1:62500-206303 GCA_037127315.1 Ascarosepion bandense | reverse complement strand
TATATATACATATATATATATATGTGTGTGTGTGTGTGTGTGTGTGTGTGTGTGTGTGTGTGTGTGTGTGTGTTTTAGCATCTCGAAATATAAGTAATATCATTTAACCATTTCGACTTCCAATGGAAATGGTGAAAACTTGCTCTCTGTTAATATCTGCCGGTTCCTATCAGCTGTGATAGTAATCTGTAAACAGGAAACTCTCAAGGCCGTATTTTGACCTAGGGTCAAATATCGTCAAAACCCATTGATAATATTTTGAATAACAAGCTTTAATAAATTCGCTTACTTCTCCCAACAAAAGTATTTCTGCCCTCATTGTTTCTTTGAATCCTTATTTTCCACTTTTTATCACTTTGGCTACTTTTCCCAACAAAAATATTGTATTCTCCAATTTTAGAGAAATATCACCACATCTTGAAAATCACTTAAAAGTAATAACAGCCACTTGAAAATATGGTTAAATCATGTTGCGTTGACCTAAAATATTTAGAAAATTTATGTTCTGTTATTCATGAACGAGTTCAGGTAACACCGTCTGCTTTAAATAAGAAGCAAAAGACAAAGTGACGAAATTGGATAAAACAATGACATTTATAGTAAAATTACCAACCATACATTTTATAGAAAAACTAACAGCAATGTATTTTTGTAGCAAAATGATCAACAATGTATTTTATTTGTAGTTGAAGCCATGGAATCATGATTCAAGATTCCAACATTAAATAACCTATAGAAGTTGATATGCCGCTAAACACAATCAACCAACCAAACAAACAACGTGAAACAACTCTTTCCTGGTGGATAACTTCCTACATTCTTTTTAAAAAAATAAACTGCATTCCAAAATATAACTTAAACGTAAACTACAACATATAACTACATTAAATAATTACGTCCACATAAACATGTATATGCCTAAAAGCTGAGTATCCTCTACCACGTATTCAGCTATGAAAGCAGAATAACATATATCATATTTTTAATAGTTGAAAGCTTCCAAATGAATTAAATTTTGGCATTAAATGACCAATAAGGAGTTTATGTTCTATTAAACTAACTAATTAAGTAAAACAATTTTATCATTATGTGGGAGGTAATTTCGGCGGTATACGTTAGAGATACTTCTTAGCGAGATAAAGACATTTTTGCTATTAATGTCTTCTCAGGGCATATTTATAGGGGATATATATGAGAGATGTTTATGTCACAGCCTGTATTATAGTTTTAATTATTTGTTTAATGAGCAGGCAAAAATCGTTACTGTCTCTTCCATATTCATATAACACAGTATTATCATATATTCCTGTCTTTACATAGATTTACATATTTAACAAATTCATTTCACTAAAAGCCACTTAGTGCTTAGGAAGTGGATTTTAGGAAGTTGATTAAAGGAATCGTAATTGTTAGGATAAGAAACAACCCAAGCTTAAACACGCAAACTATAGATTTTAAAATAAATCGATGACAGAAATTTAACTATTTGTGTCAATAATATAAAAATACATAGAAATACAAAATCACATTAGAATAGAAAAAAACATGCCCACGAAATGACTTAAGCAAAGACTTAACAATAATCGTAATATTTTGTAAAATAGCCTGGATCTTTAGAACAAATATATATCTTTTAATAAACAAGAACGCTTTTCGTTAATCAACAACAACTCGATTAATACCTGAAATAACGTTTTTAGGAGGTTTGTTCATTCTCTCTAAAAGCAATCTATACCAACTTATTTCTGACAAAATATATGCAAAATATATAATATATGTAAATAGAAGATATACAGCATTGATGAGGGTGGAAAACATCAGAAATCTTTGGTCACACTTTTTCTTTCCTCAAAAACTGATATAATACGCAATTCTAAATTTTACATATAAAATAGATATAAAATCGACAAGGTATTAAGTTGTATTCGTCATAGGTGCTTCAAGAAAATTTCTTCTCTCCTATTTGAAAATTGTGCATATATATCTATGAATTCACAAGTGTAATTGCTTACATGTACCAGTTTGTTTTACCAGTTTGTAAGTGCGCATGCGTTGGAATTAATATTCACACACAATGACAGAGTGACAAATAACACTGGGCATGCGTGAAACTGCGCATGCGCATAGCCCTTGTGAAAAAGCAAGAATTTATTTTCAGATTTTTCCAATGCACTTCATTTAATTACTGGACATGCAAATCTAATTTATTATCAGGTCTTTTTATAATGTGTCTTGAAGACATTTTAATCTTTTTTAAATTATATCTTTTTTGGCATTTCTTTTCGCTTTTCCTTGTTTTATTTGATTCTTCTGTTCATTGTCTTTTAAAAAGCACTCAAAAGAAGCTTCGGTCGATATGGAACTGGTCTGTCAAAAAAAGTAAGAACAAAAATATTTCAAGTACAAAATTTTAATTTGAATTTGCTGATAATCGTTTAAAAATATTAAATTAGGCATCGTCATATCTGTATTTATAATAGCAAATTATTTCCTTTTTTTTTCATCTATAAATTTTGCTTTACTCACATTAATATTATTGTTATAAATGTGTGGGTATTATAAAGAATATCAGTACCGCATGTGGGATTATTGAGCCGAGTTCAAATTCCAGTTTAGACCGTTGCGTTCATTTTCGCACAAATGTCTTTGGGGGAGATATGGAACTATCTTTTTTCTAATTAACAAAATTTAAGGATAAATAACATGGTAGACTGTGCATACTGGACTCTCGTGGCAATCAAAGAGACAAAATATGGCACACACTCACAGACATAGATGTATATTTTGTTATGAAACTAAAACTAAAAACACCGATGATAGAACGAGATATCATAAAAAAGATGATGAAATTTAGAGGAAAAATTGCAATCTGCAAATGACATGCAAACATAAGAAGAACGTGAATGAATTAAAAAACCGGAATTAAAGTATTTCGAACTGTAGGAAAAAAGAAACAAACACCCATTTTGATAATCACACTGCATGTAACAGTCTGCCAGTTTAGCATGGAATCAGCACGAAAAGCTCAGTGTGGCAATGTCAGATTCACCATACTACAAAAAATGATTCAACAAAAGACGCACGGTTTGCACCGGTCCACATCATGATGGTAACATGGAATCTGATAAATATGGTACATACTCATTCTCTTTTGATATTTAGTGCTTTCATAAATTAGGCTGATTAAGTAAATCATGACAATAGTTTAATTTCTACCGAATAAAATTAGAAAGAATGACCACTTTAGTGATTTGTTTTTGTTTGAAGTTTTACGACTAATTAACTCTTTCTGTTATTTAAGATGAAAGCATATTTTGGATTAAACGAATACTTCTTTTGGTGTGTGTGTGTGTGTGTGTGTGTGTGTGTGTGTGTGTGTGAAAATAATGACTTCGCATGTCCAAGAATGCATTCCAGAAGCTGAGTATAATACTGAGAGACAAGAAAGTTTTGCTAAAAACAAAGGGTGTACTGGATTGCTAGTTGATGTCTGTTCTTCCATATGACAGTGAATGCTGGACAATCTCCCCAAAGATGAAGGAGAGACTTGAAGCAACCTGAGACATGTAATCGGGAAGAAGGGTTGGAGAACCTGATACTCACAGGACAGTTACAGTGAAAGGGAGACAGGGGAATGCAACGCGTAACATAGTTGATGGGCTTGAGTAAATGGATGGCAGAGCAGGGTTTAGGCGGGGTAACATGAGAAAGCGCATTAAGAGCCACTAGATGTATGGTGATGTGGAAAGCCATGATCGCCCAAGTTCTGAAAGAACACTGCTCATAGAAGAAGAATATTGATTTAGCTTCTTTTTTGTTCAAGAATAATTATTTTTTGTGGTAGAAACCTTTCTCGCGACGAGTTATTTTCATTCAGTTCCAAGGATATTTGCGCAAAAAGATGTTGACTGAAATCCGAGGACGACTTTTCGGTTTCTCATTATGGGTTGAATGAGTGGAAATTAGGAAATAAAAATTGTGCTGCACATTCCTTTGAAGTGGGGAAAGACTGTTTGCAATGGAAATCAATTTCAGCTTTTGGCTTAAAACTTGTCTCAAAGGGTATTAAAAGCTAATGCCTCTTCTACATTTAAAACAAACAAAAAACATGGTATCATTTCACATACGTGTATTTACTAAAAATAATGTTTGAATTCATAAAAAAATGCCGGATGTAAAATATATCCATTAATTAAAGAAAAATCCAGAACACTTAAGAAAGGCTTAAAGTTTCAGAGGTACACTGATAGTCAGGATTTGGATTTATTCTTATAAATATTATTGCACTATTTTGGTTTTTATATTGAGTTATTTATTAACAAAACTTCTGCACTTGAAGAAACATCTTACATTTCTGGTCCCTATCATCAGATAAGAATAGGTAACTTCATTTTTTAGAACTCTCAACCCCAAAAAACCCAATGTCTTTTTCTTATATACAGTTTAGTCTTTCATTCCGAACTGAAGACGCCAAAAGACGCTAAGGAAAAATTTTGTGAAAGAGCATTTACACTTTATCCACAATTATCATCTGCTTTTGTTTTAGATAGTATTTTCCCTTCTGATATATATATATATATATATATATATATATATATATAAATTCTTATATCTACTTTTTCCCCTAAATATGCTTTATCTAAAACCCACTTTTTTCTAATAGTTTAACCCATGTATAAGATATGTTTCGTTTGACACATATCGAGCGTTTCTAATATGATTTTTTCTTTTTTCCTTTCTTTTCTTCTTTTTCCTTGTTTTTATTGTTCTTACCTCCCATTTCCCTTTCTGTTTTGTTTAACCCTATTCTCAATTTAACAACACTTCTGACCCCCTTTCCTTTGTAAAGATAGACGAGACCAAATTTTCCATTTCTTCACTTACAACTCTATCTAAAATTTTAAATCTAAAAATAGACATGATTTGCTTCCAAAATCCTTTGTGACGTAAACTTCTCAAATCTTAACCGTCATTTTTTTTTTTATTTTAATTTTAATTTCTTTTTTTTTTATTTTTATTCTCTCTTTTTATTCTTATTTTTATTTCTATTTTGAAATATGAACCGTTTCTGAGGAGACGTGAAATCTCTCTTAGGGATTTCATGTTGAAATGTTCATTCAACAATTTTGAATATTGAAAATTTATTTTATATATATATATATATATATATATATATATATATATATATAATGAGGATTTCATGACGCATGAAGCAACGAGTCGTGCCAAATACGTAGGACAATAGGTATATTTTGTAATTTCTATATAATACATACCCTATTTTATTAACACCTGAATAATAATATTATACATAAGTGCCTCCTCACATGTATCTTCATTAATTCACGTTACTATATATACCTATATACCTATGTGTGTGTGTAACTATATTAGTGTGCGTCTGTAAATATATATGTACGCATGTGTGCCATCTGACGAGTCGCGTTAAGAACATCAATGCGGTGAAATATGTAGAATCCATGATAATAATCGAAAATTCTTCATAAAATATTACTCTATTAAATTAAATAAATGAATTTAACATTGAGTTCTCTCGAGTTTGTCTCTTTTTGGAATTTACCCGGATTACATACCAAGTGTACTATGTTATATATATATATATATAGCTATAAATTTTTTTTAAAATCATTTCACCCCGAGCAAGGCGGAAACGCCACTGATGTGCAGGGGGCTACATAAATGTAAAAAGATTAATTAGAAAAGAGTGAGGAGTACAAACTAGTTAGAAAGGAACAATAGAAAGCTGAGAAAGCAGGTGCGATGACAGATACATAGGTGGAGAGAAAGGGAAGGTTATACAGGGTTGGGGAGAGAGCTAGAGTCCGGTGGTTAGTAGATGAGTATTGACTTTGCATTTAAAAATTTTCAAATATAAGTTAAAAAATTTATTAAACAAATGCACAAATAAGAGGTGCATAGAAAAGTTTTAGACAGACTATGACGCCATTTTCAAACGCAGTTTCTCCCTTTTCTTCTTCTTTCTTTCATCCCTAAATTAATTTTTTTTCTTCATAGCAAATGCTTTTTCTTTCCTATATTTCTTTTGTTTTCATTGATTGTTTTCTCTTTTATTTTTTTTTTAATTTTATTTTTTCATCTATTTTATTCTTTCTTTTTACTATTTTCTTTCTCTTTCTCTCTTTTTAGCTTTCTTTCTTATTCATACTTTTCTATCTATCGTTGTTTTTCCTTTTGTATTCACTTATTTATATTTCTTAATTTTCTCCTGTCACTTTCTTTTGTTCTCATTTTATTTATTTCTGATATTTTTTATATATTTCTTTTCATTCTGTTTCATTTCATTTGTTTTTTTCTTTTATTTCTTTTTTACTATCATCGTTTTTTTTCTATTTTGTATTTTCGTGTCAGTATTCATTGGTTATCTTTTTCTCTTTTACATTTTATTTCTTTTTTCCTTTTTTTTTTCTCTTTTCTTACGCACCTCTTTTTATTTTCTTTCTTTTTTACTTTTGAATGGCTTCCTTCTTTATATTACTTTTTTTACATTATTATTTTCGTCTTTTTTATTTCCTCTTGCCTTTTCACTTCACTTTTTTCTTTTTATTTTCCTTATTTTTCTCTCCATTCTTTATTTCTTTATTACGTTCATTATTATTCTTAATTTTTTTCATTTTTCTTACTTTACTCTTCTTTCTTTTTAAATTCAATTATTCTTTTTCTTCCCATCTGCATTTCATTTTCCCACTCACCATCTAACACGGTTTCCTAAAGGCTCTAATGTTCTTCGTTTATGTTTGATCCATATGGAAGCAGCACCCAAATCCCATCATTACCAGAACCCTGTTACCGAAATCTCAACTGTCAAACCCGTCTAAGAAACATCTTGGCACGCGCCTACCTGTTTCGACCCAAATTGCTTCTAAATGTCTTAGTGATTGGACAAGATTACTGTTCTTCGACTACAGTCATACTCCCACTTACGATAAAAGGACACTGACAACCGACAGAAGACCTTGCCTCTTCCAGACACCATGGCTTCCGTCGCCTAGTAGCCTGTGTTTATGCAATTATAGTTCCGCCCGAAAATGAAGACAGGGAATTGTAAAGAAATAATCGCGAACGTGCGTGTTTGCAATAAAATACCGTGTTGAATTCCAGAATATTACATAAAATTCGTTTTTCCGAAACTCATCTTCCAGTCATCGAGCGTCTATAAAACATATGTATGTGTAGAGTTTTCTTCTTTTACGAGCCGTGTCCCTTCAGGACTTTGGCTATCATGGCGCACTATATCTTCCTTTCTTTTTTTAGCTTTTATCAAATTTCGTCTTTTTGTCATTCATCCTAAATTCTATTCGGCCATCCATTTACTCAGGTTTGATTTGTACGTTATGCCTTTGTTTTTGCCTGTTCTTCAAACTGTTCTGTGAGTATCAATTTTTTCAAGCCCTCTTTCCTGATTATATATCCTAGAAATTATAGTTGTCTCTTTATAAAAAGGGTTGTCTTTTCTTTAACTCTGCGTTAGATCGGATTTCTCAAAGTGGATAGTAGTTCTCTGACGTCTGCCTCCCACGGGAACTGAGCTAAAAATTCACCATATCACGTGCTTTACACCCTGAGACAGAAGAGTAGTAGGAGGGACAAAAAAACAAGTTGTTAACTCGGAATTACGAGTATATTGAAAAAGTTTGGGGTAAAAAAAAAACACCCCATCCGATTAACGTAAAGAAAAAATAGAACCCTACTTACCTCGGTATTGTTCGGGGTCAGGCGGTCAAGCATGCTAGACCAAATAGTGGTCACTCATATCCAAGTTTGCCCATCTACTAGGCTGCTCAGGTACATTTAAACTGTGGATTACACTGCATCTATATTGAGCGGACTTTAGTTACAATTTCAGTGAGAGAGCTTGTTATGTATCGAGGTCAACAGTCTGAACAAGGCTAGTACGCTTATATCCCTCAGTCAAGAGAACCCTTATGACTACATACTAGCACAAGCATCAACAGCTCCCTAAAGCGTTCCTTATACCCAATTTCAGTCACAAGGCTCGGGTTTACCCGTGCTATGGTTTCCAGGCATTTTGCAGCGGTGCCATACGCTGTGTTTGCCTCCCGCTGCCTGATAACGTCAAGAAATCAACTTCCTGATGAGATGAGGTTCGAACCGGATCTCATTGTCAGAAAGCGAAAGTTTTAACCACTTGGCCATAAGAATCCAAGCGAGCGGCAATTTTTGAAACATTGTATGCATAAGGAAATAACGCATTCAATTTTTAAACCGACATTATTTCTTATTACACGAGATGTTATTTTTCATTGTTTCAATGTTTGCATAGAGCTGATGTGGCCGACTGTTCTAAAGCACGCCAAATCAGGCGGGGCTGTCACCTACAAAGTAGAAGACGGTTCCGAACCTGCTGGAAGACATATTATTTTTATTAAACCACTCGAATGCACAAGCCAATAAGTTGACAGTCACACACACACACACACACACACACACACACACACACACACATCGCTTATCGTAGTTGACACCCGCTCGGGTCCGATCATCGGGATCGTCATTCTCTCCCGTCATTCCATTTCTTTTTCTTTAAGGTCGGTGACGCAGATGGCTGTTAAGACCCAGCCTCCTCCTGAAGAATCGTAAACAAGAGTCACAGAGAAATGTAGGTGGTGGAGGCGGCTACAATGGTCAGGCGAGTTCGGTCCTCCTGACAGCAGGTCGCAGATCTTTTCATACACATATGGGGTATCCAAAATGTCATTAGAATCCACTGATGTGCCTGAGATTGTTTTCCCTATTTGGTTGTGTACATGCGGCGATCAGTAGGCGCATTGCTGTCGCCTGAGTACTGTCACGCGCTTTGGCACCCACGTTGGCCGCTACGAGTCGAGACGCTACATATTAGACTGAAACCGATGCGCGTTATTACGTCCTCCCATCGTTATCCGTCTGCAGTCGTCCGTGGTTCGGGCACGCGGTGGTGGTTACGGCGGCGAGCCTAAAGGGCAGCTCGCTAAAGGATGTGCATTGTTGTGCAGTGCATATCGACAATGAATGAGAAATCAGAGTGCCGAGTTCGAATTCTAGTAGAATTCGTTTCATTCACTTACGCTCAAATAATCCTTCTCTTCTCTGAATTTATGAGAATAGCAGGGCAGATTGGGTTTTTTCGCCTTGGCTGGAAATCAGTCTACCAGAGAAAGTAATGGCCACCTACTGCGGATTAATCTGCCCAGTCAGTCATACCTTGAAAGAGATATGATCGCTCTTAGCGTGTATCACGTATGGCACTCAACTGACTGACTGAATTTCTTTGAATATTGGATATTGTTCCGATAAACCAAGACGCATATTTCGGCATTTTTTAGTAGCCATTGTCATCCTATTTGCATAGTAACTACAGGTATTTCTTTAATTATGTTCGGAAACATAAAAACGTAACAATGATAAATATCTTCAACAAATACTTTCACGGCTTAGCTCTCTGGTGCCACCCTCTGCATGAATTTACTCGAGCGACTAGACTAACAAATATGTCCAACCCTTTTACAGTGAAACCAATTAAGTGTAACCACAATTTCTGCTCCAACAGCTTCTTTGCTCGCACTTCCCGCCTGTGGAATTCCCTTCCGTAAACTTGCTTCCCTGACGACTACAATCTTCAAAAATTAATGCAAAGTCAATTGCCATCTCTTAGCTTTTTGACTCACATCTTTTTCATGACAACCCTTTTATCATGTTCTCCTTCTTTTCCACTCCACTTTCATGCAGCCCCATTCACACCTGTATTCTCATCCTGTTCTTTCTCATTCTCTGACTCCCCTGTAACTTATCACTCAGGTCTGCTTTGTTTGGGGTGAAATGATTGAAAAATTATATTTATGGGTAAAAAAGGCTCAATATCAGGGATAGAGTAAATGTAACACCCGTTATACAATTGTTATGGGGAAACACACCTATTCTCAGATAATGGACTTTCCCTCCTATATCAATAAGAATTAACAGGAAGTTAACGTGGGAAGTTCTTAGAAGTTCTTGGGAAGTTCATAGGAGTTCTTTAGAGTTATCTTGGAGTTCAATAGAACTACTAGGCAGTTGATATTAGTCGGTAGTTAGCCAAATACTAAGGCGTTAATTTTCAGTGGAAGATTACCAAGTTCCTAACATTTTGGGTGCGTTAAGTCGATTAGCAACCGACATAGTACGATTATAAGCTTCAGTGCGGAAACTAACCCCCAACAATAATAACTATAATAAAAGCATTCCGATCACTAATTATTTCTTAGTAATAGACACTAAAATAATATAGTTTTAAAGTTTGCTACATTTATGGGTAAAGGAGCTCTATACCTGTTATCTTCTTCTATGTGCCTTGTTGTTTCAGGACAAAGGCAATCATGACCTTCCACGTCTCCCTATCCCTGGTATCCTTGAGCACGCTTTCTCCTGTAACACTACGCAAATCCCATTCTGTCATCCATCTGATCAGGTCCTTCAAATACGTTATCCACTGCTTTCCTTTGTCTCATTTTCCCTCTATCTGGCCTGTTAATATCAGGTTCGCCAAGCCCTCCTTCCTCATTTCATGTCCCTTGAACTTTAGTTGCCCCTTCCTGATGCTCAATATTAATTTCCTTTTTGTTTCCATTCTTTCCAAAACCTGATCATTGCTCATATAGTGTATTTTAATATAGAATTGGATATTAGTCCACACTCACCGGCGACAATCTGTTTCATGTTTGAAAATAATTTTCATGCATTTTCATGGTCTGAAGTTTGCGTTCCAGCATGAAACAGAAATATACTGCCATTACACAGTGTCCAGATTAATATCCCATTAATATATATAAAAATGATCTGAAGAGGGCGTTTAAGCATGCAACAGACTGTTGGTAACTATTGACTGCTGCTGGCGGTTGACCTGAATGTCCACTTTTATACAGATGCAACCAAACGGATTACGAATGACAAACATGCTACAAAAAGCGCCACACAAAATTCTATCAAAGTCAGCAGCACTTCGTTACGGTTACATAATAGGTCACTGACACTTTCTTCTACTGTGACCTTTTTCACCTTCAACCAACACTTGAAAACCCGAAACAGCGAGAGGAGATGAATGAAGAAAGCGGGTTTTGATGAAACTGGAAGCATCTGTTCCTGAATCTGCACTTTGGCGGCGAATTTAATCATCAACGTCTTTATCACAGAGGAAGTGATCAGCAAAATAGAAATTAAATTGTTGGATACGAGATGAAGCCGCCAACAGTCTATATGAAAACATTGGCGGAATTGTGACGTATCTGATGTAGTAACAAATTCGGTAGGCAGGTCGTTTTTCAAACATGTATCTCGACATAGTACCGAAGATTTTCATGTATAGACAGCTTGACGGTATTTCTTAGCGTAGATGCATTTAGTCATAATTTCCGTTCTTTCATTTAACAGTTCTTTTTTATTTGGGAATAGCATAATTTCTAATTTTTCTTCTTGGCACAGTCTACATATATTTCCACTGTTATAAGGCTGGGCTGTTTTACAATTGCACTAGTAATTTAGATAGTTTCATAAAAACAAAACGCCAGAAACTTAAATAGCATCGTACAAAACAAAACCACTAACAAAGAATGCAACTGCAGGGACAAAAATAAATGTCCACTTCAAGGTCTCTGCAACACAAAAAAAAAAATACAAGGCAAAGGCATATGACCTAAATGACCAAAATAAAATATATTTGGGCTCAACCAAAGACGCTTTTGAGACCAGCTGGTTTAATCACAGGTCTACATTTAAAATAGAAAAAATTAAAAAACAATACAAAATTAGATAGACACGTGTGGAAGTTGAAATCAAAATATGGAAAAGACCCAGACATAACGTGGAGCATTGTAAGAAATACCTTTTAGGTTCATACAACCATAGATGAAAACGCCATAATTCGTTTTAATTTAAAAATTGTGAGTTCATAAATTCCCTGCCACGGTGTGAGCGTTCAAATAAAACACCATTACAAGAGCATTCTTAAAAAGAAAAACGGTAAAATCAGTTATTGAAAATAGCCTGAAGACACAACTCATGGTAGAAACCTGGGTAGCGAAATAACTTGTTTAAAAATGGAATATATATATATATATATATATATAAGAAAAATCTAACAGTGCCAACAGACCTACCTACGTTTCACCTAACAGTACCTAGGTAGGTCTGTTGGCGCTTAGATTCATCTTATTTGTTGCTCTACTATTGTATTCAGCGCTTTGGTGTTAAAGTTCCGTCTCGGTTTTTTTTTCTTTCTAACGAGTATTTTGACGTATTTTCAAGTACTTAGTTGGTTTCTTTTTTTATTTTCTCTTTTTCCCCTCCGCGTTTATTCTCGGTGGGTTTTTTGAGACGGACTGAAATATATTATAACAATTATTATTATTATTATTTTTATTATATATATATATATATATATATATATATATATATATATATATATATATATATATAACAGTAGCTATTATTATAAAGACAATACAGATAACAAACGAAATCAAATGAAATTTAGTTAATTGAAAATATATTAAAATTTTTGCTGGTTAGATATCTAATAGTCTGAATATCAACCGTATCACAAGTAAAATATCATATATAGATATTGACTACATATCCGTGTTTTCAGATCATTTTCGTTCTTCCTAAAAATAAACAGTACAATTAAAGAACATTTTCCCCGCTTTTTCAATACATGAGTTAAGATACTAATTAGTTATTTATTTAAGAAAATATTCCCATATTATTAGAATGAATATCTCGAACTTGATTGCATTTATCCGAATTTTTGGAGACTTAAATTCATTTTCGTTTCTTATATATTTGACGGAAGCCATTGTTCGCATAATGTAATTTCAAAAACCTATATAGAATTTATTTGATTATTCTAATCTCCAGTTCATTATTTTCTCATTTTCTCTTGTCTAAAGCCAATCCTTCAGCGGACTGGTGGGAACTTTAGTTTAAATTAAATGATATGTCGTTTTTGTCTACCGGATTCAAATTTTATTTCTTCTGGTTTATGAAAATTATCCCGAAAATAATCATTTTGTTCTTGTTTCTATTACACCAGTTTTGATTGTTGCACTTTCTAGTATTTCTGACATATACTCCACTCACGTCTATTGAACAGGTGAAGAGGCTCATCCCTTGTTTCCTGTTTAGGATGTGGTTTCCGGCTTTCTCTTTTCCAACCTTTTCACTCTTTTCATTTTTTTTTTCAATTGGAGTAGATAGACTAAAATATCGCCCGGTTCACACTCCACCCACGTCTATTGAACAAGTGAAGAGGCTCATCCCTTGTTTCCTGTTTAGGATGTGGTTTCCGGCTTTCTCTTTTCCAACCTTTTCACCGTTTTCATTTTTTTTTTCAATTGGAGTAGATAGACTAAAATATCGCCCGGTTCACACTCCACCCACGTCTATTGAACAAGTGAAGAGGCTCATCCCTTGTTTCCTGCTTAGGATGTGGTTTCCGGCTTTCTCTTTTCCAACATTTTCACTCTTTTCATTTTTTTTTTTCAATTGGAGTAGATAGACTAAAATATCGCCCGGTTCACACTCCACCCACGTCTATTGAACAGGTGAAAAGGCTCATCCCTTGTTTCCTGTTTAGGATGTGGTTTCTGGCTTTTTCTTTTCTAACCTTTTCACTCTTACGTAGCCCCTGCACATCAGTGGCGTTACCGCCTTGCTCGGGGTCATATGATAAAAAAATTACTTGAAGTTGTGCGTTATGGTGCAATGGATATTGTACCGAAATGAGAAATCGGAAAGCCGAGTTCAGATTGCAGTTGTATACACTTACATGTAAATACCATTGAGAAGGTATTAATCCGTCTCTTCCCTCCATTAAAATTTCCATGTAGATTTTAATTATCCAATTTTTATGTGTGGGTATATTTGTTATGTTAACACAGCAAAAACCATACATTATGGATAGCTTTTTTACAATTTCATTGAAATACACAAACTTGAAGACTAAAGTAACTGTCAGTGCAGTTTACAGTTTAATAATAATACAAGCCTTCGACATCATCTTAGCGATTAGCAAAAGATGATTATTAAAATGAGAATGACTGCAATGAAGATGACCACTCTAATATTTTTATGCCTTTCCCGTGGATTCGTGCTCGAATGCTCACCTTAATAATCAACCTTGTGTCACATCCGCGTTTTCAATATTTATTATTTACCTAGCAAACAAAGATGCATATGATAAAGAGCAGCTCTAAATAATTAAAATATGTCAGGTGCATATTTCTCACTAGACACCAGATTGTGGTTCAATGGATATTGGCTCAAAATTAAAAATCGGAGAGCCGAGTTCGAACACCAGTTAAATTCATTGCATTCACTTACGCGCAAATAGCTTTGGGAAAGGGATTAATCCATTTCTTCCCACCAGCTATGGGTTAAATAGCAGGGAAAATTGGATTCTATAACCTTGGTGTTAGCCAGTCGACCACAAAAAATAGTAAAAGAGATAGACTATATTGCTCTTTCTTCCGTCTCAATTATAAATCTGCCAAGGTTGATGAAGTAAATCTGGCTGCTTCTCCTTCATAATGACTTCCAGTCTGTGATTGAAAGTAGTAAGAAATGGCTCGTAAGCTTCTCTTATTCAACCACCATAGATTTTCTTGCATGCCTTTTATTTCATGAAATATTTGTCGTAAAGGGTGATGGTGGTAATATAAAAACACAATTTTAATGCAAAGAAATTCATTAAGTTACTTATTAAAGGCCGAATGACTCGACTTTAGAGTAAACTGTTAGTGAAATAAGCGTAAACAGCAATATAATAGGTAATGATGGTTACGTTTAAAGCATATAGAATAAACTGCAAGGTGTAGGATTATAGACTATTGTGTATAGTGAACAGTTTGAGATAATTTTAGATATATTAAAGAGTGTGAATTATTTCATGGTGACAGTAACAGTGATTTCATTACGTTGGTTTAATTAGTTAGTTTTCGGGAATTTGATAATTTGCATTTTTTCTTGTAATCAAAGAAAACATTAGGCGTGTAATCATTTATATATTCTAGCGTTTGTTAATAGCTTCCATTTACTCTAGATAATTTATGTTCACCTTTCAATTGCCAATATTATTTGGAAAGTGAAGTTCAGTTAATCTAGGTTTTATTATTAAAGGATAGATTATGCAGATGCAATCGCGACTTAAAAGTGTTTTTAGTACTTTTAATGTAATGTTTGATAAGAGTTGAATTTTCTGCAATGGAAATGGTAGCTTGGCAGACTATAAAATCTGTAAGGCATCTGTTTTGCAAAGATATCCGTTTGGGTTACGACAATTGCAATTATTAGTATTATTATTGTAATTTTTTAGTAGATAGTTTTTGATTGCTAGTTTTGTTATATTGTTTTAGGAATTCATTGTTATGGTTTTTTATTATCATTTCAAGATTATGAGTGCGCTACAAGTAAGTTTCAATGTATTCATATTAAAAACAATTGTTAAGAGGGAATTTTTTGCTGGGAAGTGATACTGAATTAGGGTAAGAAATTTATTGCCTAATTTTGTAGTAACGATTTTTTAAATGGTGGTGCGTACCAAATTATTTCTATATTTCTATTATCTTTGGTTATTATTATTTTGGTTTTAAAATTTAATGTCAAAAGCTTATAATATGTAATGTGAATATTTTTTGCTTATAAAATTCAATGTCAAATTTAATTTCAAAATTAATCCTCTACAAAATCGATTAATTCTACTAGACAATAAATTAGAAAAATTAGCAAACACATGCGTAATAAAGTTACATTATGCTATTTCTTTTAATCATATCACCCCAAGCAAGGCATTCCACTGCCACTATAGTGCAGGGGGTTGCATAGAGCGATTGGTTCGTGGAAATGTCAGAAGGAGGGTGATAGACGAGTAAGGAGGTACATAGAAAGAGTGTTTGAGCGAATGGGTGCGAGTTAGTGTGTTAGAAGGTGTCTATTGACCTTACATTTAAACTCCTGAAGGTTGTAGCAGTCGGGGAAGCAAGCATGCGGCAGAGAATTCCACAGGCGGGAAGTGCGAGAAAAGAAGCTGTTGGCGTAGAAATTACGGTTACATTTCATCGGTTTCACTGTAAAAGGGTGGGACCTAGTTGCTGATCTAGTATCTCGTGCAAATTCATACCTAGGGGGGCCAGTGATTTAAGTTCATCAGAGCAGAAGACATGAAAGTATTTATAGAAGAAACACAGGGAAGCCACGTCGCGCCGATGAGAGAGAGAGTCTGCAGGCGGTCTGCTAAGTCGGTATCGATCACATTACAGACCCTCCGCTGTACCTTGTCTAGAAGCCCAAGGAGAATAGCAGGGACACCCGACCAGATATGGCAACAGTATTCAATGCACGGGCGGATGGTAGATTATGCAGATACAATCGCGACTTAAAAGGATAGATTCAGGCGGAAAATACCTCCGGGCCCTGCACAGAGAACCGACTTTCATAGCAGCTGATTTAGCAATGGATTCGATATAGTCATTCCATTTGAGGTCTGCTGAAAGTGTGAGATCAAGGAGGCGTAGTGTTTTACTCTTTGGGAGGCAGGCCTGGTCCATGCTAATAAGAGGTAGGTGCGATTGTCTATGATGATTAATTGATAGTATCTTCGTTTTAGAAGCATTAAAATTTACGATCCATTTCTTACCCCAGTCCACTACAAGGGACGTCACAGAGGAAGTCTCGGAACGAATCCCAGTCTGCTCTTTGGTAGCAGTAGGATATTCTACTAGTCTGGGTTTCTTGGTTTGCCTGGGAGTGGAATGAAATATTGACGGAAACTACGGAGTTACCAAGTGGGTAGAGTTGTCTGGTAGTGCAAGAGTCTGGGATGGAAGTGAAGCAGAGGTCTATCAGTGAGTCCCTTCCATTAGGGTTGTCAGAGAAACGCGTGGGGAAGTTCGCCACTTGCGTAAGGGATTGGGTTAATAAAAAATTCATGGTGTGGACACCAGCAGGGTCGGTGACAGAGTTCTCCAGCCACTTGGTGTGGTGGGCGTTAAAGTCACCAAATACGAATATATAGGCGGAGGGATGGGAAGAGATGTCTTTGTCAATATTGTCAGAGACACTGTCAAGTAATGAACAGTCAGGGAAGGAAGGGGAGCGGTAGAGAAAGAAGAGATAGCTAATCGAGCTTAGAAGTGAGAGGTGGAAGCGCATGAAAGAATGATCCGGGGATTCAAGAGATGTCGCCCTAGCTAGGGGAAGGTTTTCGCTGACATACACACCAAGTCCATGCATATGAACATTGGAGTCCTTCCTAAAATATATATATATATATATATATATATATATATATATATATATATATATTAAAAAAGGATTAATTCAAAGATGTTGAATGGCCATTTCGATATTAAGATCCCCACGGGGGACGACACATCACCTCAGCAACAGAAAAATCCTTTCAGAAACTGGAGAAAAATTAGTCTACTTTTCCTTTTTAAATAGACTGCAAAGAAATTAAAAAATAAATAATAAAATAAAATAAAAATAAAGGGAAAGGGAAAGAAAAAGAAAAAGAAAACGAAAAAGAAAAAGAAAAAGATAGAATAAAATCAAATAAATAAGAAAAGAAAAAATTGACATCGTCTGGGTTCGCAAAAAAAAGGGAGAATGTAACTAAAAATTAACAAACAGCCGTGTTAAATCGACGTAAGTTTAAGCAACACGGAAAAAAGGTGGTAAGAGAGATAAAAGAAGGAAGGGAGGGAAAAAGAAAGAAACGAAAGAAAAAGTTTTTGTAAATATTACAGACGCTGGACAAATTCAAAAACCTAATTGCCCCAAAACGTTGAAGTATTAGAAAAAGGCCTTTACTTAAAAAGGCATAATTATTAATAAAAGGGAATAAAAAGATATAGGATTTAAAATAAAATTATTTTTTTAAAAATTAGGTCATTTGAAATTAAACTAAAGACAACACTAGGTAAAAAAAAAATAAAAAAAATAAATTACAATTATACATACCTATAGAAGTACACACATACATACATATATATACACACACAATTCTACGAATAAGAATACATATATACATACACATACACACGCATGCATTCAATTTATTACACACTGATATACATGCGCATACACACATATATATGTGTGTACACACCTATATACAAAAAATTCATATACACATAATATACGTGTACACATACACGCACACATACACACACACACACACACACACACACACACACACACACACACATATATATATATATATATATATATATATACATATTCCATATGCACTCACACACATATATATATATTAATGAATATTATGAAAAGGAGCATTTAAATAGCTAAAAAAAATTTTTCAAAATTACATATAGCCCACATACATAAATACATATATACATATATATACAAATATGCACATCCATACACAAACATACACATATACATAAAAAAAAATAAATTAAAAAACTTTTATAAAAATTAAAAAAATTATAGAAAAATTTAGAATTTAAAAATTAAAAATTAGAAGTTAAATTTTAAAATCCGCCCTATGGCGGCACTTGTTTATAAATTCCCTATTTAAATTTTTGGAGATTGTAGCCGTCAGGGAAGCATGCATACGGAAGGGAGTTCCACTAGAGGGAAGTGCGTGAAAGGAAGCTGTTAGAGTTGAAATGACGGCTGCATTTAGTTGATTTAACTGTAAAAGGGATGAATCTAGTTGCCAGTCTGTTTACCCAAGTCAATTTTTGTGGAGGAGGCAGAAGCCCCGAAAGTATTTGTAGAATAGACAGAGGGTGGCCACATCCTGTCGGTGAGAAAGTAGTTGGAGTTGAGCAGCCAGGTCGGGTCTCTTTTTCAGCCTGTCGAGAAGCCGACCAGTTAGAAAGAGAAGAGAACGACCGTCCAGGTAGACTTAAATTTTCTCTCTTGGTACATTTTAGCTTGTCGTCTCAGCTGCTTTCATGTGACTTACTGGCTGACACTGACCGAAGCTTTTATATCCATTTAGTTTTTCGCACTGGATTGCTAACTTTTCTCAGTCTTGCATATCGATCCCATTTGTCCGAAAATCAATTTAACATCAACTCGTGAAATCTGGTTTCAACTTTTTCTTTCAACTTTTAATATTTCATTTTATTAAAATATTTAATAATATTTAAACTTTTATATTTTTTAATTTCAATACTTTTTCTATTCACCAAAACCAGGATTTCACACCTTATTGTGAATTTTTGTAAAAGTGAAGATGAAAGTTGCTTTTAATTCTTAATTTGCTAACAACCACAAACTAATGTTTATTAATATGAATGTTTTATGAAAAATATATTTAGTATTGTTTGCCGCATGATATTCTTGATTTTTTTATATATAATTTTATATAATATATCAGTACTGAAAAATTACATTTGTAAATTTTCCAAGCATATTATATTCATTAATATTTTAACCTAAAAATTTTATTTATAATTTTCCATGCTAAATACATTTTTCTTTTATATTTCGATATGTTTAAATACATGTAATTTCCCGGGGAGCCGAGTTCGAATTCCAGTTGAATCCATTGTATTCACTTACGCGCAAATAACCTTGGGAAAGGTATTAATCCGTCTCTTCCTTCCAGTTATTGGTTAAATAGCAGGACTGATTGGGTTCTATAGCCTTGGTCAGCAATCAGTCTATCGCAGAAAGCAATGGCAACCTACTGCGAGATAATATTTTGCCCAGTCAGTCATGTCTCTTTCGAGACATGATCGCCCAAGCGTGTATCACGTATGGCACTTAACTGACTGAATTTCCTGTATATATTAAAATATTCGCTATATTTTAAATAAAATATTAGAAATGTTCTATTTTTCTTCAAAAATAAATACAAAACTAAATTAATATAGACAAGCATTAAAATATGTATTTTATTATCAGCTTATCTGCTAAAATTTATTTATAACCATTCATTTACTACTGTAATTACTTACATGATGTTATAATTGATGAACAAAATAGTTACACATTTCACATTTTTAAATTTTATAAAATCATTAATTAATTGGTAACTATAAAAATCTATTTTCAATGACTCTGGTTAAGCTGAATAATATTTTACAGTATGAATCAAGAATGATGTAGACACCAATCTAACTTTGGTATAAAAATCTTAGCGCTATAATCGAAGTCTCATTAATCAAATTCGCCTTAATAGAGGAGTACAAATCCTACATCATTCATCAACTAAAACACACAAAGTAAAATTGCACACTCGCAAAATCAGATCCAAACGAGTAAAAGTACTTTGGAAAAAACCCGACTAAAACAGACAAATTAAAATTGCACACACGCAAAAGTGCATTCAAACAACGAAAAACATTCTGGAAAAATCCAGACCAAGGAAAATTTTACAAATCAGTGTGAAAAGCAAAATTCTGTATATTGATTGGATAAGAAATAGAAAATTAATATATGACGTCAATCAAACGTTTTTTCAATCCTAAGAATGAAAATGCCCGCTGGAACCGGCAACATGAGAAACATCACAATTTATACCACGTCACTGACCTGTCAAAGTCAGTCCATCAGAGGAGCAGTTAGCTGACGGACCTTTTGGCAATGTAACAAAAGAAAGTTCAAGGCAGTCAGAATGAGTACGGTATCTGATAGCATGTCACAATGTAAGGAATAAATTTCAAGCCGACCCAGTCACGTTCCGACGACCTCTTCTGCCAACTTTCTTTTCTTCTTTTTCACTACACGCCGCCAAAGTGAAAAACAACAACAAAACACGCTAAGTACTATTTCTTTATTTCTTATTTCTCACCTTGTTGCCGACCTACCAAAAAGAAGAAGGAACATAAGACTTCACATTCTTCTATTATCCGTATACTCACGGGACACTTAGCTACTTGCTACTATCAATCCATGAACTCTAAACTTCTGTCGAATATTTTAAATACATACATCTCTCATTGAACAATTCTAACTACAAAGATGCATGCATTTTCTCAATGGACATTTTTCTTTTCACATATATGTTATAGTGTTCCGTTAACAAAATTTCACTTATATTCGCCTTCTGACAATTTTTTCATTCTGTTAATAAATCTTTGCTCTAATGTAGAAACGAAATATTTTATGCTGACACATTTCAACATCCAACCTTCAACCTTCTGATATATAAATTATGGGGACTTCGGACGTGTTTGGCACACGGTTAATTTACCAAGTATCACTGAGGCTCCTACAATAGATAGATAGATAGATAGATAGATAGATAGATACGACCTGACTGAGAAAGATAGCTATATAGGTAAATAGATCGATAAGGAACCGAAATTAAGAGTGTCATATGCCTGCCTCGACGATAAACATCAAGATGCTCACACGTCGATTCGGGAATATTTACATTTCCACATCTATGGACAGATACGGATTATCTGTCCTAGATCGTGACAAATGGACAATGATAAACAAAAATAATAAAATAAGATTACTGTTCGATTGATATAATCGAATGGCAATCTTCCCAGCTCTGCTTCAATACCAACACGGGCACTAACCAACAATTCAAAGATGAACGAAAAGACCAGATGATTTTGATATGAAACTTTTATAAGTAATGAAATATTAAAATAAAAAATATATTTAAGTATGAATAAGAATGTCCAATGACGTGAACCTCAAAACTTATATTCGCATACACAACGTAGTCGAAATAACAATTTACAACACATATCAACAAATATGAATGAATACACGCGTATACGAATGCAAGAGATTAGCACAAAATAAAAATGGGGTGAACCATATTCATAAATACGTGGTATGGTGTATGTGGTAACATAATATTCGTGGAAGTGTATGTGTGTTCTAACATGGGTCTAAGAATATAATAACTTCTCTTTATATCAGTTCCTTCTCTCTTATTTTACTGTCTTTTTCTTTTTTCTCTTCCTCCTCGTTCTTTATACAACTTCGGACTCAAACGCAGCCCACTTGAAATGTATATAGTTACGACTGCTTTATTTTCTTTCAGTTGACTGTTGTGCTTTCAGCATAAAATATCATGAAATATCCGCACTCTTCTTTATTCTTTTATTCAAACAAGCATCGTATTGTCTGTACTCGAACAATTCTAGTTTTTCTTATCTTCAAAATATCTTCCTTTATATGTTGACTTCTTTATGTCGCTATCTCTTTCTTTTCTTTTCTTCATAAAAAACTTAGCTTCGCTTTCTTTCTTTTCTTTGAACAAACAAGAATCAGCGTACGAATAACATCAGAGCTTCTTCTATTATCTTCATTGCTATCTTTCTTCCCTTTTTTGATAAACAACTCGGCTTCGCTTTCTTTCTCTTCTTTCAAAAAATGGAATCAGCATACAAATAAGATTACAGCTTCTTCTCCTTTCTTCGTCGCTATATTTCTTTCTTCCTTGATGAATACAATTCGACTTCGTTTTCTTCTTTTTTTAACAAACAAGAATTTATAAGTCAGTTTTTTTTCTTATCTGGAGTTGCTTAAGATGAATTGGTCAAATTACGCTATTATCTCAAATGCGTTTTCCCTTCCTTCATCATTTATCAACATCCAGCAAATACGACTTGCTCATTCAAAATTCGATCTGCAACTGATTTCTAAACTTTGGTTTCCACGTGATTTGTTTTGGCGCGAATTCTAGCTCCTGCTGTTTCACGACATACATGTCTAGCTTCTGTCTATGTCTTGTCTAGAAATTTGTTACTAAGCGTATCTGGGTCAACCAACATTGACCTGTTATCCCAAAACTGACTCTAGGCTCCCACGTGATCATCTACTTGTTACCACGCAAAGACCAATCTCAATATATGTGTGTAGGTCTCTGTGTGTGTGTGTGTGTGTGCGTGTGTGTGGCTATCTATATCCCTCAGAAGAGATAACTACATATTTCGATAGATAATGACCTGATAATGTTAGATAAATAGATAGATAATATATATATATATATATATATATATATATATATATATATATATATATATGAAGGGAAATTTTTTTAAAAGAAAACAAAATATTTTAATAATCCCCAGAGACCGCGTGTTTGATTTCAATGTTAAAACCTCCATAATCATACTGTCTCGGTAGAATTCTAAAAAATAATTTTTCGTTATTTAAAAAGAAAAGTAATTCGTTTTTAAAAAAAACCTCTGAAGAAGCTTGTTAAAGTGAAACATGTTAGATTAAAAACACTTTTTCCTACATGTTTTTTACTTATACTAATTATCTTATCGGATTTCGATCCATATATTCAACACACACACACACACACACACACACACACACACACACACACACACACACACACACATATATATATATATATATATATATATATATATATATCAATTCAGATACTTTAATCCAAGCAGAAACAGCAGGAAGGTAAATTCCAAAAACCCGATCCTAATTAATATTAAAAAATTTATTTTAATATTAAAAAATGATACAGGAAGAGAGCTCCATGTAATAAAATATTACAGAGCAAATATAAATTAAAAAAGGATTAATTCAGTGATGTTGGATGATCATTTCGATATGAAAGTCCCCACGGGGGATAACACATCACCTCAGCAACAGAAAAATTCTTTCAGAAACTGGAGAAAAATCAGTCTAATTTTCCTTTTTAAATAGATTTGCAAAGAAATTAAAAAAGAAAAAGAAAAAGAAAATGATAAAACAAAATAAAATAAAATAAATGAGAAAAGAAAAAATTGACATCGTCTGGTTTCGCAAAAAAAGAAAGAGAATAGTAACTTAAAATTAACGGACGGCCGTGTTGAATTGATGTAAGGTTAAGCAACACGGAAAAAAAGGTGGGAGATAAGAGAGATAAAGGAAGGAAGGGATGGAAAAAGAAAAGAAAAGAAAGAAAAAAATTAGAAAAAGGCCTTTACTTAAAAAGGCATAATTATTTTTAAAGGGAATAAAAAGATATAGGATTTAAAATCAAGTTTTTTAAAATATATACATATATACATATATATATATATATATATATATATATATATATATATTGATAGATACCTATATCAGTCAATTAGTTAGTCTGTTACGTGCTATACACGCTAGGGCGATCATATCTAAAAAAGACATGACTGACTGTGCAGATTATTTTTACGCAGTAGGTTTCCATTACTTTCTGCGGTTGACTGGTTGCCAACCAAGGCTATAGAACCCAATCTCTGTCATGCTATTAACACATATGTAGAGACTGAAGGAGTGTATTAATCTTTTTCACTTTTTTCAATTCGAATAAGGCTCGGTTTCTCGTTCCGAGCTGGTATCCTCTGCACCACGATGCATATCCTAGAGAGATAAATACAAAATAAAAATAAATGATCGATAATAGAGCGGTAAAATCGGAAAATAAAATGAAAAGATTTATAATCAATTACTCATATTTATTTACAATCAATTCTTCATATATATATATATATATATATATATATATATATAGATAGATAGATAGATAGATAGATAGATAGATAGATAATGAATAAGGGTTAGATAGATAGATAGATAGATAGATAGATAGATAGATAGATAGATAAACGAGACAACAACTATACTCGTGTCGAAAAACCTTCCACGTATCTACGAAGAAGCGGAAAATGGTTTTAAAAAAGAAAGAGCTAAGTACATGAATATCGGTCAAAAGAGTTCAGACCGAGTCAGCACGTAGCCCAAAGAAAAAACCCCGACACGAGCAATCAACTAACAAAAAAGCGCTCAGTACTTAGGTAGAGCGAAATAAATAAAGAATACTTAGAGAGTCATACAACCTACCAGCTTTTCCTTCAGGTAGGCTTTCTGGCTCTCTAGGTATTCATTATATATATATATATATATATATATATATATATATATATATATATATATATATATATATATATATATATATATATATATATATATATATATATATATATATATATATATATATATATATATATATATATATATATCCGAGGTGGTTAGCAAAGCTTCTTGTCAAGGATCAGTTTCTAATATCTTTCCAAGCATCAACTAATATTTTAGAACCATTTCTTTTTCGGTTTATAAATTATCAGCACCACTCGTGCATCTGTTTTTCTATCTTGCTTTACCTCTGCTTTTCTTACTCTGTCTATTTATCTCTCTCTCTCTCTCTCTCTCTCTCTCTCTCTCTCTCTAGATAGATAGATAGATAGATAGATAGATGGATAGATAAAGAAATGAAATAGAGTTACATAGAGGATACTATACATAGGTTTATAGTGAGTAAGTTTTAATAAAAGGATTTGATGTTGCCCATTGCGTGACCTTGTTCTTTTTCTGAGGTGCCCAAAATGGCGCCCAAGGGAAGAAAAAATGAAGGCCTATTATTGAACAGGCCATAAAACGCTCGTAAGCGAGCCGGCTTTACGTAGTTTCATTTGGCTTTTCTGTCTTTAGATTTTTTTTCTTTTTCTTTCTCTTCAAATTTTATGGTTGGTTTCGTGATGAACATTATTAAAATAAATGTATAGTCGCTTCAATTTGCAGCTTCGGCCATCATTTTTTCGTTCATTCCAAATTTTATTCTTAATCTTCGTTTCTCTTGTATTTTGTTTTGATGTTTTCAAGTTGTTTCGTTGTTCGCAAGAAAATGTATATTTAGTGATAAAATCTGTGTAAACCCTTCACTTCATGATTTAATTCATTTTCGCACCTTATAACTTGACAAAATTCGGCTTAGCACGCATCTATTACACGTTTCCAATGTAGTTGGCAAAAGCACACACACACACATACACACACACACACACACACACACACACATATATATATATATATATATATATATATATATATATATATATATGTAATGTATGAAGAGACAACAGGTATATCCGTTCGTGTTTTCAAAGAATTTTGCACATTTTTTATTGTTTTATTTGCTTTTGGAATTTTTTCATTGAATGTTATAAATTTCACTTCGCCTCGTTTTGATTTTTCCCTTTCTTGTCTCTTTGATCCGTTCGCCTTCTTTTTGATTCTTGCCATCTTTAAAGTTTATTTCTTATCTGCTCTAACAATACTATTTTTCGCTTTTCTTTCTTTTAGATGTCAATTAAAAACTTTCTATCTTTTTTTGCGGTTGAGTTTTCTTTACAACTCAAAATTTTGTTATATATGTATATATATATACATCAACTAATAAACTCTGTTTGCATCGTGTATATAACACATTAAAATATATCCTCCACCAAGCGCCCATCGCTTAGAGGTAGAATCGCTGACTGATATTATTTCGGTTGGGTTTCAATCCTGGCTAGAAGCAAAAGGATGCCTGACCTTACTGATGGTGTTTGATACAGTGAAACAGGACTGTCTGCGGATATCTATATATATATTTTTTTCTAAGCATATATTGTTAAGTATAAGAGAAAATGGATGTCTATTATGCTTAATCATGGGCCGTTCTAAACATCGTATTTTGGCTTTAATTTCAGGTGAAAATAAAGATAAAAATTCTCCAACATTTGGATATTTTTTTATGTTGGTTCTATGCTTTTGACTTACATGAGCTATATTCAGAGAGGTTACAGGGACGTTAACATAAAAACATCCACCATCAAAGATGATTATATCTTGTGTTGACATAAAATTTTGCTAAGCAATGATAACAGTTACCAAATAGAAAACGCAAATCGTAAACTTGTAATACGGTGCTATGATATGATAGCACCGTATGATAGCACCCTATTACAAGTTTACGATTTGCGTATATATATATATATATATAATATATATATATATATATATATATATATAGATATATATATATATATATATATATATATATATATATATATATATAGTCATCCGCAGACAGACCTGTTTCGCTGTATCACAGCTCATCAGTACGGTTAGATTCCGATTGGCTTCTAACTCAGGATTGAAACCTGACCGAAGTGGCGTCAGTCGGCGATTCTATCTCTGGGCCATGGGCGCACGGTAGAAGATGGCAGACTTTTTAGCATGTATATTATCACTATACACGCCCAATAGCCAGAGTGCTCTATATATAAATATATATATATATATATTGCATTTGTCACTGTGAACATTTTTTTTTTATTTGCCTGACTTTCTTTTTTATGGCGTTTTATACTTGCGTTTTTCTACTATATTCATTACAACTGGTCCCCGTACGTTCACCGATGTTAAGTAAAGTCGAGCCTGTCCAGTAACGAGACGGGTAACTGATTTGATATACAAGGTGCTTTAAACTTGAACCTGCAGGACGGGTAAGGAGAAGAGGCTAGAATAGCTCATCCAATTTTAATTAGGTTCGTTAAATGTCCTGTAGTGTTATGTTATATCTCTGTTTGTATTTTTTAACAAAGTGTGGACCTTGTTCTCAAATATGTAGGGCAGACCTGAATCGACAAAACCTGAATCAACAAAAATATTGTTCTACAGAAGGATGATGATGTTACTATGGTAAAAACATGTGAGCACCGACAAGGTTTTGGAAAACAAAAAGAAAACTTATACTTAGCATCAAGAAAAGACAACTGAATTTTCTGGGAGGAGTAATGAGAAAGGCGAGCTTTGAGAATTTAATACTCACGGGAAGGAAAGAGGGAAAGTGAGACAGAGCAAGCAACTCAAGTCTTACTTGATGCTAGTGGATGGCGAAGTTTGAGAGAGATAACAGAGAGTGTTGTGTCTGAAAAGGGGTAGGGATGGGTGGAGGTTCATGATCACCTATGTCTTGAAGGGACATGGCACATTAAAGAAGAAGATATTCACTTTTGATTTACCCTACTGTCCTATTGAAGCGAGTTGTGACAAAAGGTCAGTTTTTAACGTGGAGAACCTGAGCACGTACGCTCAGGCCACTGGTCAAAGATTACCCAGCCCCCGCTTACGCAGTAACTGGGTACAATTCTTGTCTTAGCTGGTCATTGATTGTCAAAGTTAGTCAAACCATAGTCTTAGCTGGTCGGGATTTACCCTACTCCCTCACTGGAGTGAGTTGTGACGGAAGCTCGGTTTTTAACGTGGTGAACCTGGGCTTGTACCCTCAGGCCATTGGTCAAAGATTATCCAGCCCAGTCTTAGCTGGTCACTGCTTGTCAAAGCTGGCCAAAAGCTAGTCTTAGCTGGTCATTTCTCCCACGCCGGCGAGCAGGCAGTGAATATCTGAGAACAAATACTACACTTTTATCCTGAACGAATCTGTCTTTTATATGGACGTGAATGTGACGTAACGGTTACCAAAGTGAAATGGGAAATCAGTGGGCTGATTTTAATTCTTGCCTATTCAAAATATCTCTTTTTTGTGTGTGTCTCCCATGGCACTATCCTAGGTCCTACGCCTTTCCTAATCTTTGTGATGTAATCAGTTCCCAAATAGGTATCTATGCATAGGACACCATTATTTATTTTCGTCTTAATAGGAAATCTACCAGAGCTGACAAAGTGAACATGGCTGCTACCCTTCAAAAGGATCTCCTGTATGTGATTGAATGTGGCAAGGAATAGCTCGTAAATTTTAATGCCTCCGAAATGAACCTATCCTCTTTTAACAGCCATAGAGAAACTTTCCTACCTACCATCAGAATGTATCAGGCTAGCCTTCTAGAGAAAAACACACTGCACTTCCTTGGCTTCAGTCTCTCACTCAAACTCAAGCTAAATGACTACATTGAATCTTTAGCTGCCTCTACTACTAGGAAGTTTGGGTGAGTGTGTCTGGCCAAGATGTTTTTGTCGTCAGAATTCATTTTAGCATATTTATAAATCTATTATTTATCTGTGCATTGAATACTGTTGCCATCTTTGGTCGGGTGCACCTATCCGTCATCTCTAGGTTCTCGAAAAAATCCAATAGAAAATCTGCAATATAATCGATTCTGACTAAGCAGCTTGCATTCACTCACTTTCTCGGTCACCTGATGGGAATTCCCTCTGTCTTTCTACAAATATTTTCATGGTAACTGCACTGACGATTTTTCTGTTTCCTCAATCAAATGTATTTAAGCATCCAACTCTTATCTTTTCTTCGGTATCACCTGCACCTTGTTTTTCTCACACTATAACCTTTTGTGCACTAGTGGCGCTTCTGCCTTGCTTGGGGTGAAATGATTATAAGCAATTTTTTTTAAAATTTGCTTCTTCATTTTTTTCGTTTTAGTTCCTTCATTGTTCTTACTTTATTTCTCTTTTCTTCCTTATCGTTTTTTTCTTTTTCTTTTGCTCTTCCGTTTTCTAACTTTCCATTCCTTCTCTCTTTCTTTCATCTTACTTTCCTCTTTTTTCTTTTTTCGTATTTATCGTTTTTTACATTTTACATATTTTAGTTTTTTTATTTTTGTCTTATCTTTGTCCCCAAATTGCAATATTTATATTTTTATAATTTTCATTACTTCTTTCCTTTTTAAAATTTTTATATTTTTCCCCAAAACTCATTATGTATTTATTATATTTCTCTCTCTCCCTTCCTTTTTCGTTCATATTTTTGTGTTTTCTTTTCTTCTGTGTTCATTTTTTTATTTTTTCTTTCGTTTTTTTTTTTTACTTTATTTCTTTTTCTCCAAAGTTTCTGTTTTATTTTTTCTTGGTGTTTCTTATTTCAATTTTTTATTCTTGCCTTCTGTGCTCATTAATGTTTTTTCTTATTTTCCTTTTCTTTCTTTTTCCTTCTTTAATTCTAAGTTTTTAAATTTTTTGACTTGGTGTTTCAATTTTTATGTTTGTTTTTCTTTTCTGTGCTCTTTATATATTCTCTTACTTTCCCTTTCTTTGTTTTATTTCTTTGTTTTCTTTATACAAGTCAACCATCCGTCCGTGCATGGAGTACTGCTGCCATTTATGGTCAGGTGCCCCTGCCGTTCTCCTCAGTGTTCTTGACAAGCTCCAAAGGAGAGTCTGTAATGTGATAGGTACTGATCTGGCGACTCGTCTGCAGCCACTTTCCCATCGTCGAAATGTGGCCTCCCTCTGTCTCTTCTATAAATACTTTCATGGCTTCTGCTCGGATGAGCTTAAGTCACTGATGCCTCCTCAACAGGTGTTTACCCGTTCAACCAGACTGGCAACTGGGTCCCACCCATTCACAGTCAGGGTAGCCAAACGCAGACGACAATTCTACTCCTGCAGCTTCCTCTCTCGCACTTCCCGCCTGTGGAACTCACTCCCGTATTCTTGATTTCCTGACAGCTACGACCTCCAGAAATTTAAAAGCAAAGTTAATACTCACCTACTAACCACTGGCCTCTAGCTCTCTCCCCTCCCCTGTATAACCTTCCCTTTCTCTCCGCCCATGTACCTGTCATTGCACCTGCTTTCTCAGCTTTCTATTGTTCCTTTCTAACTAGCTTGTACTCCTCACTCTTTTCTAATTAATCTTTCTACATTTATGTAACCCCCTGCACATCAGTGGCGTTTCTGCCTTGCTCGGGGTGAAATGATTAAAAACAAAAAAAAAAATTTCTTTGTTTTTATCCCAAGTTTTTAATTTATTTACTTTTCTTCGTGTTTTTTATTTCAATTTTTACGCTATTCATCTTTCTGTGCTATTATATATTTTTCATATTTTACGTTTCTTTCTTTCTTTTTCTTTCTTTCTTTTTATCTCAACATTTTAATTTATTTTTCTTCGTGTTTTTTTTTCAATATTTATGTTGTTCTTCTTTTCTGTGCTCATTATATGCTTTTCTTTTTTGTTTTGTTTGTTGGTTTGTTTGTTTGTTTGTTTCCTTTTTTTCTTTCTTTCTTTCTTTCCTTCGAAAGCTTTTTTTTTTCGTGTTCCTCATTTAAATTTTTGTGTTGTTTTTCTTTTCGCGGTTTATTATATATTTTTATTATTTTCCGTTTTGTTCTTTTTTCTTTCTTTCTTTTTTTCTTTCTTTCTCTTTATCCCAACTTTTTGATTTATTATTCTTCTTGTTTCTTATTTTAATTTTTACGTTGTTGTTCTCTTCTGTGCACATTATACATTTTTCTTTTTGTTTGTTTGTTTGTTTCTTTCTTTCTTTCTTTCTTTCTTTCTTTCTTTCTTTCTTTCCCAGTTTTCTTCTATTTTTTTTCGTGTTTCTTATTTCAATTTTTATGTTGTTTTCCTTTTCGCTCTTTATTAAATATTTTTATTATTTTCCGTTTCGTTCCTTATTTCATTCTCTCTTTCTTTTTCTTTCTTTCAGTCTCTTTTTTCTTTCTTTTTTCCGAAATGCTTCACCTATTTATTTATTTGCGTGTTTCTTATTAGATTTATTATGTTTCTGCTATCTTCTCTGCTCATTATATCGTTCTTTTTCTTTCTTACTTTTTTTTTTCTATCTTTCATTCTTTCATCTCGTCTTTATCTTTTGTTTTCTAGTTTTTCCCAATTTTGTCTTTAGTACTTTTGCTTTATCCAGGCTTCACTTGCCTCGGAGAATTTTAATTATTTTTAAAACTCCTTTTGCGGAAAATTGCTTTCGACCTCTTCCTTATTCTCTTTTGTTCGAGAGATTTGTTCTGTGATTTTATTTGGTACCGTCTTTTATCTTCCACGTTTGTTAAAATACTCTTGTCTTACCTACGAGGGCTTCAGAACGCACATATAGATAATAAAATATACGTACGCACAGCAACACGCAACATAAAACCCAACAAACACTCTTGTGCATGCACATGCTCAAAAGAATACACATATCCGTAAACAACGCATACACACACAGTCACACACACACACACACACACACACACACACACACACACACACACACATATATATATATATATATATAGAGAGAGAGAGAGAGAGAGAGTATCAATCATAAAGAACAGAACAATGTTTAAAAAAAGTTTAAATGTGAAATAACTCCTTATTTTAAAGCTTCATAGAACATTTTATCAAGGAAAAATAAGTTTATTGGGCTTTGTATTTTGGAATTATATAATTTACTTTTATATTCTTTTTATGAAGTTTTAAAATAAAAGATATTTCACATTCAAACTTTTTCTTAACATATATATATATATATATATATATATATATATATATATATATATCATATCATATATATTCTTTTATATTACATATATGAGAGAATAAAGAAATAGTAAAATTCGGAAACGCATCTCATTCTAACATGTTTCACTTTTGGTGAAGCTTCTTCAGTGAGTGAGTGAACCATGAAAAACAAAACAGTAACGCAATAGACAATTTTTAAATATGTGTGAGGAATATTCTGGACTTTAAAGTTTGTGATGCTGCATGTGTGTGTGTGTTTTTGTAAAAACGCTCGCCTGTTTGGGTGTATTTAAAATTGTCTATTGCTTTAATACATGTGACACGTGTATTAATACTCACGCACATATGTACACATATATAAAACTAATGTTAGTGTCCAACATACAACTACATTGAAAAACGTTTCTATGCAAACATACGCATACACTATTATACATTTTATTATCAAAAAATATTTCATGTACTTACCGGCTGCAACCACTCTCTCCCCGGCGTGAGGTGGCTTCCCTGTGCCTCTTCTACAAGTACTTTCATGGCTTCTGCTCCGATGAACTTAGACCACTGGTGCCGCCTAAGCACGAATTTACACGAGATACTAGATTAGCAACTAGGTCCCACCATTTTACAGTTAAACAGATAAGATGTAACCGTAAATTCTACTCCAACAGCCTCTTTTCTCGCGTTTCCTATCTGTGGAACTCCCTTCCACAAATCTGCATTCCCGACAGCTACAATCTCCAGGTGTTTAAATATAGGGTCAAGAGACACCTCCTATCACACTAACTTCCAATTATTCTCCCAACACTCTCATCTTTCATTCTCGGTATCCTTACCCGCCTATCACCCACCCTCTGACATTTCCTATATTTAACCATCCTTCCTTCACTCTTTGTAGCCCCCTGCGTAGTAGAGGCAGTGAAATGCCTTGCTCGGGGTGAAACGCTTATAAAAAAATATAGATAAAAATAATTATCTATTGCTTTAATTCGCGTTACATTTATCTGACCAATAAGCAATAAATCCGAATCACATCATACCAGTATAGTGTTTCTTTTTTTTTTGTCATTTTTCTCTCAGTCTTTGGGTTTTCGATCCATATATCCAACACACACACACACACACACACACACACACACACACACACATATATATATGTGTGTGTGTGTGTGTGTGTGTGTGTGTGTGTGTGTGTGTGTGTTTGTGCCAATGAATGAAGACATCATAGCAGTATCCTCACGAATTTCGAAGTCATCATGGATCTGCTGAGATAAAGTCACAAATTCTTTGCATTAGACCTTTATATATATATATATATATATATATATATACTATCAGGTGTAATGAAAGCTTCAAAATTAATCCAGGGTCCTGGAGCTCTGACACTTTGGACGTTGGCAGGAAAGACTAAGAAGCAATATTGTTTCCAGTTAAAGCGAAACCGTAGACTGAAAGAAAAATTAATGGATGTAAGTCAAATTTTGATTTCCTGGTAGCGATATCAAATAAGTATTTTTCGTCATAAACTGAATTTTGAAGGTAAAATGAGTCCTCTGAGTAAATGGTATCAGAGCTGAGACTAAGAACTACAATTATACCTACATAGAGCCAAACCCAAAGCAAAAACTAAAATAAAAAGCAGAAAAAATACAGACATACAGGCAGATAAACAGACACACAAACATCTTGCCTTTTATATATATATATATATATATATATATATATATATATATATATATATTATCTATTTTCTGCACTATTGTAAGAACTGCAACCTTGAAACTTCTGAATATCGTTTCTTATGTCTTTGCCTATGAGTGTAACAAATTTGATTAAAATCGGACCACTCCTTCTATAATCCGATTTTTTCGTTTATCGATTTTCGATATTCATAGGCGGGTACCTCGACACAAAACCTAGCTAAGAACGCTCGCAGAAGCCTATAGTAGAACTGGGCAAATTTTCAAGAAAATTGGTTCAGCCGTTTTGGAGTCTATAGTTAACGGACACACACACAAAGTTCCATTTATAAATACGTTTAGATATATATATACATGTGTGTGTGTGTGTGTGTGTGTGGTGAAAGTCTGACCTGTTTTTAAGATAGTATTGACACGAAAATTTTGTCACCACGTAACTTTCTATGTTATCTATCTATCTATCTATCTATCTATCTATCTATCTATCTATCTATCTATCTATCTATTTCGACCTGCTAACATCTGTTTATCCCTCTACTAAAGATTCTCTAAACTTTGTATATTATGAAAGAAAAAAAAACAGAATATTCAACATTAATGGAGATATTATTTTACCTCAAGAATTTTTGAACGCTACTGATCCTTTGATGGCAAGAAGCCTTCCCCTTTCGAAAAATTAAATCTTTGTCATTTAAAAATCTATTCCATTCTGAATACATTAGTCGAACATCCTATTAAACAACCCCTCACGTCAGCATAGCCCAGATAAGGTAACATAAATTATTATTTACTTCAGCATCTCTGATTCTTCTGACAAACGTACGAAATTCCTTCTTTAATTTCGTTAAAGACTATTTGCAACTGAACTGACAACAGCAACAAACAAAATAACTTGTCCTTGCGCGCATCATTAACCACGAAAAAAACCTAAGTATAAAATCCACAACCTTAACAATCAAAGGGTAAATTTAGAATTCCGTACAAACTAGAGTTTAAATTGCTGTCAAAAAATCTTGATCAAACCAACATAGAGAAATCAAATAATGTTATCATATCTTCATTAACGGATGCACTTAATACCATTCCTAGAATACCCAGAAGGGTAATCTATATCTATGGGAGGACAATTATGAATTGAAAGCATTGAAACAAACATAAGAAAAGGAGAAATGTAAAATAAAAATTAAACACAGGGAATAAAAATAGACTAGTTAGCTCTTTGGGAATGCAGTATGTTCGGAAATTAGAAACGACATTAATGAAGCCAGACAATGTGATAAAATGTGGAGAAAAGCTAGTCACAATAAATCATACAATTAAAACAAACATGGAAGAAATGTCCTGTTTTCAACAAACACTTTGTATCCGATTACAAAACTGACCACACTGAACTAAAGAATCTCACAGGATTTTGAATATGTTCTCGCTGATTTTTCATTAAAAGTAATATTTTATTTCGAAAAAAAAACAACAAAAATGTCACCGAAAATATTGACCATCGCCAGCCACTACTTGTTCCCCATTTTTCTTGCAGCATTTGAAATCCACGTCGGAAAAACGACGCGTCTTTCGAGATGACTACGATTCGACCTATTTTTGACGGCTTTATAAAAATGAAAGGGCTGCTAAACTACTACGGTTACAAAACCCAATCTTCCCTGCTATGTAATCCATAGCGGGAGGATGAAGCGACGGAAACCCTTTCTCAAGGGTATTTGTACGTAAGTGAATACTACGAATTTAACTGGAATTCGAACTCGGCTCTCCGATTTATCATTCCGAGGTGAATTCTTTTACGCTAATCATCTCGAATTTATATTCTATCCTACAATCTCAATAAACAAATATGCTGTCCTTCTGACTTAGGAAAAAATATCTGATTGCAATATTAAATAGATACACATGCGTTATCATGGCGACAGTATATCTAATTACGGTTTAATTAAACATAAATACGTGTATAGAACAAAAACTAAAACTTGGATTTATTGATGTGACATAAAAATTCCAAATTACTATAAAAATGCAACAACTCTTCACTACGTTACGAAGTACGATGTCTTCATTCATAACTACGTAAACAGAATTTTACACACACAAACACAAATACGCACACACACTGAAAAAGATTATATATATATATAATATTGAGAAGAAAACTGGACACATAATTTAACAATATAAACAATTTAATTATATGTTGACTTTTCTTCTTAATATTCTATAATGCTCTGGATAATATATATTGAGCTCTATTTTTATCTAACAATTTATATTAGTGGATAACATCTTTTGGATTATCCTCTCCGTTTTAAGGGTTTGTCATTATATATATATATATCAGTCAGTTAAGTGCCATACGTGATACACGCTTGGGCGATCATGTCTCGAAAGAAACATGACTGACTGGGCAGAAGATTATCCCGCAGTAGGTTGCCATTGCTTTCTGCGGTAGACTGGTTGCCGACCAAGGCTATAGAACCCAATCTGTCCTGTTATTTAACCCATAACTGGAAGGAAGAGACGGATTAATACCTTTCTCAAGGTTATTTGCGCGTAAGTGAATACAATGGATTCAACTGGAATTCGAACTCGGCTCCCCGGTTTCTCGTTCCGAGCCGCTATCCACTGTACCACAACGCACATCCAAGTTTCTGTAAAAGTGACAGACAAGGTAGTGTGGTTAAGTTTTATATAATTTTTTATTTGATTTTATAAATTATTTTCATTTGAGTCTATAACTTGGATAAAAATTGTCGGAACGTTTTATTTATCCAAGCGCTTTCGGCTCTAATTTTTGCTATTATCAGCTAAAATAAAAATGCCATCAAAATAGCGGGGTTATATTTTCGGTTCCGTTTATTAACTTTTTAAAAAACTTGTTCTTTTTACGTGGGATATATAATAGAGAATCACGGACTGAGAGGCTTTCCTATATACTTACTTCACTATTTTCAGTGTAGATAGTGCAAAATTCAAAATCAAATTAATGGATTCTATTATTTTTAATGAATCTTGTATGAGAGAGTGCTTGCTTCTTGCAAGTATGTTTGTGCAACGTGGAAAATTTCGTATGCTTCCTTGGAATATCATCCGTTGAAGACAATGGCTGTAGGACAACTAATCTACAGGTGAGACATTAGTGTATGAGCATGATAAAAATCTGATGCAATCACGACTGACGCTATATTTTTCGTGGCCAATAAATTTCATCATAAACCAAAAAAAAAAACATTCGTATGATTCTAGGTGCTTTCCTGACGGCTTCAACCTCCAGGAATTGTTTAAAAATGTACTTTTTTGACAGTATTTGTTTATTTCTATTATTATATTTTATATTTCAGACCGCCCTCGGTCCTTCATCAGAAACAAATGATTTTAAAATTTGAATTAGAAACGTATTTCGCGAGAGCGTCTGTGGATAGAATTTGTTTACATCACATGACTCGTTTGTTTACATCACGAGACGCGTCTGTGGAGAGAGTTTGTTTACATCAAGTGACGCAGAAAACGACAGATTTTTTTTTAAATATTTGTAAACGTAAACCTATCTTTAATAATACTTATAAATTTTGTTTTAGATAAAACATTTTTTGAATGTATCTAAATAAGTTTAGCTATTGAAATATTTGTAAAGACTCAAAACACCTAAGACCCTATTTAACCCTAGCTTGTGTGTATTTAATTTTAAAATCCAGTATTTTTTCTTTATTTATGCGCGTGTGTGTAGAACTAAAATCGGAGTCTATTAGTAAACATTTGAAATTTTCTAAAGTGTGACCCGGTTGATTGAAATGGACTGCTATTGGGGAATATTGATTATTCTGGCGTATGCTAAGTTTGTGATTATTGAAACGAAATCAAAAGCTCTTACGAGATTCGCCAATATATCCACTATTGGGACATATTGAACAGAAGAGAAAGTATATAGCTTAGTGTGAATAAATTGAAACAACTGCTTTAGTTTCTTTCACCATATAGTTAGTTTTAGACTTGCTGGATTGACAAGGTTTAACGAATTTGTTTTTGTTTTTCTCAGATTAGGTCATTTTCTGTTGTGTGCAATAATTTGAATCCGTTTTTGGGTTTATGATGAAATTTGTTTGGCCACGAAAAATATAGCGTCATTCGTGATTGCTTCAGATTTTTATCACACCCATACACTAATGTCTCGCCTGTAGGTGGTATTAAATGGGCATGCCTCCCAAAACTACCATACGAACGCGGGCGTCCCTCAAGGTTCTATCCTAGGTCCCACGCTCTTTCTGATGTACATTAATGATCTCCCCGACGCCATTAGATTCCAAGTTGGCATGTATGCCGATGTCACAACAATCTACTCTGGTATCGATCAAAAACCAGGTGTGGGCGACAAAGCGAACCTCGCTGCCGTGCTTGAAAAGGACCTCCAATCCGTAGTGGCCTGGGGTAGGAAATGGCTAGTAAATTGCAATGCTTCTAAAACGAAGCTATTATCAACTAATCACCAGAGACAATCGCATCTACTTCCCATTAGCATGGGACAGGATAGCCTCCCAGAGAGTAAAATACTACGCCTCCTTGGCGGACCTCAAATGGAATGACTATATCGAATCCATTGCCAAAAATGCCGCTATGAAAGTCGGCTCTCTGTGCAGGGCCCGGAAGTTTTTCCCACCTGAATCTATTCTGCACATATACAAATCTACCATCCGTCCGTGTATTGAATATTTCTGCCATATCTGGTCGGGTGCCTCTGCTGCTCTCCTTGGGCTTCTTGACAAAATACAAAGGAGGATCTGTAACGTGGTTGATACTGACTTGGCAGACCGGCTGCAACCACTCTCTCACCGGCGTGAGGTGGCTTCCCTGTGCCTCTTCTACAAGTACTTTCATGGCTTCTGCTCCGATGAACTTAGACCACTGGTGCCGCCTAAGCACGAATTTACACGAGGTACTAGATTAGCAACTAGATCCCACCATTTTACAGTTAAACAGATAAGATGTAACCGTAAATTCTACTCCAACAGCTTCTTTTCTCACGCTTCCCGCCTGTGGAACTCCCTTCCACAAGCCTGCTTTTCCGACCGCTACAATCTCCAGGTGTTTAAATGTAGGGTCAATAGACACCTCCTATCACTCTAACTCCCAATTATGCTCAGAACACTCTCATCTACCCAACCCTCATTCTCGGTATCCTTACCCACCTATCACCCACCCTCTGACATTTCCTATATTTAATCATCCTTTCTCCACTCTATGTAGCCCCCTGCGCGGTAGTGGCAGTGACATGCCTTGCTCGGGGTGAAACGCTTATAAAAAAAAAAAGATTAGTTGTCCTACAGCCATTGTCTTCAACGGATGTTATTCCAAGAAAGTATACGAAATTTTCAACGTTGCACGAACATACATGCAAGCCTTACCGAGACATTCGCTAAAGTTGTTGGAGTCAGCTTTTCAACTTTTACTCGTGTCATCAATTCGAAGAAACAAATCGAATCCATCAGTCCAAAACTTAAAGAAAAAGGCAATCGGAAGAGAAAAAAGACGCCAGGAGATAATGTATACATGGTTAGAGAAAGTATAAAAGATCCTTGAAAAACCCGGTTATTTTGCACAAGGGTAAATATATGTTCCTTGCGAGCCTATTATGTGACTTAGCGTGAAATAAATATCAACTATATTCTTTAAATAACAAATCTTGAATATATTTTATTCAGTTATATCATATATCGGATGTAAGTGTGGTTCAGTGGATATCGGCTCGGAATGAGAAATCGGAGAGCCGAGGACGAATCCCAATATGTATGCATTCTGCTTTTCTGACGGCTACAAGCTCTAGGTGCTTTCCTGACGGCTATAACCTCCAGGAATTTAAATGCAATGTCAATACCCATCTCTTAACCACTTGACTCTAGTTCGTTCTACAGCACCCTGTATATCCTTTCCTTTCTCTTTGCAACTGTTATCACACCTGTATTCCCATCTTTCTTTTGCTCCTTTTTAACTGGTTTGTCTTTCTCTTTACTCTCCTCCTATCTAACCTTTTTACTCTTATGTAGCCCCCTGCATATCAGTGACGTTACCGCCTTGCTCGGAGTGATACGATTAAATATATATATATATCTATTTGTCGTTTTCTTTCAAGAAATATTAGAATTCATTGACCAAGAATAAGTCATTATTGTCAGTTGAACTTTTTCTGAACAGATTTGACTCCACGTATGGGATCCATATAAAAGTCTCCACCTGACGATGCTATTTAAAAATGTGGGTCAAATTTTCAGAGCTTCTTCTAATTTTAATTTCCTTTTCTCCTACATTAAATTTTTCATAACCCATCTATACACCGATGTATCTGAAAATGTTAGTAAGAAATAATTCCACAGCGAGTTATTTTTTTTATTTTTTTTATGATGGACTCAAGGTTTGTGCAATGATTGCTTTCGTTCCGATTCCAGATAATAGATTTTGTTTTGGAAAGATACATCTTAATTCCTATTTCTTGGAAAACTTGTTAGAGGATATTGATTTTTATGTTAGAGATCAGTTTTGTCTCAACTATAAATTGGTATGTTGGCCGCATAGTTCCTCTCATTATGAGTATATAGGCCTTGGAATAAAAAACCGGTAGGTTTTCTTCTGTTACTAAATTTTGTGGGGGGGGTGGCATTGAATGCTTGCTTCGTATTGAATGCTTGAATGTGCGTTATGGTTCAGTCGAGATCAGCTCGGAATGAGAAATCGGAGAGCCGAGTTTGAATTCCTGTTGAATTCGTTGTATTCACTTAAGCACAAATACCATTGTGGAAGTTATTAATCCATCCCCTTCCAGCTATGGGTTACATAGCAGGACACATTGAAGCTTTAATTAAAGTCTCAATTCAATTATGTGACGTTCAACAGGATGTGCGTTCTAGAGCAGTGGATATCGGCTTGGAACGAAAAATTGAGGATCCGAGTTTGAAATCCAGTTGAATTCACTTGCATTCACTTAATTTCCTTAAGAAATGTATTAATTCATTTTCCCCTCAATCTATGAGTTAAATAACAGGAAAATTAGGTTCTATAACCTTGGTTCCAACCAGTCTACTCAAGAATATAATGGCAACCTAATGTTGCCTAATGTAGGGAAAATGTTCTGCCCAGTCAGTCATGTCTCGAAATAGACATAATCGCCCAAGCGTGTATCTCGTAGGTCACAACTGACTGATTCTTGCACAAAATCGGATTCCTCAAGCTGTTATTACTATTTCCAATACTGATGAGAGTTTCCTTGTTACTCTTCTATGTAACAGTGTGAAATGAAATATCATATTTATTCTTCAAAAAACAACTTTTGACTATATTTTATTCATTTATATATTATATCGAATGTTGGTGTGTTGCCGTGGATATCGGCTCGGAACGAAAATTTAGAGAGCCGAGTTAAAATTCCAGTTGAATTCTTTGTATTCGCTTACGTGCAAATATCCTTGGGAAAGGTATTAATCAGTCGCTTCTACCTTCATCTATGGGTTAAATAGCAGGGCAGATTGGGCTCTATCATCCTTGTTGACATTCAGTCTACTGCAGAAAATAATCGCAACCTACCACAGGAAAATCTTCTACCCAGTCAGTCATGTCTCTTTCATGACATGATTTCCCAAGCGTGTGTCACTTATGATGCTTCACTTATCTTATATATATTATACCAGTTACATTATTTATCTATATTTTGTAAGTGGCAGCATCTGGTAGCGTATGACAGGTTAGACATCTTTTCCTACATCTGTACACTCTGCTCTGGGTAGTTTTTCATTAATGACTTTAATGCTTCACCGTCAAAATCCGATAAACGCCCCGGTTTTGTTTCATTAACCAGCGACTTTTTTCCAGGACGAAATTATTACAAACTCATTTTGTACTTGCCTATTGCTTAAACTCCTTGACTAGAAACTATTTTAAAAATCTCTGAGGAAACTGAAAGCATGATCATCAACAAAAAAAAGGAAGCAAAAATAACAATTTCAAATCGGGGATACTAAAATCAAGCAAGAGATTTAAATACCTTGGAAGTGTTTTATCACGGATATTCGAAGACCTGCTGATATGGCCAGGAATGTTTTCAAAAGCTAAGCATAGTATTAAGAAACAGGAAAATTCCGTTTGGAAATAAAAAAAGGGTACTGGACTCTTATGTAATATCTGTCTTCATATATGACAGCGAATGCTTGACAATCGCCCCAAAAGTGAGAGAAAGCAACCGAAATGAGGTTCTACAGAAGGATGTTGAGGATACTATGGACAAAAAATAAGAGAAACGACAATGAGAGGATGATGATGTAAACAAAAAAGAAGCTTATACTTAACGTCAGGAAGAGAAAGCTGAAGTTTCTAGGACAGGTAATGAGGAAAGAGGGTTGAGAAAATCTGATACTTACAGGACGGATAGAGGAAAGAGAAACAGAGGAAAGGAACGTGTAGCATATTTGATGGCCTTAATCAAGTGGTCGGCAAAGCAGAATTTGGCAGAAATACCAAGAGAATAGTTGTTAAGATCTAAAAGGAAAGAGAAATGTCGAGGGCCATGATCGCCTAAGTCTTGAAGGAACATGGCACATAGAAGAAGAAGAAGAAGAAGAAGAAGAAGAAGAAGGAAAGTGCGAAAATTTTTCTCGATCTTTTCGTGGTATTGTTGTGTCGCGGCATTATGTAAAGTAAATTCAAATTGCGCCCCCGATTAATAGCGTTAAGAAATATAGGCTTAATTCACTAGGTATGTTAAATCGTTCGCTTCCCGAACATGAGACCCGCGTTCGAATCTCACCATTGTTGATTTGTCAGGACGGTGATTTCTTGATGTTATTGGAGTAAGGGATCCCTGCGTGCAGTCTCAGATTCCCAGCGGAAAAATTAGTATTTATTTATACGAAGTGAAGGAATTAAAGCATGCAAGATTTCACAGCTCTAGTATCATTTCTTTATAGTAAGACTATGAATTTCTCCGCTGATTCTGGTAGCTAGCTAGCTAGCTAGCTAGCTAGATAGATAGATAGATAGATAGATAGATAGATAGATAGATAGATAGATAATAAACAAAAGGAGATAGATAGATAGATAGATAGATAGATAGATAGATAGATAGATAGATACTCATAGGTATTTAAATATATAAAAAATCCTTGATATAGATTAAAAAATAACCGAAACAAACTCTCACATATAGTTATTAATAGAGATAATATAAACTTAAAAGGATAGCAAAATATATATATATATATATATATATATATATATATATAAAGTCTGCCTTCTTCTACCGAACGACCATAGCCCAGAGGTAGCATCGCCGACTGACGCCAATTCGGTCGGGTTTCAATACTGGGTTAAAAAGTAATCGGAGTCTAACCGTACTGATGAGCTGTGATACAGCGAAACAAATCTGTCTACGGTCTATATATCTATATAAGACATTAGAGAATATATTTCAGACTAAAACAGACGTATACAAAATAATAAAAGTAATCACCTCACCATTCACTTCAACTAGATTCTTGTGCCAAAATAAAATTTCAACCAGTTTTACGATAAAAGCCAAAGATGAAGAAGTACTCAGTCATCGGTAAATTTATTGTCGACTCTTTGCTGTCGTAATCTGTTCTCATTAATGTTTCTATCCGCAACGACCACCAGCTGATTTTTGTCGAACCGGCAACATCGCTGGGGTTCCCCGGCGGTGTGAATTCGGCTGATATAAACTTCTTAACTACGATGTGCGAAACGTAGATGAATGGGTGAGGCGCGACGCTGTTGATTCTGTCTGAAAGACCAAGTGTGGGATGTCAGTAAAACTCAGCAGGACACACGTGGGTGAGCTAACCCTTTCTACTTTCACTTTTACATATTCGATATCAGTTGCTTACTTAAACACGCACATACTTGTGTGTATATATAAATATATATAGATATAATGGTGTATATATATATATATATATATATATATATATATATATATATGCATACACAAGTGTGTATATATATGTATATATACACACAGATATATACGTAAGTATATAAATATACACATGTATGTATATATATATACAAATATATATATATACACAAGTATATATATATATACATACGCAATTATATATACATACACAAGTATATATATATATACATACACGAGTGTATATATATATATATATACATACATACATAGATACATATATATGTGTGTGTGTGTGTGTGTGTGTGTGCGCGCGCGCGTAAACAGATTTCTGTAATAGACATAAAGAGAGTGGCTTAAACAACGTAGTCTGGCATAAGGATAAAATAGAAGGATTCGGAGAATGTATTTTCATACCCCGACCCTGTAGGTAGTAGACAACTATGGCTATCCATAGTTAGTTACTTTATCATGTGTGAAAGGCTATGACACTTTAAGAATGATGGTTAAGTGGTTTCTTGTTGCGTTCTCCATGGTTTTGAATTCAGAATCGTCTTTTCTTAGACTAGTTGCCAATCCAAATTGGAAAGCGCAGTCTAAGTTTGTATTTAAAAACATTGCTGACGGCAGTGAGAAGAGAATGTTTCGTGAGTTTCTCTGTGGCAATAGCGCGTCATTCTAACCTTCACAATGATAGACGTTATAGTACCCGCATTTTCTTCGAATTAGTAAAACGGAATAATCGAAAGCATGGCATGGTTATAGTAATAATCCTACTAGAATGCAACCTAATATATTAATATGTATTGCGGTATTCGTCAAAAAGATATTTAACTAAGCTAAGATAAATACAATACAGGAAACAGAAAGTTATATCTGCGATTTCTGCGTTACTCTCAGTATTGAAATCTTCCGGTGACTGGCGTGTGTATACACCGCTTATATCTACTGCGCTAAAATTTCCCCACCACTCATTCTATGCGACTGTGGCTAAGGGATTAGCAACTCCGCCTGACACCAAATTAGTCGAGTTTCAATCCCAGACAAAGCAAGTAGATGTCTAGCCACAATGATAAGCTGTGATACAAAAAAACAGGCTTGTATGTGGATGAAAAAAAAAATTCTTCATATGTAAACAAGTTATTACGCGACCTGGGTTTCTATCATGTGGAGTTTTCGAGCGATATGCAATAATTGATTTTACCATTTCCTTTTTTTTTTTTTTTTAAGAACGCTCACATAACAGGGACTTTTGGAATGCGCACTGTTTAAAATTAGAAGCAATTATAACGTTTTCATTCATGGTTGTATGACCCTAATAGGTAATTTATCTATTGGAATTTACCTGACAAATATACCAAATATTCTACGTTATATATATATATATATATATATATATATATAGGTAATGAAATGATGTCGAGTCCGTGAATGGCAAGGGGATTTCGAAAGGTTTTACTTAATATAAAATATTAAGCGCTATATCTTTGTAGATAGCTCAATGGATGTCATCCAGAGCAATATGATATCTGTATTGGAAAACTCAATGCATCTTATATACTATTCTGGGTCATGTTACTTTATTTTATTTCGTTTTAAAATATTTATTCCAGGAAAATGTTTGTACCAAATGAAACGAATAAAGTTTGGCCTGAAGCAATAAACTAATTAGTTCATTGAAATGAATTATACTTTATAACCACTTTATATGATGTGGTGAGTTCTCCTTTAAAGATATAATATATATAAGTACTCTCCTTGGACATACGTTCTTTCTAATTTTCATAAATGACCTTCATCATGTTACCAGCTCCAAAATCGGTATTTATACTAATAACCCAACTACTTACAGCTATCTTAAAAGTAATTTTGGTCGGTTTCATATAGTTTATTTAAGAGCAGGTCTAAAAATTAACCTATAATCTGTTGCTAACTAGTGCAAATAATGATGTACTCATTTAACCCCTGAAAGAAAGAATATTTTTCATTTGCGTCAGCATTTTTTATAAATCATATCACCCCAAGCAAGGCTATAATGCCATTGATGTGCAGGGGGCTACATAAGAGAAAAAGATTAGTGGAGATTGAAGAGAAGGACAAACCAGTTAGAAAGGAGTAAGAGAAGGATAGGAATACAGGTGTGATGACAGTTGCAAATGTGGAGAGAAAGGAAAGGATATACAGGGCGGTGTGGAAAGAACTAGTGTAATTAAGAGATGAGTATTGACCTTGCATTTAAATTCCTGGAGGTTGCACGAGTAAATACCTGTTGTGGAGGCACCAATGACTTAAGTTCGTTGGAGCAGAAGCCATGGAAGTATTTATAGAACAGACACAGGGAAGCCACATATCGTCGGTGTGATAATGGCTCTAAGAGAATGATTCATTGCGTCTTTTCGGATTAATATTTTCAGGTGATATGAAGTGGAAATATTATATTGAATCAGATGCTAGGTCTACTACTAAGAAAGTTTGTTCACTGTGCCGTGCTAGGCAATTTTTCTCTCCAGAATCTATCTTGAATGTTTCTGTCAGACGACATTTGGCTATCCTAGTATTATATTTAGTGATTTTGGTAAAATCAAATGAAATCTTCAGCATTATTGATTCTCATCTTCCATCGCCGTAACTTAGCTTCTCTGTGATTTTGTTTTATGAATATTTTCATGGTAACTGTTATAACGAGCTTTCCACTAAGTTATCTAAAATTTATAATAAGGTATATAATAAGGTTTACAATAAGGTATATAATAAGGTATATAAATAATCATTATTGATTCTCATCTTCCATCGCCGTAACGTAGCTTCTCTGTGATTTTGTTGCATGAATATTTTCATAGTAACTGTTATAACGAGCTTTCCACTAAGTTACCTAAAATTTATAATAAGGTATATAATAAGGTATATAATAAGGTATATAAATAATCATTATTGATTCTCATCTTCCATCGCTGTAACGTAGCTTCTCTGTGATTTTGTTTTATGAATATTTTCATAGTAACTGTTATAACGAGCTTTCCACTAAGTTACCTAAAATTTATAATAAGGTATATAATAAGGTATATAATAAGGTATATAAATAATCATTATTGATTCTCATCTTCCATCGCCGTAACGTAGCTTCTCTGTGATTTTGTTTCATGAATATTTTCATGGTAACTGTCATAACGAGCTTTCCTCTAAGGTACCTAAAATTTATGAATTCAAGCGCAGTAGTAAATTAGTGACATGATCTCATCATTTTACAACTGATGCGACCGTAAGTTCAATGCTAAAAGTTTTTTGCATCGCATTTCTCGCTTGTGGAACTCTCTTGTGGCTTCTTACTTCAAAATCAATTTTGATCATCAAAATCTTCAAGGCAATACCAATCTTTTTCTTATGCTTACTTAATTCCTGTTTTTTTTTCTTTCTTTAATAGTGTTTTTATCGTATTCTCTAACATGCAATAACCCGTTGCTCTTAGTAGCTTTATTGCCTTAGTTGGAGTGAAGTAATTTCAAAAATGTATTAAGATACAGGAATATTTGCTATAAACAAAAAAAAATGTACTACGCTGTTAAGTAATATTGGTTCTTCTGGAAATGAATAATAGACAATCTCATTACAAATAGAGAAAGAAATTGAGGTAGCAGAAATGTGGTTCAGAAGAAGGCTGCTAAGAATGCCATTGACTGTACACATGAGCAACAACAAATTTTTAGAGAATATGAAAACAAAGAAAAGCCTTATACAGCCATAACGCCCAAATCAGACAGTTGAAATGACTAAGGTATATAATGAGGAAATAATGCTTGGAAGATTTGCTACTAACAAGGCATACTAAAAGCAAGCATGACAGAATAGAGCAACATATAACCTAACAAGCTCATGTATGTGGTTGGAAGAACAGTTTTGGAGGAACATATCTGCAAAGAATAGAAAATTGTTGAAAGCAATGACCGCGAGAATACGATGGACTGAAAGTTTCAGGGAAAATAGAAAATGCAACAGTTTATGTTTTTAAGAAAGAGAACGAGGAAAATATGACACTCACAGGAGATATTACAAGGAACAAAGACAGAGCAACATAACGGGTAACTAACGCAACTAGTTGATAGAATGTTTGGCAGAACAGGGATCAGGAGATATAGCAAAAATCAAAATTTACTAAGGCATTTAAAGGACAATGATTTTTTAGAAAGCCATGATCGTCTATAGCAACATCGGGCCTGGTCAGTACTTAGATCGGTGGCCGTTAGAGAATACTGGTGCTGTAAACGCAAGGACCAAGAATGGTCCACCGGTCCTCTAGATTTTGGGGTTGGGCGCAGGACTAACAACCCTGCCCCATGAAAAACACTTTGTTACGGAAACAGTAACAAAAAGTTACTGCCCTACACACCATTAGATGTAAAAGGGTGAGATGATGATGATGATCCATGTCCTGAAAAGGCTGGACTCATGATAGAAGCTGCACGCTAAATTCAGATATTTTTGTGCGCTTTACTAGCGGTTTGATGCCCTTGCACACATATATGCACACAAATTATGCACACATATATGCAAACAATAGATACACAAATATATGCACACATATATATGCACATATATATTCACATTTTTATGTATATATTTATGCTCATATATATATATATATATACGCACTTACATGCACAAAATATGAATAAATGCATATATGCATACAGATCCATATATATACGTACACATTATAAATATAAACGTCTATAATAAAATTATAGAATTTTTCTTTTCTTTTTTCTGTGCACACTCTGAAAGCAGACATCACGCATCATGCGTATTTTCGAGGAGACTTACGTCTTTCATGTAGTGGTACGTGCAATCTCCAGCAATGTCATTACACAAGTTGAAAGTAAGTTTACTCGAAGGAAGTTTGCAAAACTGTTTTTTTTTTCAGTAATTATATTGCATTAAACAAAACCTGAAAAAAAAATTCAAAATTTTCAAGCTCAGAAAAGACCTTTTAAATACTAATGCAACGAAAACATATTTGTAGACTTTTTAGTCAGCAGAGACATATATTTCATATTGGTTATTCAAAGATAATGACAAAGTAATAATATACAATTATATATTCAAACATACCCCGATAGATAGATAGATAGATAGATAGATAGATAGATAGATAGATAGATAGATAGATAGATCTGAAAATAATTATGCAGACAGACAGACAGATAAACAAACAGATATATTGATAAAATAACTGAATATAAATAAGATAGATAGATAGATAGATAGATAGATAGATAAGAAAATAAGTCGATATACATTATATATATATATATATATATATATATATACAGATAAAAAATAAAATATTTAGATAAAATAATTAGATAGAAAAGAATGTAGGTGTATAAATATATATATATATATATATATATATATATATAGATAGATAGATAAGAAAATAACTCGATATACATAAGATATAGATATATATACAGATATGAAAATAACTAGATAGATAAAAATAACTAAATAAATAGATAAGAAAGTAGATAGATAGATTGATTAGAAAATAACTCGGTATACATTATATATATATATATATATATATATATATATATATATATATAATATATATAAGAAAATAACTAAATAAATAAAAAAAGTAGATAGATAGATAGATAGATAGATAATGACTGGACTTTAACTAAGTTAAAACTTAGCAAGTCACCAACCTACGTTTTATTTTTAATTGGAGTAGATAGACCAAACTATCGCCCGGGTCACACTCCACCCACGTCTATAAAAGCTCATCCCTTGTACCCTGTTTACGATGTGGTTTCCTGCTTTCTCTTTTCTCTTCTCAGAACTCAGTATTGGTGCTGGTGGCAACGTCTCATCATTGTGAGGGTACCTGTTGGCAGTTTACTGGTTGCTGCTTCCGACTGGTCATTAGGAGCCCTAACTCTTGAGTAGCGTCAAGAGCGGCTGCTCTGATCAACAGTTGCATCCACCACCGACCAATATGTATGTCACCGTCTATCACTTCTCAGTTCGGTTAGCTACCTTTTCTTCTTTTACCGTTTCCTTTCCTCTTCCAATTGTTCCCTACTAGATATCATTTGCCCACTGGAATCACTACTTTCGACTATTTCGGAGACAGTCATCTGACCACAACAGGCGCCTATTCACGTCTGCTCGTAATGAGTGCAAGAAGAGTCTCATCCCTTGTTCCCTGTTTAGGATGTGGTTTCCGGTTTTCTCTTTTCCAATGTTTTCACTCTTTTCTTTTTTTTTCAATTGGAGTAGATAGACTAAACTATCGCCCCGTTCACACTCCACCCACGTATTTTGAACAGCTGACGAGGCTCATCTCTTGATCCCTGTTTAGAATATGGTTTCAGGCTTTCTCTTTTTCTTTTTTTTTTTTCAATGAGAGTAGATAGACTAAACTATCGCCCAGTTCACACTCCACCCACGTATTTTGAACAGGTGACGAGGCTGTTTAGAATATGGTTTCAGGCTTTCTCTTTTTTCTTTTTTCTTTTTTCAATGAGAGTAGATAGACTAAACTATCGCCCAGTTCACACTCCACCCACGTATTTTGAACAGGTGACGAGGCTCATCTCTTGATCCCTGTTTAGAATGTGGTTTCCGGCTTTCCACTTTTTCTTTTTTTTTTGCAATTAGAGTAGATAGACTAAACTATCGCCCGGTTCACACTCCACTCACGTCTATTGAACAGGTGACGAGGCTCATCACTTGTTCCCTGTTTAGAATGCCGTTTCCGGTTTTCTTTTTCAATCTTTTCACTCTTACGTAGTCCCCTGCATATCAGTAGCGTTATCGCCTTGCTCGGGGTGATATGATTAAAAAAATAATTAAAAAATAAAAAATAACTCGATAAGCATTATATACACATATATGAAAATAACTAGATAGATAAAAATAAATAGATAGATAGATAGATAGATAGATAGATAGATAGATAGATAGATAGATAGATAGATATTGTGTATTTGAGCAGCACTCTCTCTTTCATGCAGGTTTCATTAAAATGTAGTGACAAGGGGCTATGATTAAGTTTTATATAATTTTTTATGTGATCCTATAATAATGTTTTTCTTATCTGAACATAAATTATATTAAGATATTTCAGGTGTACGTTTAGCCATTATCAAGGATTTATTTTATTGTACGATTAACTTAATATAAAAAATTGTTTTATGCATGTATGTAAAGTCATAGGAATGTTTTATATTCCGAAAACGGTGAGATCATTGTTTCCGTGTTCATAATTAATATTGTTGAGTGTTGGCTTTTTTATTTTAAAATTGCTTCAGTTATTTTAGCCATGTGGATAATGTTGTTATATTTGTATTATCAACAAGTATGTTACGGACGGAGTGTCGTAGGCCTATGTATGTATTTAAATGAGACGTAATAGGTCGATGATCAAATATATTTAAGGTGACTTTCCTTGTTAAACATATAACAGTATATCCAATATTATTCGTAAATAATATTCGTTCTATGGAGTTTGGATCTTTCAGATGAATTATTATTTCTTACTTAATTGTTAGCAGTTTTAAGTTTTTTTGTTTTTGTTTTTGTTATATTTTTTGTAAAAATATAATTTAATTTTCTTATGTTAACTGGAATTGTGTATTTCTTTATTTTCTAAAAAAGATTCTATTTGCTTATAGTTATTATGCATTTGATTTTTGTAGAAAATATTAATGCTGTTTCTTTTTTCTGTATGTTTCGTCACGTTAGAAAGAAAATGTTTAATATATTAATCTATCAGATGGTTTGAAAAACCGTTATGGAAAAGATTATTTTTGTATCGTTGAGGAATGACAAATATAAGTAAGTAATACGTTTATTCTCGGTAGATACAATAGTATATGTCCGTGTAGGGTGGCAACAACTAGTGAGTAGACAACGACCGTGCTAGCCGTCAGCTGACGACTCCACCGTCGCTACTCGATATTAGTCCTTTATGTATTTTGAACAGTATGTCACGTGTTCGAGCCACGTCACAACACTTATTATTGTCAGTATCGGTTTTCCTGAACATCTTATAGATTACCATATTTGAATTTTTCTTTCAAAGGTAACGGGGTCTTCTCAAATGAAAATGTATTCATCACTACTGGCGTTAATTCAGAGTCTATTTACAACGTTGAAAAAATTAATTTAAAACAGTGCTCAATATAAAAATAGAGCAATGAATATTCATTATAAATTATATTTAAGATCATGTACAAATTACAATCTACCACAAAATTGTACATTTTGTTTCGACATTGTAAAAATAATGACTCATCAGGTAGTTAATAATGATGGTAATAAACGCTATTTTTAAAAGAAAATTTATGAAAATTCACTTCCTTTTATTAATGGAAAACATTTCGTCCGAGGTAAAGGGGATAGGAAAGATGAGAAAACAAAAAGAGAAATAAAAAAGACGAGAATGAAAGGAAAAAAGAGGAATGATAAGGACACAGGAATTTAAAAAAACAAAACGAAGGAAAACAAAACCGAAAGAAAGAAACGAGCCAATGAAAAACGGCTCAGAAAGAAATAGACCCCAAATTTTGGTAGGAAGTAAAATATAGCCATATACAGATATCGGTCACGCGACGTCTTGGCTTAACAAAGAGGAAAAAGTAAGAAAGTGCATAGAGGGGGAAGAAAGGAAGAAAAAGTGAGAAAATATACAGGGTGAAGAAAGTAGTGGGGAGACAACAGAGGCTGCAGAGAAATAGAAGTTTCAAACTTTGACCGGAAATGAATTGTACATGAATACATTTGTTCGTAACATTTTATAAATCTAAGTCTTTTGGCATTTACAAAAAAATGATAAATCATATACACAAACATAAGAATTATTAAAAAAGCGCGGATCTGAGAACATTTAAAAATACAAGACGAATATATAAATTCATTAGTGCTAATAAAATAAATTTATAATATATATATATTTTTTTTTTAATCATTTCACCCCGAGCAAGGCGGAAACGCCACTGATGTGCAGGGTGTTACATAAATGTAAAAAGATTAATTAGAAAAGAGTGAGGAGTACAAGCTAGTTAGAAAGGAACAATAGAAAGCTGAGAAAGAAGGTGCGATGACAGATACATAGGTGGAGAGAAAGGGAAGGTTATACAGGGGAGGGGAGAGAGCTAGAGGCCAGTGGTTAGTAGATGAGTATTAACTTTGCATTTAAATTTCTGGAGGTTGTAGCCGTCAGGAAAGCAAGAATACGGGAGTGAGTTCCACAGGCGGGAAGTGCGAGAGAGGAAGCTGCAGGAGTATATATATATGTGTGTGTGTGTGTGTGTGTGTGTGTGTGTGTGTGTGTGTGTGTGTGTGTGTGTTTGTCCCAATATTAATATTATTGTCTTTTAGTTGTTTTTGTAACAAAGAAATACGCATGTATTCTTGTCCAGGTGTTATTTTATTTTTCCTTCAAAGTCGAAGAGAACATCGGTCTAAGAACTTTCTAAATCTCTGATAAAAAACATTAACAAATACGGAATGTTACTTATATAGTCTTAAACTTCATAGTTTGGCTTAACAAAATTTTTTTTTATTCTTTATTTTAATAATGATTTTTAACTCTAATTTCTTTTCAAGCAATACAATAGTAATTTTGTATACACTGCGATATAGCATTTGAAGAATCATCTCAAAGGAATCAGTTGCTTGTTTAGGTTTGGGAATTAATTAATTAATTATGTATTTTCCTGGTCGTTCAGCTTCTGGTAAGAGTCGGAATTCGTTTTCTATGGCGTGGTCCGTCATAAGAAATTAAATATTCGAAAGTCTGACAGCTAGGTGTCATTGTTTCTTCTCAACTTCCCAGGTCTTTCTAATTACTATCATTACTTTTATATCTGCTAAATTTTCCTACACCCAGGCTGGATAATTTCAACTATTCTACGCACGCAAGCTGACACACTGATTCGCAGTGACACACAGACACATACACCTCTCTATCTCTATAGCTCTTTCTTTTGATGCCTCTCCTTCACCCCCTCTCTCTCTCTATATATATATATATACATATATATATATATACACACACACACACACATATATATATATATATATATATATATATATATATATATATATATTCCATTACAAATGGCTGACAAGACACCTATTTAGCATTTTTCTGGATACAAAGTGTATAAAATTGTCATAGCTATTTCGGCTATTCATTTATCCATTATCAAAGACGAATAAATTTCATATTTTTAACTAAATGTTTGGGTTAATTATGTATGTGTCTGCACTTATAGGAATATTTTCTTTTCCAAATACGGTCATCACATTGTGGCCGGGTTCGAAGTAAATTTTATTGAGTGTTGGTGTTTCATTTATTGTTATTATGGCTTTTACGAACATAAAAAAAATAAACCAGATTTGTCTAAATAGGGATTGTAGCCCAAATACACACATTTACGATAAATTGTTCTTACGAAAATGTGTGCTATTCGGCAGGATTCGAACCTGCGACCCCTATTTACATAGGGGAAGCTACCATTTGATCTGGCAACGTCTTAGACCTCTCGACTACGAAATAGGGGTCGCAGTTTCGAATCCTGCCGAATAGCACACATTTTCGTAATCACAATTTATCGTAAATAAATCAGGCTGGTAGATATAAATATATAATACTGTTTAATTAAAAAACAGAATATCTACTTAAATACAAGTATCGATAAAAAATAATGTTCAAACAATTAATTTCATATATATATATATATATATATATATATATATATATATATATATATATATATATTAGAATCTTGGAAAAGTCTTCGCTGATTTTTCATGTACAGTAATGCATTATATACAAAAATAAGTTAGAAACATGTTAGAGAAAGTATTGTCCATCGCTAGCGACTACTTCCCAACTAATGTTGGAAGCATTTGAATTCCATGTCGAAAAAATAAAACCTCTTCTAAAGCTATTCATGAATTTGACATCTTCATAAAAATAAAAATGCTGCTCTGTTATTTCATGTGCCATTGATCGAAATAAGTGATTTTCAAACAAGGCAATGTCTGATGAATACCGAGGGTGTGGTATAACTTCAGATTTAAAAATTTCCAAGTAGATTTTCACCCGTTTTGCAATATATAGCCTAGCATTGTTATGTTGCAAAATCACTCGTTCTTGTCTTTGCTCGTATAGCCAGCTTTTTTTTCATTCTCGGCTCGAACGCTTCAGTTTTAGTCAAAAGCAATCTACCGTGATAGTTTTTGTCAACTTGAGTAGCTCATACTAAACTACAACCAGCTAATCTTACTAAATGCAGAGTAGAATCTTTGAACCATGGGTATTCAACTTTATCACCAGTGTTGATTCATGGCCGGCTTTACACCACGATATTCTACGCTTCGGGTTATCATAGTGTAACTACTTTTCATCAGCGGTCAAGATACTACCCAGTAACGTATTCAAGTAAATACCCATATCTATAAAGAAAGATATCAGCAAATTCTAGCAGTCTAAATATATTCAATGTAAACAAAAAATATATGAATCAGCACTAAGAAATTTCAGATATGTAAACAAACTAGAATACAAAAAACGAAAACAATTAAAACAAAACCAACAGAAAAGAAAAAGAAATATAATCTAGTTTACCACGCCCACAAGAACACAATAAAAAAAAATAAGGAAAAATATTTCCAAAATAACTGTAAACCATTCCTATCAAAACAGAATACTATCAAAAATCATGAACAAAAATACAATAAAGATCTGTTTCAGCTGAATGGTTACATTGAGAAATTAATAAACGAACATAATAAAAATACTCAACAAATCGCAAAAATAACAACAACCAACAAATTAACACTAATAAATGTAACTAAAGAAACAAATAAAATTGTCGACTTATCAACAAATGTTTAGCCAATAATATAATATACAAAGCTACCTTAACTAATAGCTTTCTTCTTTTATGTGCCATGTTCTTTTAGGACGTAAATGATCATGGCTTTCCACATTTCCCTGTTCCTGGTGGCTCCTAGCTCGCTTTCTCCTGTTGCACCATGTAACACTCGTTCCGTCATCCACCTCATCAGGTCCTTCAAATATGTTATCCGCTGCTTTCCTCTGTCTCTTTTTCCTTCTATCTGGACTGTTAGTATCAGGTTCTCCAATCTCTCCTTCCTCATTGCATGTCCCAAGAAATTTAGTTGTCTCTTTCTTATGCTCAGTATTAATTTCCTTTTCGTCTCCATCCTTTCCAAAACCTCGTCATTGCTCACATGCTCGGTCCATGATATCCGCAGCATCCTTCTGTAGAACTACATTTCAGTTGCTTCAAATTTTCCTTCATCTTCGAAGATATTGTCTAACATTCACTGCCATACTGAAAAACCACATCACATAGCAATCCAGTACTCTCCTCTTTGTTTCTAGTGAAATTGTACTTTTTCTTAAAACTTTACTCAATTTGTGGAATGCTTCTTTCGCCATACTAATTCGTCTTCGGATCTCAGTGTCGCACTTTCCATCTTCTGTTAGAACACTTGAAATTATTCACATAATTGCCACAGAAACACGTTTAAAGAAAGATATCACAACCGCTCAATGTAATGCAAAAAGGCAAAATACACACACAATAGAACTTTACTAAAATGCATATAAAACGAAAAAGAAAACAATATTCGCAACAAATGCAAATGGGAAACCATGAAAAAGACCCGCACACACAATATTAATAGTACAAATTGCAAATTGTCCCTAAAGAACAAATGAAGTAATTGCTTTAAAAAAAAAACAAAAACAAAATAAACACTCAAATAAGAGAAACGAAATAATGTGTAAATATAGAAACATAAATAAATACTTACTTTACTATCTAAATACTAATTAAAAATATATATAAATAAAGTAACTATAACATAATCATCCAATAAATAAACAAATAAAATAAATATAATAAAAACCACAAAAATCAAAATATAAATTCATCTTCCTACAATTAACACTTTATTGCCACCAAAATCAAATGACTATTAAAAAGAAGAGTAACCCCACACCATCTTTATAAAAAAATGTAAATTACGCTTAAGCAAAAAACTAAACATAATCAGTTTTAAAAAAACAAAATAAACTATCAAACAAAAAATAATGAAATACTAGGCAAAAAATACACTCAGACAAACACATAAAAATGCTTAATTTACCCACTAAAGGGCTAATTAAAATAAACATATAAATATAAATAAAATAAATAACTTTAAACTAGCAAAAGAAATAAATAAAAAAAATATTATTTCATTTACAAACCAACACTTCTACTAATTGTACTTATAATCATTACAACATTTAAACATGTAGGTGTTCGTGTGTATGTGCGAATATGTATCTACGCATACAGGTGCACATAGGTATATAGACATGTGTGTATGTGTGCGTATACATGGATATGCATGCATTCAACATTCAAACGTAAAGAATGATACTATTAAGGGAAATAACAATAAATCTAAACTTATTTATAAATGAAACTTTGTCTGTGTATGTGTATCTGTGTGTGTGTCCGTTACCTATAGACTCCGAAACGGCTAAACCGATTTTCTTGAAAATTTACACAGTTGTACTATAAGCGTCTGGGAGTGTTCTTAACTAGGTTTTGTGTCGATAATCGAAAAAATCAGGTTATAGAAGGAGTTGTCCCGATTTTAATCAAATTTGATACACTCATAGACAAAGACATAAGAAACGATATTCAGAAGTTTCAAGGTTTCAGTTCTTACAATAGTGCAGAAAATCGATAAAATAAGTATATATAAAAGGCAAGATGTTTGTGTGTGTGTCTGTTTATCTGCCTGTATGTTTGTGTTTTTTACAGCCCTTTTATTTTAGTTTTTGCTTCGGGTTTGACTCTAAGTAGGTATAATTGTAGTTCTTAGTCTCAGCCATGTTACCGTATACTCAGAGGACTTATTTAGCCTTCAAAACTCAGTTGACGACGAAAAAAACTTATTTGATATCGATAGTAGGAAACAAAATTTGACTTACATCCATTCATTTTTCTTTCAGTCAACGGTTTCACTTTAACTGGAAACAACTATTGCTTTTTAGTCTTTCGTGCCAACGTCCAAAGAGTTTGAGCTCCAGGACCATGGATTAGTTTTAAAGCTTTCATTACAACCAAGCAACTCCGGGTTATACTGCTAGGCAACACATAACAAAATTCCGGAAGATCAAAGAAGAACAGAGAACAAAAAAAATTAAAACGAGCGACGATATATAACTACAACAACTAACGCAAACTAGAACAAGAAATACGAAATCGAGCGTAAACTCACACACATGAAGTATTGACAACAGTATAAAAAGCGAAAATTTAGAAATATTAACAATAACGTACGAAAAAATTGCTGAACAGGGAAAAAAATCCTCCTATATCCTTTCTGGAGATGCTTAAGGTAACATAAGTCAGCTAAGTGAGAATTTTATATATATATTCCATTTCTAAAGGGGTTATTTCGCTACCCAGGTTTCTACCATGAGTGGTGTCTTCAGGCGATTTTTACTAACTGATTTTACCTTTTACCGTTTTTCTTTTTAAGAACGCTCTTGTAACGGTGTTTTATTTGAACGTTCACGTGGCAGGGAATTTGTGAACGCGCATTGTTTAAATTCAAATGAATTATGACGTTTTCATTCATGGTTGTATGAACCTAAGTGGTATTTCTTAGTGTGGATACATTTTGTCATAATTTCCGTTCTTTCATTTAACAGTTCGTTTTTATTTGGATATGTCATAATTTTTAATTTTTTTTCCGTCTACATTTGTAAGGCTTGGGCTGTTTTTACAATACTCGAAGTTATGTGTAGATCTTTTTCATATATTGATTTCAATATCCAGTCGTGGTTAGCCAATTTCGTATTGTTTTTTAATTTTATTATTTTAAATGTATATATAAAACTGTTTCGTTAACAGCGACTGAAAAAGAAGATCTTACTACTTTTTTTATTTATTTTTTCCAGTAATCTTACATTATTCTTTTTTGCTGGAAATAAGGAATGTAAAACTGTTCCAAGTGCTTTCCACCTTTTCGCAAGCCATTTTCAAGGATGTTATTTTTTCCGATGTCTATATTATTTCCTCATATTTGACTGTAATGTAACATTTTTTTTTTGTGTCTTAGTGTTTTTGGAATAGGAGATATCTTTAAAAGTATCACGTGATGCGTGCCGTTGGGCATCGTGTGAGCAGCTGTCTTTAAAAAATCAACTTTAAAAACTCCATTTCAACAGTTAAATAATGTATGATTAAAGGTAAGAGAAATTTGTTTGCTATCTTATAGCGAGCTGCTCTTAACAATTTGAGATAAATAGAATTTTTATATTTTCAAGTAAATTTTTTAATTGCGCTATTATTACTTGATGGGTGGCAGGTAAGGCATCTTTTCACAGAGGTAGTAGTATGGCCGACATAGGTCTTCTTCTTCTATGTGCCCTGTCCCTTCAGGACGTAGGTGATCATGGTCCTCTACGTCTCCCTATCCCTTGTGGCCCTCAGCATGTTTGTTCCCGTTACTCCTGGTAACCCCCGTTCCGTCATCCACCCGACCAGGCCCTGCAAATATGTTATCCGCTGCCTTCATCTGTCTCTATTTCCTTCTACCTGGCCAGTCAGTATCAGGTTCTCCAAACTCTCCTTCCTCATTGCGTGTCCCAGGAGTTTCAGTTGTCTCTTCTTGATGCTCGGTATTAATTTCTTTTTGGTTGCCATTCTTTCCAACACCTCATCGTTGCTTGCATGTTCAGTCCACGATATCCGCAGCATCCTTCTGTAGAACCACATTTCCGCTGCTTTCAGTTTTGTTCTCATTTTCGATGATATTGTCCAGCACTCACTGTCGTATTGAAGAACTGACATCACATAGCAATCCAGCACTCTCTTCTTTGTTTCTAGTGAAATTTTCCTGTGTGTTAGTACTTTGCTCAGCTTCTGGAAGCGCCCTTTGCATGCCAATTCGCATTCTGATCTCTGTCTCGCACTTTCCATCTCCTGTTAGAACACTTCCTAGATATCTAAATTTTTGTACCTGCTTTATTCTGGTATCCCCCACCTGTATTTGGCATTTTGGGTTGCACCTTTTGCTGATGACCATGCATTCAATTTTCTTAAAGTTTATTTGTAGTCCTTTTTGTCACTCTCCACCGCTACCTTCTGTAGGAGGTTCTGCAGTTTCCTTTCCGTGTCTGCAATCAGCACTGTATCATCTGCATACCTTATGTTGTTCAAGTTGTGGCCTCCAATAGCAAATCCTGGCGTGTCGTCTAGGGTCCTCAAAATATTCTCGCTGTACAGGTTGAACAAATCCGGTGAAAAGATATATCCTTGTCTTACGCCTCTTTCAGGTAGTTGATTTATAAAAAGAAACAGAATCTTGTACAGGACATTGTGATTCTCACATTATATTAGTCATTGCTAGTTTAGTTTTGATGAAGTTATTATTATCAGAAGCAGCAAGGTTTGCTGTCTTCCATTTTGTTAAATATATATTCTTCCATGGAGAATATCAGCTTGGTTACTACTATGGTTTAGAAATGACGAAAATATGGGTAGCGTAACCTGCTAATGTTCCCTAAATAAATATCTAAATGCTTTACATGTTGAATAGCCATCTTTCTTCAAACAGGTATTGAGCGCTTTCTAATATAGCTGCTTACTGGTCTAATTTAATGTAAATCTGACCTATAACTCTTCATTATATATATATATATATATATATATATATATATATATATATATATGTGTGTGTGTGTGTGTGTGTGTGTGTGTGCTAAATATATGCATCGGAATTCGACAAGAAAAAATAAACATGAACAAGTAGGAAATATATTTCTAATGAGCATTTCTTCACTTTTATAATAAAAATTCTTCAAAGATCGAGAGAAAGATAAAAAAACAAAGAGGCACAGAATACTTGTAATTCTTTATTAAATGAAAAGAAATAATAAATTCAAGGAACCTACATTTATCATCTAAACTAGTTAAAAACAAACTTTTACTATTTATACATATTGTTAGGCGAAGAATTTTTTTATGGTATCAGTGACCAGTGCGGAATGCTAAAGCTACAATATTGTGTAACTTTGACATAATGTTGTGACACCATTTTAAAATCCAGTATTTTTCTTTCTTTCTGTGCAGAAAGAAAGAAAAATACTGGATTTTAAAATTAAATACATGCAGGCTAGGGTTAAATAGGGATTTAGGTGTTTTGAATCTTTATAAATATTTCAATAGTTAAACATTTTTTAGATACACTTAAAATATTTTCTTTAAAACAACATTTATAATTATTATTAAAGATAGGTTTACGTTTACAATTATTTTTAAAAATCCGTCGCTTTCTGCGTCACGTGATGTAAACAATCTCTTGGACGAACGCTCCTCGCGAAAACGTTTCTAATTTAAATTTTAAAATCATTTGTTTATGATGAAAGGCCGAGGACGGTCTGAAATATCAAATGTAATAATAGAAATAAATAAATACGGTCAAAAATACATTTTTAAACTTACGATTTTTATTAAGACAGTATACATGCTTCATCATTATGTTATATATATATATATATATATATATATATATATATATATATATATATATATTTACAATGAATGTGCAAGTTTATTTAGACTGAAATTATCATCTTGAATAGTACCGATATTATGAAGGCAAACCACTGTTAGATAATCGGTTAGATAAAACTCGTCACATAATGTAGGTAGCCTGTCTGAGAGACGTGAAACCCTCATTTTTAACTTCCATTACCTTGGGGTTTTATCCAAACACAGATAAGGCCATGGATTTAATTCAATGAAATATACGGTGGATCTCCAATGGCTTTTAACTGTAAACACTGACAATCGGCCAGCAATTCTCTCAGCAAAGCTGACCCCAATCCTATGCCAAGTATTTCTTTCGGCTTTGTTTATATGACCAAGAGAAAGGTCTGGGCAGCGTACGGTCTTTATATACCACCGTATAGGCAGTGCCATGTTAATCATCAAAGTACAGAATTTTGAACAAACTGGGCGCTACCGTGTGGTCAATGGATGAGTGCAACTCTTTATACAAGTGAGGATTAATATAACCCGGTCTTTTGAAGAAAAGTAGACGCTTTTCTGTTGTTTTCTGTTTAGGACTAGGTTTATAGTTCCTTCTAAACTTTTCCATTCTCTTTCAAACCCAGTGGCACCTTGTGTTTGGAAGTCATTATCTCTTTACTTTGGGCGAATTAAAATAAATACTGTCACACTGGTATAATGTTCTGAAATTTGTTCGAAATCCAATTATTAAAAATTTTACATTAGATCTACTGAGAAGACTTTCGAATTTCTTAAGAACTAATTTGTACCGAAAAAAAAATCTCTTTTTGCGCATTTTGGCATAAAAAATGTACAAATAATGCTCCAATTTTAAATGAAAAATTCTTGATAAAAATAAACAAGAATCTGTAAATCATTTTTTGACATTTGTCGTTGTGCTTTAATAAAAATCTGCGAAGTATAAGGTTTCCCAAATATAAAGTGCTGATGAATCCTCGAGATGAATTAAAGGCATTATGTAAACATTGAAAATACTTTTCTCTGAAATTTAATTAATTAAAATTGTTCGTTTATCACTTATGTTCTAATATTACTTAAAAATTATTTTATTAAAATAAAAAAAACCCACACAATACATATGTGGTCTTCTTAACTCCAGTATACCTTAGTATATCACAATTACTTAATTCTAATTGTAACCTAAACAATCCAACCTCTATAACTTATGAAGCAATACAAAATCAAGTAAAAGAAAAAAAAAACAACCAAAAATCCAACCTGATGTTAAAAGTTATTGTCTACCCATTTAAATAATGTATGGTCTCAGTATGTATCTTACCAAGACAAAATAAAAAAGGTGTTACCTCTTGACGTTATGGTTCTTTGTACGCTTTTGCGAGCCAAATTTTCAATAGTTCAAGCTAATTCTTACTTTTGATTGGGCAATATTGACACACCTACTTCTTCCAGCTACCACTCCTTAATTTTCCAAATAACCATAAATTCATCTTTTATATCTTAAATAAATTATTTTCACCGTTTGTTCTAAAATATCACCTGAAGAAAAACAGAATAGGTCTAAAAAATAAAAAAAATCTGTGTCGTGCTATAATGCTTTTATAAAACATAGTAATAACAAAATTACAATACATATATAGTCATCCACAGACATATCTGTTTTGCTGAATGACAGCTCAGCAGTACGTTTAGACAGGAGGTTGTTTTTTACCCAGAATTGAAACCCGACCGAATTGGTGCCAGTCGGCGATTCTACCTCTGAGCTACGCGCGCTCGATATAGAGAGAGGTGGACTTTTTAGCGTATATATTATCATTATACGCGCCCATATATATAAATTACACACACACGTATATATATATATATATATATATATATGTGTGTGTGTGTGTGTGTGTGTTTAGCCAGAATATTCTCTTTTAGTCATGTCTGATTAAATAAATTGCAAACAACATATCTACGTATTTTTAATAAAATCCGTTCATAATCCCGAATAATCTTCCGTCTATTATAACTGAAAGATGTCTGAAATATGACATTTTCCCTAGATATGAATACTCCATATTCACTAGAATCTAAACTATTTTTTTTAATTTTCAAAGTCGGCCATCATTCTGATTAGTTAAGTTAAACACACACATATGATCTAAATTTTCTGTCTTCCTCCTCCATATTAACGCTTTTAATAAGCAAACGTATTGTTTTCTATTTTAAAAGGGAAATCAGTTGCACTAAGCATTGCCTGATAAATAGGTAAATGGTTTAAACACCGAAACATTGAAGTTTCCGTATCACAATTGAATTTAAATTAATAAATTTAATTTATTATCTATCTATCTATCTATCTATCTATCTATCTATCTATCTATATATATATATATATGCATGTGTGTGTATATATATATGTAGAGGCTTGTGTAATTTTTTTTTCCGGGCTAACTTTTAGAAGTCATATTTCTTTGTCATTTGAGAATATTTATGATTTCTCTTTTAAAACTTTAATAAATTCTTTGAAAGATTCGACTTTGAAATTTTTGCGTTGTCTTCCGGCAGTTTTTTCTCAAACGTTCCTTTTGCTTCTCTTTTGTATTTCTTTTTAATTTTTTAATTTTTTTTTTTTTGTGGATGGAATCTTTCAATCTGTTTATTTTTTATTTTTATTCTTCTTTTCGTTTCTTTGTTTTTGTCTATTCCTTTTGATTTCGTTGGTAAACAATGTCAAGCTAAGTAAAGAACACTGAACGATGGATGAATTGTCGTTTAAACGATGCAAAAATGAAAATAACATTGACATCTCATTTTAACAAATATTTTTACCAAAATTATACAGAAATATCTTGAAATACTAAAGAGCAAAGTTGTTTAGCAAAATCGCCATTGCGTTCTAACATGGCTTCCAAACGACTTCGGAAACTCATTTGGACGGACGCCTTGTTTAAGTTGGTGACTGCTACCATAATCCCCACGTCCAGTGCGTCTTTAGTGTTGTAAGGAGTTTTATTGGCCTCTTTCTCAACTGCACCCCACTCCTAATAATCAAGTGAGTTGCAGTCTGGGAAGTTATGTGGTCATATGTAAGGGGTGATGAAGTCGCAGAAATTGTCTGATAGCAATGACTGGGTTATTCTACTTGTGTGATATAGTGCAGTGTCCTGTTTCCAAACATAGGGTTTCCAGTCGCCACTTTCTTGAACCAGGGCGGCACTACCCCCTCAAGGCACTTAATATAGGCCTACGTATTAAGTTCGAGGTCCTTACTAACATCTTTCATCTTTTCTTAGCAGAATATTACGAATGTGTAATCGAGCTACTGTACCTTTGTAATCACAATTAGACTCGTCCAAATTTTTCCGAATCTTCTGCACTGTCCTCAGATTGACATACAGCGCTCTGAAATGTTCGTATTTAGTTTCCAGGGCAAATTCCAAGCAATATAGCATGCCGTTACGAAATTTCTGGCCGAGTAAATTGTACACTTTTTCCGCAGTAAGTGCCCAACTAACCCTACTACAGTCGACGTATTAAAAAAAAGTAAACAACCGAAAACAAAAAACAAAAAAAAAATACCAAAAAAAAATCATATGGCGAAAATTTACCCATCGCACCCTATAATATGTTATATTATCGGTGAGAATTTTTGTGTAGGAATTCTACGTTGTTTTTATGTTTATTAGTAGTATCCTTGACTTGAGATGTTTTTATTTCGTCTATCAGTTTTTACTCTATTTGTTTTTATTTAACTCCCCATTTCGCTTTTTCGATGATTTTCGTCCTTTTGAAAGGCTTTCCCGCTGTTTATGTTGATTAACATCAATCTCTTTTCATTGTTTCACTTGTATATTTTTCTTCGATTCTTTTGCTGTTTCCGTGCGAGCACAAAAGTTGCACATTTTTCAATAGGTTAATTAAATAAATAATTTCATAAATCACTCTTTATTATTTCTCTTGATCTTAACGTCTTCATTCTGAATAGCTGGATATATGTAGAATACTAGCGCTCAACACACTCACATATCATATTTTTTAAAGTCGTTGTCAGTCGAGTTTATGGGGTTCTTTTTCTTCATGTGCCGTGTTCCTTCAGAACGTAGGTAATCATGGACTTCTACTTGGATCTGTCCCTTGTCACGCTCAATATTTTTCCTCTTGGTATCTCTCCCAAACTCCGTTCCGCTATCTATTTGCTCAGACCTATCAATTAGGTCTCGTGGTTCTTTCCCTTGTCTTTTTTTTCCTTCTATCCGTCCTCTGAGTATTAAATTACCCAGTCCTTCCTTCCTCATTACGTATCCAAGGAACCTCATCTGTCTCTTCCCGATATTAAGAATATTGTTTCTTTTCGTTTGAATCCTTTCCAACACCTTATCGTTTTTCATATGCTCAGTTTCTTGGTGTCCCAAGCATTCTTCTGTAAAACAACATTTCTCTTGCATCAAGCTTCTCTTTCATTTTTGATGAGATCGTTTAACATTCACATTCATAGAGAAGTTCACATATCACATAGAAACCCATCACTCATTTCTTTGTTTCAGGCTATATCTTGGGCGATCATGTTTTTAGAGACATGACTGACTAGGCAGATTATCCCGCACTAAGTTACTATTACTTTCTGTGGTTGACTGGTTGCCAGCCAAAGCTATAGAACCTAATCTGTCCTGTTATTTAACACATAACTGGAGGGAAGAGACAGATTAATACCTTTCCCAAGGGTATTTGTGCGTAAGTGAATGCAAGGAATACAACTGGAATTCAAACTTGGCTCCACGATTTCTCGTTCCGTGTCGATATCCAGTGTACCACAACGAAGCTTTTATGACACAGTAAATCACGAAAGAAACCATGAAATGAGTTCCAATAAGTGTGTTGATAATAGGTTAAGGTCTTAGCCTGACATCTCGGCTTCAGTCACTTTCTGAACGTTTCTCTAGCTTCCTTTTTCGTTGACTTCTTTGTAATTGTACATTTTCTTGTTAGTTATTCTGTTTTTGTCTGTTCCTTTTGTCAGGTTAGCCTTTTAGACTGCGAATCATATTTCATTTTCTTTCTTTTCATTAGTGGTCTCCTAGATATGAGGTGTTTCCATTTCGGCTATGAACTTTCATTCTGTTTGTTTTTCTTTTGCCATTGTTTTTCTTCGATAATTTGTCTTTTGTTTCATGCCTTTTTTTTAACATATGTTCATTAAATCTTCATTTTTACATTGTTTCACTTCAATAGGTTTCTTCAATTCTTTCGTCTCACACACACACGTACATGCACATATACACACATACACATACGTACGTACATGCATATACATACGCACATGCACATACACACACGTACATACATGCACATATACACACATGCACATACACACACGCATACACACGGACATACACACACTTACACATATGCACATACACATCCACTTGCACATACAGACACACATACACACATGCATATATACACACATATATACACACATGCACATACAGACACACGTACACTCATGTACATACGTACGCAGATGCACATACACACATGCACATACACACATATGCATATACACACGCACATACACACACGTACACCCACACACATTCACATACACACAAGTACACACATGCACATACACATACCATCTACATGCACATATGCATGCAAATGCATATAAACACACGTACATTCATACACGCGCACATGCACATACGCACACACGTACACACACATGCACACACACGCACCAGCATCTATGAATTTATAAGCTTATCATTCGTACATACATTGAATAATCCTGATACATTTAGTCTTGTGCTTTTGCTATGTATTCAGCGATTCTTGATAAAAGAAAAAGAAAGATCGGTCATATTTTTAATCTTGACCTGACATGTCGGCTTCAATGTTTTTCTCACCACTATAAAGTAGCTTCACTTTGCCTTCTCTATGAATATTTTAATATTCATAAATATTTTTTGATCTTTCCTCTTTGGTACTAAGATTTTTATAATTTCATGTGTACATCTTGACAAGTGACAATGTGACAATCGGTATCTTCTGTCTTCATTATCCCTGTTTTTATCGTTTTACTCCTTTATAATGTTTTTCTAGAAAAAAAATCAGCCATCTCTTCATAATATTATATATAACTGCCCTTTATGTTTTCACTTTCTCTAAATTTTCATCGTTGCTCGCAAGTTCTGTAGACGGTATTATCAGCATACTTCTCTAAAGCCATAATTTTGTTCACGTCTTTTCATTTGTGAGGAGATTGTCCAGCATTCACTATTAGATATGTGGACTGATATTGCGTAAGTGTCTAATACTAACTTCTTTGTTTCTAACGATTTTCTTGTTTCTTGATCAGTTCAGATAAGTGCCATTCGTAATACACGCTAAAGCGATCATGTCTCGAAAATGACATGACTGACTGGGCAGAAGATTTTCCCACAGTAGGTTTTCTTTATTTGTTGTCGTAGATTGATGGCCAGTCAAGGCTATAGAATTAAATCTCTCATGCTATTCAACCCATAGCTGGAGGAAAGAGATGCATTACTACCATTTCCAGAGGTATTTACGCGTAAGTGAATGCAACGAATTTAACTGGAATTCGAACCCGGCTCTCCGATTTGTCGTTCTGAACCAATATCTACTGCACCACAACGAAAACATCAATAATTTGCTTTAATTTTGGAAGTAATATTTCACTGTCCTATTTTGCCTTCGAATAACTGTGTCATGCTTTCAGCCCTCTGGTAAAACACTTTCAAACTGTTATTTCTGCTTCATTTTTTTAATGAGTAACTTGCAGTATAGCCCGGCGTTGCTCGGGAGTAATGAAAGCGTTAAAACTAATCCATGGTCCTGGAGCTCAGACTCTTTGGACGTTGGCACGAAAGATTAAAAAGCAATAGTTTCCAGTTAAAACGAAACCGTAGACTAAAAAAATTGAATGGATGCAAGTCAAATTTTGATTTCCTGGTATCGATATGAAATAAGTTTTTTCGTCGAAAACTGAATTTTGAAAGCTAAATAGGTCCTCTGAGTAAATGGTATCATGGCTGAGACTAAGAACTAAAATTATACCTACTTAGAGCCAAACCCGAAGCAAAAACTAAAATAAAAGGGCTGTAAAAAATACAGACGTACAGTCAGATAAACAGACACACACACACAAACATCTTGCGTTTTATATATATATATATATATATATATATATATATATTTAATCATTTCACTCCGAGCAAGGCAGAAATTCCACTGATGAGCGGGGGCTACATAACTGTAAAAAGATTAATTAGAAAAGAGTGAGGAGTACAAACTAGTTAGAAAGGAGCAATAGAAAGCTGAGAATGCAGGTGCGATGACAGATACATAGGTGGAGAGAAAGGGAAGGATATACGGGGGTGGGGAGAGAGCTAGAGTCCAGTGGTTAATAGATGAGTACTGACATTGCATTTAAATTTCTGCAGGTTGTAGCCGTCAGGAAAGCAAGAATACGGGAGCGAGTTCCACAGGCGGGAAGTGCGAGTGAAGAAGCCGCAAGAGTAGAATTGTCGTCTGCATTTGGCTAACCTGACTGTGAATGGGTGGGACCCAGTTGCCAGTCTGGTTGCACGAGTAAACACCTGTTGAGGAGGCACCAATGACTTAAGTTCGTCCGAGCAGAAGCCATAAAAGTATTTATAGAACAGACAAAGGGAGGCCACATTTCGACGGTGGGGAAGTGGCTGCAATCGAGTTTCTGCACTATTGTAAGAACTGCAATCTTGAAACTTCTGAATATCGTTTCTTATGTCTTTTTCTATGAGTGTATCAAATTTGATTAAAATCGGACCACTCCTTCTATAACCCGATTCTTTGGATTTTCAATATTTATCGGGGGTACCACGACACAAAACCTAGCTAAGAACACTCGAAGACGCTTAGAGTACAACTGTGTAAATTTTCAAGAAAATCGGTTCAGCCGTTTCGGAGTCTATAGGCAATGTATACACACACAGACAAATACACACACACATACAAAGTTCCATTTATAAATAAGTTTAGATTAGATTTATAATTTGCATGTTGGGCTGTTTGATTTAACCATGCATTCTGTCTTCTTACAATTGATATTTCAAGTTTTAGTCTCGCTTTTCTTTCACAGCCTGTAGATATCCTTGTAGTTTCATTTTGCATCTGCTATAAACACTGTGTCATCTGTATATCTATGTTGTTAAGATTGTAGCCGTCAATAATGAGTCGTGGAAACTTCTAATCCTTTCAGAATCGCCTCACTGTATAGGCTGAATATATACGATAAGAAGACACATCATTGTCTTACACTAGTTTCTAAAATCTCCATCTCCCCGTCACCTACAGTTGATTAGAGATTTTATTATCGGCTCCTTGTTCTTAACGTCAGTCAGGCATACGTGATACACGCTTAGGCGATTATATCTTTTTCGAGACATGACTGATTGGATTATCCTGCAGTAGGTTGCCATTACTTTCTGCGGTAGTCTGGTTGCCAAGGCTTTAGAACCCAATATGTCCTGTTATTTAACCCATAACTGGAAGGAAGAGACGGATTAATGCGTTTCCCAAGGGTAGTTGCGCGTAAGTGAATGCAATGAATTTAATTGGAATTCGAACTCTGCTCTCCGATTTCTCGTTCCGAGCCAATATCCACTGCACCACAAATTCTAAATAACTGGCTATAGATAAAAGACAAACACTCAAAACAACACTCTTACATAATATATTTTTAAAGTTTGAAAGTCGTTGTCAGTCCAGTTTATTGGCTATTATTTAGGCTATATTCGTAGTATTTATGACACAGTGTAAAAAGTTTCGCATGTCATAATGAATGCCTGTCTCCCTACGAAGGCTAATTCCAATGAATGCCTACTGGGCCTCAAGTTCATTCCAAACCTCGTGAAAATATAGACAGCTGCTTATAACGACCGAGAAATACGTAACACCTCCAACACTTCCTTATTTTTATAAGAGTCAGATCTAATCAAAAGTGGAGCAGTGCTGTTATATCTGGGTTGAGGCTTCCCAATACTCTCAGAGTTCAAAAGCGTTTAAGCTGCCTTCTTGGCGATTAGCGGTATCCCATAGGTTACAATATTACAACCTTATCTCTGTTCTGACGATATGTCCATGAGAAAATGTACATCCGAACATCTCCATGGTCTTTTTGTTCTGATATTTAGAGCTAATATCTGACAATCCATGTAAAAAAGGGAGGACCATCGTCATGCCCATTGTATTCCACTGTTAAGATAAATATCCAAATTCGGTGTCGCCTTCAATGGAAGGAGGACGGATATGAATTTGTGAAGCAGACAACCAGGATAATTTTTCTCTGAATAAAATCATCTTACCGTCTGATAGCCCAGGGTCAACTACTACTTATCCTACGTAACCTCATAATCTGCATTTTTTCTTCTTCTTACATTCACATAACAATCTCATTTTGTAATATCTACTTTAAGTGGTTCTTGAGCCTTGTATTATATGAGTATCCAAAAAGTACGTCAACAGGTTCAAATAATATAAAATGCGATAAATACAGATGATACTGTTCCTTTTCAACAATTTAATATACAAGGTTCTAATTTATATAGAAGAACAGTCTCCCAGTTATGACTTGTTGTATGGATTTTGAATCGGAAAATAGTTCAAATAGATTCTCATATGAAAAATAGCATATGAAATTCTTAGAGAAATATATCGATGTATCTATAATAGACCACGGCTGAATATCAGTAAAACTAGACACAAATGAAATGTTTCATTCATATTCCAAGTAAATTGCCTATTAATTTTTCTCTATATTCTAGTAGTCAAAACAGAGGGTGATTCTGTCGATTATTCTAAGAATTATAATCTCATTTTCTTCCTTACATATCCGTCATCATAAGTTCTGCTATCAAAATTCCTTCATTAGTATTCCCTCCATCTATAATATATTACTACTATAATATATTACTACAAAAATATATTACTACAAAAATATTAGGTTAAATAATATTTAAAATGTGACGGGTCCATTTTTAGACTAAGTTAGTTAGAAGTACGAACTGTAGGTCATACAGCTAATACTCCAAGCAAACCGCATGCCCATCATCAGCAGATACAATCAGGCCTTTAGATAATGTTTCTTCATATTTTTTGTTTGTTGATGGTGTTTTGTCGGTAGCTCAAGTACTGCAGACAATGGCATATTTCTGTGTCCAAACATAGTAGGTTTGACATTAAGGAAATTACGAGAGACGTTGAACTCAAGCTAAGGTACTCTTGGTGATAATCGAAGGTCATTTACCCGCCGTCAATTTGTAAATCGGAGAGCAGAGTTCGAATTCCAATTAAATTCATTGCATTCAGTTACGCGCAAATACCCTGGGGAAACGCATTAATCCGTCTCTTCTCTACAGTTATGAGGTAAATAACAGGACATATTGGGTTCTACCTGTAATTGTACGGTCGTACATCGAGATGTCTACTAGTATAATACAATCCAGAGATAATCGAAATTTCTGTTGACGTATGTGTTCTTAAAAACAAAAAGAAAAAACGATCTTTTTTTGAAAATTACAAAACTCCATTCTGACGTGTGTGTTCTGAAAAAAAGGAAATCAATTAAAATGCAGCAACGACTTGATAGATTCTAAAACTGAGAACTTTGAAACAGAAGAAAATAATAATAATAATAATAATAATAATAATAATAATAACGAAAAACTACAGACCAATTACATGTCTTCCGACAACATATCGAAAAACTACAGACCAATTACATGTCTTCCGACAACATATAAACTACTAACATCTATTTTAACAAAACAAACATATTTATTCTTAGAAAGAAATGACATGATGCCGCTTGAACAAAAAGGGTGCAAACGTGGCTGTTATGGTTGTAAAGACCAATTGCTAATTAACAAAATGATCCTGGAAAACTGCTACAGTACAAAGAAAAATCTTAGTACTGCCTGGATAGACTATCGAAAAGCATTCGATAGTGTGCCACATTACTGGATTTTAAAGACTTTAAATATATACAAGATATCGCCCGTCATCATCAATTTCATCAAACAGTGCATGTCTATATGGAAAACAACCCTTTACCTCAATCATATAAATGGAACCTATAAGTCTGATGAAATAAACATCAAAAAAGGTATATTTCAAGGTGATTCTTTATCTCCCTTACTATTCTGCATATCATTAATAACACTAACCAGTCAACTTAATAAGACAGAATGTGGTTATAAAATAGGCCAAAAGAAAATAAGCCATCTATTTTACATGGATGACAAAGTTATATGCTAAGAATGATAATGAGCTGGAAGGTCTTCTGCAAACTGTAAAATGCTTCAGCGAAGACATTGGAATGAAATTTAATTTGAATAAATGTGCTAAAGCTACAGTTTTATGTGGATCAATACAAGAAACATCCTCAATTAGCCTAGACCCTGCTGTAACAATAAAAGAATTGAAACCAGAAGAAGCCTATAAATACCTAGGTGTAAATGAGAGCGAAAACATTCACCATAAAAAAATGAAAGAAATAGTGCGTAAAGAGTACTATAGAAGGCTACGAATGATATTAAAAACTGAATTAAATTCACAGAACAGAGTTATGGCCATTAACAGCCTTGCAATCCCAGTTGTCCAATATAGCTTCAACATCTTAAACTGGACTCTAAACGACATCAGACGAATGGATGCTAAAACAAGAAAGCTTCTTTCTAAGCATAAGATGCATCATCCAAAGGCTGATGTAGACCGTCTATACACACCCCGTAAAGAAGGTGGAAGGGGTCTTATTCAGCTGGAATTGTCATACAAGACAACAACTATTGGCTTACTAACATACATAGAAACAACAAAGGATTGGATGATACAATTAGTAAGGCAACATGAAGAAAGAAAGAAAAAATATTCAATAATAAAAGAAGGCAGTAAATACAAACAAGATTTACAGTTAGTAGATTCTGTAGAAAAGCAAAACAGAAGCCAAGAACCAACTATTGCGGCAAAAAATATGAAAATGAAAGCCAAAGATAAAGTTCTTGAAAAGATGAAACAGCGCTGGCAAGACAAACCTCTGCATGGCCAATATCCAGTACGTGCCAATAAATCCAATGTTGACAAAGTTAATACTCATCGATGGTTACGTGCATCTGGATTAAAGTCTGAAACTGAAGGATTTATACTTGCAGCACAAGACCAAATTCTTTTCACGAGAAACTTTCAGGCAAATATTATGCATAATAATATGGATCCAAAATGCAGGTTTTGTGATAAACACCAAGAAACAATAGACCACCTAATCTCAGGCTGTTCTGTGCTTGCCCCAAACGAATATAAAAATCGCCACGATAGAGTTGGGCAATATTTACATTGGACAATGTGCAAACATTATGGAAAAGCTGTAAACAAACACTGGTATGAACATCATCCAGCACCGGTTACAGAAATAGAAGATGTAACCATTCTATGGGATTACACCATCTACACAGACAGAAAAATCGAAGCAAACAGGCCAGACATTATTGTTAAAAACCAGAAGGAGAAAACTTGTCTATTAATTGATATGGCTTGTCCAGCGGATTGTAACATAGCAATCAAGGAATTTGAAAAACTGTCAAAATATAAAGACCTGGAAATTGAAATAGAAAAAATGTGGAAATTGAAAACAAGAGTTGTGCCAGTGATAGTAGGTGCACTTGGAATGATAAAAAATGAAACAAAACAACACATTGAAAGAATCCCTGGAAACCCCAGCTTAAGAGATATAAAAAAATTGTCTTATTAAGTACAGCCCACACACTAAGGAAAACTTTATCTATGTAATGCTGAGGATGATAGGGAAGATAGAAAAACATGAAATGGAGCCATAACAACACGCCACTACCTGCCTTAGGTCTCCCCGCAGACTTGGTTGGTAGTGAGACCAAAGCAGAAATCGAAATATGATGAAAAAATGACACAATAATAATAATAATAAAAGAAAACAGTATATGCTCTTTCACTTTTCTATTCCAGTGTATCGAGCGTTACTTTCTTTTTTATTGTTTGTTAAAAGATTTGTTTCAAAGTGTCACAAATGAGTTAGTCGATGCCACAAAATCGATAACGAATGAGTTAAAAAAGTAAATGATACTTGAAGCAAATCAGTCCTTTAGTTGGTAGGAGTGACAGCTAGTATGAGGTCTCGTGTGGATTAAGGTAGCGCTCGAATGAATGAATAGATAAATAAAAAAATAAAGAAAGAACAAGGGAACAAAAGGAAACAATAAAAAAGAGAGTAAATGTCCAGCATAAAAGTCGAGATATCGCCGTGCTAAGAAAAAAAGAACAGTCGCACAATTGCAGGAAGTAGATAGGCGGGAAGTGTGTCACTTTTGATATTTATAATTTTGCATTACATTTATTTTCATGTATTGTTTTGTATTGGTGATTGATTTTTGTACTCATACAGTGCAGTAGCTAGAAAGAGAGAGACGTGATGAAAAATATTTTTAAAAATTAAAAAAAAGGATTTTTGCATGTTATTATTTGTGTAAGTTTTTGTACAATTACCTCTGTTGTATGGGAGTGATGTTGATGGAGGAGAAATGTACTTAAAATGTTTATATATGAGCATTTTGAAAAATAACATTGTAAGGAGTGTAATATATTACTTTGACCGGCAAAGTATAATTGAGAAAAATACATTCTGGGCGAGGATCGTGGCGGCTAGGTGTAATAACAAAGACTTGAAAGACTATAATAGATAATGATATGGTTGACATCAACTGCAGAAAACACAGGCAACAACTAGCTTATAACACGATAGCCGACAAAGACATGATCGACATCAATGCCAGAAAAGACAGGTGACAATCAACTTAAGGACAATAGCCAGCAAAGATGACTGATAGATGCATCTGGTCATAGAAGGTGTTAATTAAGAGACAACCCGAAAAAGCAAACTTGCGTTAGAATTTTAGTTTCTGGTCGAAAACAAAAGAGAAGCTAACAGAGAGAGAGAGAGAGAGAGAGAGAGAGAGAGAGAGAGAGAGAGAGAGAGATTGAGAACTCCTGCAGGCAAAAGACACCCTGAAAACTGCTGGGTGTGTGTGAGTCTCTCCGGCTACCTTACTTCTTCACAAAATAGTCACCGCCGAAAATAAGAATATAACTTTATATTTTTTTTATATACGTGTTATTGTTTTTCGTTGTCTGTCCAGGAGAAAGTTGTTTTCCAGCAGCAAGTTATATAACACATCATATTTTTTATATCATCTTTTTTTCCGTCAAATTCGTTCCATTGATACCCCTCCAGCATATTTCCTCCTTCGGGATTCAAGCGATTAAAATCCCGCCATCATTATTCACTCCAACATGTTTTTTTCATCAACATTTCCATAATATTAATATATGTTTTCAAAATTTCTCCAACATGATTCCCTCCATCAAGATTCCTCTCAAGAAATTATTTTCGCCATGATAACCTTTCGTGTGTTGTGGGTTGTGGAGTAGTGGAGCGAGAAATCAAAGAGCAAAGTTCGAATTCTAGTTTAATTCGTTGTATTCATTTATGGGCAACTGCCCTTAGAAATGCTTTTAATTAATCTCTTCTATGGGTTAAATAACAGGTCAGATTAGATTCTATAGCCTTGTTTGGCAACCATTCCACCGCAGAAAAGTATTGCAACCTACTGTGAATAATATTCTACCTAATCAGCATGTATCACGTATGACACATAACTGACTCACTGACTCACTGAATCCCCCATCTTATTTTCTCCATCATAGTCCTCCACATCATATTTCCTCCATCATGATTTCCATGATCATGATTCCCCCATCATAATTAAGTGTTTATTTCTATTAGTTGTTTATTATAATAGGTATATATATATAGTTTCAAATTTCATTGTAATAGGTTTATTCGCAATTTCAAATTTCCTTGTATTAGTTAATTTCAAATTTCTAATTCATAATCAGTGTGTTTCACTGGAAGGAGGACATCGGATTTGGAATCTATCTTAACAGTGGAATATAAAGGATTTGATGATGGTCCTCCCGTGTTTATATGGCTTGACAGATCTTAGCTCTAAATATCAGAACAAATACACCTTGCAGATGTTGTTCTCCTGAACATTTTCTTTTGGAGATCTCGACAGAACAGAGATAAGCTTGTAATACCGCTAATCGCCAAGAAGGCAGAGTAAACGTTTTTGAACTCTAAGAGGTTTGAGCTTTCAAATATCATTGTAAATAAAAAGAGTAATTTATTTTGACGAAAATATATCGAAAAATGCATTATTTCAGGAAGTTTACGAATAAGGTCAATTTACGCCACAGATTCTACAACTTAAACTTGTTCCTTTGCAATATTGCCGCTCTTCAAAATGTGGAATAATTAAAAATGATAACAAGACAATAACAGTTTGAAAAAATCCGAATGCGAGCAACTATGATAAACACTAGATACTTAAGTTTTAACATTTGTATACAATCTTGAACTCCCAATATCTTTAACGTTTTAGAAGGAAAGGAATATTTTTTTAGGTCTTTGCGTCTCGTACCCCATCGACAAAGCCATTATTAGTCACAACATGTCTCTTTTTGGACGGAAAGTGTTCACTATTTTTTTTCAAATTTGTTGTTAGATAATCCATGATTATTCTCATCTGGGATAAATCAGTTTTAATGGCTGTGATTAATATAACATGAAGCGTTTTTTAGTGTTTTTTTCCATGCTACTATTAATTCTGCTGAGGATTAATTTATTCAAACTTATTCATTTAAGCCTACTTCTTGTTTAAACAGAATGCTTCTTTTTTTTTTGTATTAAGCATCAAGAAGAATCAAAATAATAATTTAAGGCGCGAAAACTAACGAAAGATCATATGGAAACCTTAACATGGAAACGGTAAACATATTTAGGCTAAAAACCATGGAATTTATCTAAACTAAAATTGATTCTTAAAAATAAAATGATTAAATTCATTTTGTATGGTAATCTATAAATTATACAACAAAATTCGACACGCAATATATTATTTATTGGATTTTGATTTTTTTTCTCATATTTTTATTCAGTCAAAAATTTAAAATAGAGTAAATTAAAATTAATTTTCTAAAACAATGCATAGCATGAATTTTAAGCCTAAAAAGCGCATTGTCAATTTATATTATTAGTTTAATTGTTTTCTATAATAAATTTTTTCATGATCTCAAGACATCGAATAATAATAGATTAAGTCGCCAAGAATAACTCCTGAAACCGACACAGTCCTGACCAAAAGGTTATTTATTGTAAGTCGCGCAAGAGAAAAACATTAATTATTCGTCATTTTGTATGTGATAATAACTCACTTGTTTACGCTTAAAAGTTTGAAAAGAAAACAACCATGCCGTTCTGTTTTAACTTCTATTCTCCTTTATGTTTGTTTGTAAAATCTATTTATGAATATATAAACGCGTGTCCATAATGATGTTATTTTAAGTAAATAAGATAAATTAATTACGTAATATTTCTGCATGTTACATTCTTCTACTCAGGATTAGTATCTGTCGGCTCACTACACACACACATACACACACACAAACACACACACACACACACACACACACACACATATATAACAAAAATGACGAGTTGGAAAATCTTAACGGTGGCTTCACGAAACTTTGAAAGTGGCATGAATCTGCGCTATTAAAAAGGCAAACTCTTTGTACATACCAACGCACTATCTGGACCCCGATATCGATCTCTTCACGACAAAATATCTGCTTGTCAAAATACATTTTATCAGTAAAACAACTGAAAAACAACAACCTTAGGGTAAATATCATCACATTTAAACTCTCTCTCTCTCTCTCTCTCTCTCTCTCTCTCTCTCTGACGAGCCGTTGTGCGAAACCGCGGTAGGTCTTGGCGATCTTGCGATTTTTTTCGTATATATATAATGTGTATAGTTAATTATATATCAATATCTATATATATATATAATGTGTATATATATATAATGTGTATAAACATTATATATATATATATATATAATGTGTATATATATATATATAATGTGTATAGTTAATTATATATCAATATACACACACACACACACACATATATATATATATATATATATATATATATATATAGAGAGAAAGATAAAGAGAAAGCGATAACGAGGTTTCATGTCAGAAATACTGTCAATTCGTCGAAACGTCAAGGACATTTCAGGAAAGCAGTATTTCCAGTAAAGTGCTTACTACCAGTGATAATGCATTAACAGGACTAATACAGATATATAATTCGTCATTTAGCTGATTGATGTTAGATTCACCTATCCGACTCCTGTGTTTCAAAAACGAAACATTTTGTAATCGTTTGATTCACGCGTGGACAAAACGATTCAGTTAGCTAAGCGAAATAATTTCATATCTGTATAATTCATATATATATAAATGAATTATATATATGTGTGTGTGTGTGCACATATATATATATATATATATATATATATATATATATATATATAATCCGTTTGATTCATAATCCAACCAAAAATTATTGTTTATCCATTTAAAAAAATAAGGTTCCACCATGTATTCGAAAGTGACATGTCTAGATTCAAGCCATCCTGCACACTTTCATAACCCAAATATAAAATATTACATAATTATATATTTATCATGCTTAATTGAACAATATTGACACATCTAAAGCATTTTCTCTATCACTCCCTAATTGTCTAAATAACCATGAATTCATCTTATATTTTAAAAATAAATCATTTACACAATTAATTTTAACATGTCACCTGACGAAGAATAGTATTGTTCTGAAACATGAAAATTTTTGTGTCGTGATATTATTCTTTTATTAAGCATTGTAATAACAAAACTTTTTCAGACAATGTAAGATAGAAAATAAAATAAATATATAAGAAACAAGAAAATATTAATTTATTGTGAAGTAGCCAACATTATAATGCTTCGCTTGTTATATCCATCATCAGGGTATATATTTTTAGTAATGTGAAGTTTTTGTTGTTACGGCCAAAACTTCACACTACTAAAATATTAGCATTGATGACGGTTATAATAACCTAAACATTATAATATTGGCTACTCCACTATAAATCCATATTTTGTTGTTTCTCATATATTTATTTTATTTTTTATCTGTCCACCCGTGCATTGAGTATTGCTGCCATGTCTGGTCAGGTGCTCCTGCTATCCAATTAGGTGTCCTTGACCGAATCCAACGGAGAATCTGTAATGTGATCGATCCCGACTTGGCAGCTAGAATACAGTCGCTTTCTCACCGACGCAGTGTGGCTTCCCTGTGTCTCTTGTACAAATATTTCACAGCTTCTGCTCCGATGAACTTAGCTACCTGGTACTCCCTATATACAAATTTTCTCGAGCCACAAGATTAGTAACTAGGTCCCACACTTTTACTGTGAAACCAATAAATTGTAAACGCAAATTCTATTCCAGCAACTTCTTTTCTCGCACTTCCCGCCTTTGGAATTCTCTTCCGCATACTTGCTTTCCAGACAGTTACAATCTCTAAGAATTTAAATGTAAAGTCAAAAGTCATCTCCTGTCTCACTAACTTACATCCTCTCTCTCATGCTTTTCTATATCAACCCCGTTCCTATCAGTACTCTCTTCCCTCTTCTACTCTTTTCCTGACACCCCCTGTAACCTCTCACTCCTCATAACATTCCTCCTCGTCCATCTCACTCTCATTAGTAATCTCTTCCCTCTCCTACTCGCTTCCTGACAGCCCTGGAACACCTCACTTTTCATAACATTTCTCCTATGTAACCCTCTGCACAACAGTGGCAGCAAAATGCCTTGCTCGGGGCGACACGATTAACAGATCTGTATGCGGATGACAATATATATATATATATATATATATATATATATATATATATATATATTTATATTTATTATAAATTATGTTTTAGAACATGTACATAATTTCTATATATGTCCTCTTCCCTACAATCATATGTTTGTTTCAGTGTTTGGATTTAAACACTTCCTCATGGGAAATAAACGGTTTGGAATCATTCTCTGTTTATATTTGGTTCGTTGTTGTCGTGGAGGTTGGTTGGGGTTATTGGTAATTAAGTGAAAGTCTCGTTTTTATCGTTAGACTTTTGAGGAATTTGGTGTGTAAGTGTGAAATTGTCGATTAATTGTATTATCTGTTAGAATGTATGTTTTATCTTTTTATCAGCTGGGTATATCTTTTGGTTAGGATTTCTAAGGGTCGCTGTTGAGTGGTCATTTTTATGGTCGGCTATCATTTAATTGGTTGATGTCTGCTGGTGTGGACCTAATTCATGCATTTACTTTGATCCTGTGTCTAGGTTTTCATAGACGTGATAGGGGTGGGATGTTTTTTCTTTCCAATTTAGATTTTTTCGGGTAAACACACACACACACACACACACACACACACACACACACACACACATATATATATATATATATATAGACACACACATATACTCCTCTTCTCTTCTTTCTTCCTTTTTCTTTTTTTCCCCTTCTCTTTTCCTTTCCCTTTTCTTCTCTTTTTTCTTCCTTTTTCTCTCCTTTCCTCTTCTTTTCTTCTTTTTCCTTTTATTCAAGTTTGGAGTAAAATTGTATTTAGGCGAATTTGTATATTTTGGGAAGTAAATGCGAATTAGCGTTTTATCAGTTTTTTGTATAAAGTTGTATGCTTAATCTTAATTCTAAGTTTAGAGGGTCGGTTTTTTCTTTTAATTCTTCCCTCTTTCCTTTTTTTTTTCTACAAATTATCGTTTGGGATCTTATTTATTTCTTTTAATTATTTATATATTTTTTATTTATTTAGATATTTTTGCGGGTATTAGGTCTTATTTTAAGGATTTATTACATCGATTTTTCTGTAGCATTTTTTATCTTTTATAATAATAAACATATTTATTCAAATTCCTAGTATTTTTGGGGGGTGATTGTAGGGTTAGATCTTACGTGTGCTTACAGTTTATTTTTGTGTATGATATAATTATTCTGAAGTAGTATATTTAATCTTGATTTTGAATGCATGAATTTTGATTCTTTTTCAAGTTTGGGAACCATTTATTTAATTTTGATTTTTCTAGTACGGAATATTTTTGTATTTAATTAAGGTTATTGGGTTAAGTAAGGTTATTGGTGTAGGCTTTAGTGATAGACCTTCCTTTAAGGATTTATTGGATCGATTTTGTCTATAGCATTTTTTATCTTTTATAATGATGATATCAATCCAACTCTTTGTATTTGTAAGCTGATTGTAGGGTTAAGTCCCTAATGTGCTTGCAGTTTACTGTGGTTTCGTGTCTCTGATTTAAGAGCTTGTTACTATTTATATATTTAAGGATCTCTATTTTTTCTTGAAGGCAATGAAAGCATGGTTCTTTTATAGATTTTGCTGTTCTTGCTTTTTTGAGAATTTTCCATTTGACCTTAGGTGTTTTATTTTCGTTTTTTAATTTCCAAAAGTGTTTGGAGAGAGATGTCATGTTTTGTTTTTCTTTGTTAATGAAGGCTGAGAGGTGATTGTAAAAGCGCTTTTTAATTACGTTCATAATATTCCCAATATATATTTTTTCATCTTTAGGATTTTCTAAGGATGAAATCGAACACATATATATCAGAGATCTCGTCAGACATTTATTGGCTATGGGGCATTGGTTGGGTTTTCTACAGTTAGAGAGGTTGCTGTCATGAGACGGATTTGTATTAGTGTTGGATTTATTTTTGCTGTGTATTTTTAATATTTTTGTGTTATGCATTTTGATTATTTTATTCTAGATTATTAGAACAGCTATAGCTTAATTCTAAGTATTTTTATTAAAGATTTTGCTTTGAGGGTTATTTTTGGGAAAGTGCTTCTCTATTAATTTAAGAAATTTATGTTCCAGCTTGAAATTAACTGATTGGTTGAATGAAGGGTTATACCATATTATTTTCCTGCTTCTATTTCTGCTTTTTGGACTTTTGAATTTTTCCACATAACTGATTTTTGATGAGTTATACCCGCTTTCATTACGGATTCTATTATAAATTACTTTGTGCTTAAAAAATATCTCTTTGTTGGATGAGTGTGTGTTAATGCGACGTTCGACTGACGATGGGATGTGATTAACAATGGATGGTGGGTGATTAGTGTTGGGGTTTATATATATATTGATTTATATATATATTCACTGCTCTATACACGATACACTATATTCACTGCTCTATACACCATATATCGAGCACTGTTTTAAATTAATGTTTTGGACGGAAAAATGTTTTTCTTTTTTCTCTCCTCATTCTATACTCACTCGGATATATATATATATATATATATATAATAGCACCTAATGAACCAGATGAACTTACTTAGGTTTCACCTAAACGGATCGTCAGGGAAAGCTGGAACCAGCTGTCCCTGACAATCCGTTTAGGAGAAACCTAGGTAGATTCATCTAGCTCATTCGGTGCTATTAAGCTCGCTCTACCTTTGTATTGACCTCTTTCTGTTAGATGGTTATTCGTGTCTGTTTTTTTTTCTTTTGGCTTCGTGCTGATTTCTGTCCGAATACTTTTGACAGACTTTCATGTCCTAAGATCTTTCTTTATTTTAAACCATTTTTCCTTCGTTTGAAAGTTTTCCAGGAAGGTTTTCGAGATGAGTATAACTAGAATCACGTGTATATATATATATATATATATATATATATATATATGGCGGAAACGCCACTGATGTGCAGGGGGCTACATAAATGTAAAAAGATTAATTAGAAAAGAGTGAGGAGTACAAACTAGTTAGAAAAGAACAATAGAAAGCTGAGAAAGCAGGTGCGATGACAGATACATAGGTGGAGAGAAAGGGAAGGTCATACGAGGGAGGGGAGAGACCTAGATCCAGTGGTTAGTAGATGAGTATTGACTTTGCATTTAAATTTCTGGAGGTTGTAACCGTCAGGAAAGCAAGAATACGGGAGCGAGTTCCACAGGCGGGAAGTGCGAGAGAAGAAGCTACAGAAGTAGAATTGTCGTCTGCATTTCGCTAACCTGACTGTGAATGGGTGGGACCCAGTTGCCAGTCTGGTTGCACGAGTCAACATCTGTTGAGGAGGCATCAGTGACTTAAGTTCGTCTGAGCAGAAGCCATGAAAGTATTTATAGAAGAGACAAAAGGAGGCCACATTTCGACGATGGGGAAGTGGCTGCAGTCGAGCCGCCAAATCAGTACCTATCACATTACAGACTCTCCTTTGGAGCTTGTCAAGAACACTGAGAAGAACGGCAGGGGCACCTGACCATAAATGGCAGCAGTACTCCATGCACGGACGGATGGTTGACTTGTATATATGCAGGATGGATTCAGGTGGAAAAAACATCCTGGATTGACATAGTGACCCAAACTTCTTAGCAGTAGATTTTGCTATAGATTTAATATAGTGGTTCCATTTCAGGTCTGAGGACAGGGTAAGTCCGACGAGGCGTAGTGTATTACTCTCCGGGAGAATCGCTTGGTCCATGCTTATGGGAGGCAGGAGAGGTTGCCTGTAATGGTTGACAGACAACAGCTTGGTCTTAGATGAATTGAAGTTGACAAGCCACTTCTTGCCCCAGTTCACCACAGAGTGTAGATCCCGTTCAAGGTCAGTAGCGAGATTATGTCTGTCCGCCACGACAGGATTTTTACTGGTGCGGGAGTATATTGTAGTGTCATCTGCGTAGATGCCTACTTGGGACTTAATCTCATCTGCGAGGTCGTTGATGAAAATAAGGAAGAGCGTCGGGCCCAGGATAGAGCCCTGTGGGACACCAGCATTCGTGCTGTAGGACGAAGAGGCACGCCCATTCAGAACGACCTTCATTTTGCGGTTATTTAAGAAAGATTGGATTAGGTCAAGCAGGCGACCGGTAATACCATAACCGCGTATTTTTCATAGGAGGCCAGAAAGCCTTGAAGATGTCCAGAGCAACCGTGCGAGCCTCGTCAGACTCATCAAGGGCCTGTAGCATGTACTGCGTTACGGTTGTTAGCAGGTCGGCCGTGGACCTGGCAAAGCGGAATCCATATTGCCTGTCGGAGAACAGTTTGTGGGCGGTGAGATGATGAACTATTTCAGCATTGATTATAGCCTCGAATACTTTCCCGAATATCGGTAGAAGACTGATAGGGCGATATTTGGATGGATCCGAGGGTTCACCACAATTCTTAAATACAGGAACGACTGAAGAGAACTTCCAGCATGCAGGAAAGCAGGAAGCAGAAAGGCAGTAGTTAAATAGTTTAGAGAGTACAGGAGAAAGTTCAGGAGCACACCTCTTAAGGACTATCACCTGGATTCCATCGTCTCCACACGCCTTATGGGGGTCCGGTTTTTAAAATTACTCTGGATACTACTGTCGGGGTAATATATACGTCGTGCAGTTTGGCCTCATTTCTAATAAAGAAGTCGGTTGGGTGTACTCCGGGCGAGTCGAATGTGGAGTGGGATGAGAATCTGTGGGCAAAGCACTCAGCTTTGTCCGCAGATGACGTGAGAACCTCAAATCCATGGATTAAAGGAGGTATTGAGGATTTACTATTGTTGAGCACTCGTTTACAAATACTCCAATAGTCCTTGGAGCCGAACTTGCGGTCAGCTCTGTGCTGTTGCATTCTCTCAGCGTCATTTTGGGTTCTCTTGCACTCATTGCGAGCAGATGTGAACAGGCGCCTATTGTGATCAGTTGACTGTCTCCGGAATAGACGGAAGTAATGGTTCCTGAGGGGAATGGCGGCTGAGCAGGCCGGAGAGAACCACGGAGAGGAATGAGGTTTTAAGCAATACTTCCTGGTGAGTATGAAGGCATCAATGCCAGCTTTCACCCATGACGAGACCTCAGAGGCACAGTCATCAAGTGATAGGTCGAAAACTTTTCCCAAGGGACGTCGCATATGAAATCGCGAAAGGCATCCCAGTCAGTTTTTTGGTAGAGGTAGGAGGTCCTATAGGTAGGGGGCTCCTGGTGGGAGTGAGATTGGAAAAAAATACTGAGAGACTACAGCGTGGTCGGAGTTGCCGAGAGGGTAAAGCTGCGAGACTTGACAGGCGTCAGGCGCAGAGGTGAAACATATATCTAGCAATGAGGAATGACCCGAGGGAATGCTTGGAAAGCGAGTGGGGAAGTCCACCACTTGCGTAAGGGATTGGGAAATAGCAAAGTTCATGGCGTGAATGCCCGCTGGATCAGTGACGGCGTTTTCAAGCCACTCAGAGTGATGGGCATTGAGGTCTCCAAATACAAATATGTGGGCGAATGGGTGATAGGAGGGAGAACGGTGAAGAAAGAATAGTTAACTAACCGAACTGAGGAGAGACAGGCGGAGACATATGTATTGGTGGTCAGTAGATTCGAGATCAAATGATCAATTATATTTAGATGTTTGCTAAAGTTAAGCAAATTTAGAGAGAGACGGAGATATTTTTTTAACCGTGTCACCCTAAGGAAGGCATTCCACTACCACTATAGCGCAGGAGGTTACATAGAGCGATTAGGTATAGGAAATGTCAGAAGGAGGGTGATAGACGACTTAGGATGTACATAGGGAGAGAGTTGGAGAGAGTGGGTGTGAGTTAGTGTGTTAGGAGGTGTCTATTGACCCTACATTTAAACTCCTGGAGGTTGTAGCCGTCGGGGAAGCAAGCATGCGGTAGGGAATTCCACAGGTGGGAAGTGCGAGGAAAGAAGCTGCTGGAGTAGAAATTGCGGTTACATTTCATTGGTTTCGCTGTAAAGGGGTGGGACCTAGTTGCCAATCTAGTATCTCGTGCAAATTCACATCTAGTGGACACCAGTGATTTAAGTTCGTCAGAGCAGAAGTCATGAAAGTATTTATAGAAGAGGCACAGGGAAGTCACGTCACGACGGTGAGAGAGAGACTGCAGGCGGTCAGCCAAGTCGGTATCAATCACATTACATATTCTTCGCTGTATTTTGTCAAGAACCCCAAGGAGAATAGAAGGGGCACCCGACCAGATGTGGCAGCAATACTCAATACACGGGCGGGTGGTAGATTTATATAAATTCAGGATAGATTCAGGCGGAAAGAATTTCCGGGCCCTGCACAGAGAGCCGACTTTCATAGCTGCGGATTTAGCAATGGATTCGACGTAGTCATTCCATTTGAGGTCCGCTGAGAGTGTCAGACCAAGCAGGCGTAGTGTTTTACTCTCTGAGAGGCAAGCCTGTTCCATACTAATCAGAGGGAGGTGCGGTTGTCTGTGGTGGTTAATTGAAAGCAGCTTCGTTTTGGAAGAATTGAATTTTACGAGCCATTTTCTACCCCAATCCACCACGGATTGGAGGTCCTTTTCAAGCTCGGCAGCGAGGTTCGCCTTGTTACCAACACCAGATTTTTGATCGAGGCGATAGTAAACTGTGGTATCATCGGCGTACATGCCTACTTGTGATCTCATGGCATCGGGGAGATTATTGATATAGATTAGAAAGAGCGTAGGACCTAGGATATAGCCTTGGGAGACACCTGCGTTTGTAGGGTAGTTCTGGGAGGCATGTCCGTTTAATACCAACTTCAGTGTGCGGTTAGAGAGGAGTGACTGGATAAAGTCAAACAAAAGTCCAGTTATTCCATAGCTTCGCAGTTTCCGTAGAAGGCCGGCATGCCATACTCTGTCGAATGTTTTAGAGATATCCAAGGCGACGGTTCGGGCTTCATCATTCTTGTCGAGAGTCGGGTATATATACTCGGTGATGGTCGTTAGCATATCAGCAGTAGACCTGGTGAAGCCGAAGCCATACTGTTTGCCCGAGAGGAGCCCGTGGGCTGTGAGATGCTGAACGACCTCGGCATTGATAATGGCTTTGAACACTTTGCCGAAGATTGGAAGAAGGCTGATGGGGCGGTAAATTGCGGGTTCCGAATGCTCACCAATGTTCTTGAATATTGGAACCACAGAAGAAGACTTCCAACCGGCAGGAAAGCAGGTGGAAGACAGGCAGAGGTTGTAGAGCTTAGAAAGGATAGAGGAGATATATTATAATAATAACAGAGGTAGATAAAAATCAAAAATTAAAAAAAGAGAGAAGGATAGACTCCATGCAATTTAGTTGCACTAGAAGTTTTTCACAAAATGACCGGGCATGTAAACTGGCGGGAAAAGCATATTTTGATTGATTGTCACAGAAACTGAAAGGAAATGCCAGTTACATAGGTGAATGTGAACAGATAGATAGATAGATAGATAGATAGATAGATAGATAGATAGATAGATAGGAACAGAGACAGGTGGAAATTTTTAGAAATTTCAACTCTTAAAAGTACATGCACTGGGTCAACCGAAAAATTTGATAAAATATTAAATGCATTTTTACGGCTTTCTGTCAAAATGCACTCGGTAAACAAACCCTCCACACACATACACACATGCACACACACACATACTCACACACACACAGATAGATAGATAGATAGATAGATAGATAGATAGATAGATAGATAGAAAACTAGAGTAGTGTACATATTATTGACTGCAAGTTAGCTATATGGATATATATACATATATCTATGTGAATATACTGAGATTAAACGTGATTAAAATTATATAAAAGAAATATATTCGGATGAATAAATATGTAGAATGAAAGAGAAAGTGTGTGTGTGTGTGTGTGTGTGTCAGAGAGAGAGAGAGAGAGAGAGAGAGAGAGAGAGAGGTAGATCCCAAGAACTGATAAATTCTGCTCGCCGACGAAAAATTAAATCAATAGAACGCAGATAGTCATTAAAATCATATTTGCCACTTGTATTTACGGAATTCAGAGACATTTCTCACCATATTAAAATAATTCGATAAAAAATCTGTTTCAGCATACTTTTCAGTGTAAATCTACTGTACGTTGTTAATTCAATATTAAAAATAACGCTTTCGACCAAATCAATATCCTTCCATATATATATATATATATATATATAAGAAACATTATGGCAGACACGTTATTTCATGGTAAATCGGGGGGTGTGGGCCTATTTCAGACAAACCATCATCAGCTTCTGTCTTTATTTTACAAAGGATTTTACACGAATCCATGAGGGATTCTATATGCATGATGTTCTGTCCTGTAACTTTCGATGCATCATATCTAAACATTTACTTTTGACTATTCCACATTGTGCTGATGGCTCCTTTTCACAGAATTAAACTTTCAATGCTATGATGTTTGTATTCCAATATGTTTCATGTTATTTTTCAGCGAATCTAAGAACAGAAATGTAAATGAGTATACGTAGACCACTAATTTTTTTTCTTTTTCTTTTTACTCCCAAAATTTTAGTTTTCTATTCCATTTTTGGGTTTCGTTATGAACCTAATTAAATTTTTCATTTAACAAATGAAAAAGTACACGCCATATTAAAAATTTATAATGACTTTAAGCAACACTATTACCCAAAAGAAGACAAATCATAAAACGCTCAGTTTATAATATGCAACTAATGATTGCGAAATGCATGGCACTCAGAGTCCTGCTTTAAACGTAGGATAATATATATATATATATATATATATATATATATATATATATATATATATCACTGTACAGTTGCTTAAATTCTCTCACGCTGTAGAGAATACATTGAAGGAAGAGCTTGAATTTTAAACAATATCAGTAATTAATTTACAATTGTTTACAATGACATTTTCTTGTTAATAACCAGAATTAACCGGAAATATTGAATAATAGATTTCTGAACTATTGATTAATTGCTTTGTCTTAATTTTTATTGTAACTGCATAGCAACTGTATTGTCACTATATATACATACATATATATATATATATATATATATATATATATATATATATATATATATATATATATTGTTTTTCATTTACTTAGTTTCTCGTCATAAGATTAGACCAGTGCACATTTGTATTAAAACGTGTTCAATACCATTATATTGTAGACCGTCTGATAAAATGATAATATACACGTAAAATCTGCCTTCTTCTACCGAGCGCCGATAGCACAGAGAAAAAATCGCTGACTGACGCCAATTCGATCGAGTTTCAATCCTGGGTTAAAAGTTATAGGGGTCTAACCGTACTGATGAGCTGTGATACAACGAAACAGATCTGTCTGCGGATGACTATATATATATATATATATATATATATACTTGTGTCTGTGTGTCTATATGATAGAAAAATAAAATAATGAAAATACTAGATAGAAAACAATCTCACTCTCACATGTTTCAATTTTATTAAAACTTCTTCAGAGATCTAGAGCAAATCAAAAAACAACAAAGAAACTCTACTCGTTTCTCTTAATTTAGGGTTAATTCTTATTGATAAGACATTTGTATAAAACGATGGATTATTTTTTTAATGCAAAAGAGTGGAATATTTTGAATGATAAAGTGTATAATAGTTTATGTGAATAGAAGCGTTTGTCGGTTTAGGTGTATGTTGGACGGTAACATTAGTTTATATGTGTGTCTATGTGTGTGTGCGCATTAAAACATATGTCACGTGTATTCAAGCAATGGACAATTTTAATTGTATGTGTCAGTAATATTTTGGTCTGTAATGACGTATGATAGTGAATACACGTACAAATTAAGAAAGATGATGGGAGCGAAATAGCGAAAGTGTCGAACGAAGAAAAAGAGAAAAAAAGAAGAGCTGAAGAGAGAGATGACGAGAGGGAAAGAGAGGACAATAAGTGGAAGAGAAAGAGGGAGGTCGAGATAGATAGATAGATAGATAGATAGATAGATAGATAGATAGATAGATAGAAGGATGGACAATAGAATAGATAGATAGATAGATAGATAGATAGATAGATAGATGGATAGATAGATAGATAGATAGAAGGAATGGACTGGAATAGATAGATAGATAGATAGATAGATAGATAGATAGATAGATAGATAGATAGAAGGATGGACTGGAATAGATAGATAGATAGATAGATAGATAGATAGATAGATAGATAGATAGATAGATAGATAGATAGAAGGATGGACTGGAATAGATAGATAGATAGAGAGAGAGAGAGAGAGAGAGAAAGAGAAAGAAAGTCGAAAAAGATAGAAATATATGTACAATATATACAGAAGCTTAAAAGACTATTTTCTTACATCCTGAGATATAGCATAAATTTGAACATTTTATAACAAGACACAAAGCATGTATTTCCCTACTCGTTAAACGATTACTTTCTCCGTTTAAACCATAAAAAATAAAACCAAAATAAGCCAGTCAAGGTGATAATTCATTTTATATTATCTTTTCTTAATATTTCAACTTATTTTAAAAAAATAAAATAAATTCAATCTCTCCGTGTGAACAGCTTCGAGCAATAAAATGCTCGAGGAATAAGCAGCGGGTGCTTTCAAACTAAAGACAAAATTAGCATCGTCAAATCCATTTGCAGCCATTCTAAATCTGTAAACGGAAATGGAAAATTTGAATAAGAACTTCACTATAAATTAAATAACATTAACCTTTTTGACCAACTGCTGATTATAGTCTCTTCGCCTTTCGTCCAGGATATGACGATCATCGACATCCAGCAGTAAGGCCTCTGATGTATGGATTGGCTGTTTTGAGGACCGTGGAACGACATTTTAACTGATGTTGTTCTCAGGTCCAATCTGGCTCGAGGTAATAACACCGATTAGGGTCCCACCATGGGTAAATAGTCAACCCCACGAACCAATATCAACAGTATATGTTTTTAATAAATTGAGTAACAATTCATTTTTAAAACAAAATGAAATTGAACGCAAAAAATATAAAAGACATTTATATGATAAAATTATTACCAATACATTTTATTATCTACAAACTATATATCTAATAAAAATACATTTACTTAAAAAGTATAAAATTAAATATAAATATCTGTAGTTGAAACGTAAAATTATGTACAATATAATTTTAGATGCCGGCATTAAATAACCCATACAGTTTGATATGCCAACAAACAAATTCAATCAAAAAATATATGCGCCATGTCTCTTCAGGGCGTAAGCAATCACGGCTCTTCAATTTTTTTTTCTTTTGTAGCTTTTAATAAATTTTGTCTTTTTTGTTATATCTCCTAAACTTTGGTCAACCATTCATTTACTCAAGCTCTCTAAATAGGTTACGCGTTGTTTTTATCTGTTTCTCGTACCTCCAATTTCTAATGTGAGTATCAAATTTTTCAAGCAATCTTTCTGCTTATGCGCCTTAGAAATTCTAACTGTAATTTCCTCTTACTAAATAATTTTTTTTTTGTTTGCTTTATTTTCTCTCAAACTTTGCCGTTGCTCAAATGTTCGGTCTATGTTATCCTCAGGATCCTTCGGAAAATCACATTTCTGTTGCACCGATTCTTCTCCACCGGAAAGATTTTCCAGAATTCACTGACACATAGAAGGACTGATATTACTATGGATATTTGCTTTATTTTCAGTGTGATGCTGGAACGATCAACTTTCTGTGGAGCACAAAAGGTAACGTGAGAGACGATCTATTCATATTGACCAAACATCTGTTGCTTTTGAAATTCAGATTGAAATTTAAAAAAAAAACAATCTTCGCGCCACTTTTTTTCTTTGGTATCTACATAAACATAGAGAAAACTTCTTACACCTTAGGATTTCGATCATAATAATTTACTTAAGAGAAATGATTATCAAGGTTTACAGAGGGAATAATAGCTTTTTGATTTTACTGCCAGCAATTAGCTGATACAATATGAATCTACAGAACCTTCTAGAGACACATATTGACACATGGCCTAGTGGATATAGACGTTGGTTAGTTCCTGTGACTTGAACCAAAGAATTGTGAGTTCAATACCAGGCTACAGCAATGGTGAACAAGTAACTTGCAGGGTTTGAGAGAGATAAATCTTGACCACCAGAAGAGAAACTAAGCAAGGGAAGATGTTCATATAACCAAGTGATTGTAATAAAGCGTTCGATTCGAAATATCTATCACCTGAAGAAGATCGGAGCGTACAACAACCGAAAAGTCGAACAAATCGCAACAAAAATGAGGACAATAATCCGAATAATATAAATACCCTAAATACTACCTCATTTCAGAAATACAGGAAAACAGAAAATTTACTGTTTCTGCTTAATTTCTTTAGATTTTAAAATGCGTCTTTCATAGATACGAGTTTTCATATTTATATATCATAATATCATTCATCTGTTAGAGAACTTCCAATATAGTTAATTTTCTGTGCGTGTTTGACTTTTTTATATATCAAATGTTTAGTTCGAATATTAGATGTTTCTCATGCTAATAATGTTGTCCTCAAAGGCCACTCTTCTACACATTTTGTACCAATGCAAGTGTCCCAACTCCCAGAACTCTTACCCTGGACCTACTCTGTTAGTAATTTTTATCAATGACCTTCCCGATTATATCAGTTCTCAACTTGGTATCTATGCTGATGACAGCCACTTACTCGTGTCTCGATAGTAAATCTGATCAGTTTGATGAATTCAAACTAGTAGCAGAGCTAAAAAAAAATAAATGACTATCAGTATGTTGTTAAATGTGGCAAGGATTGGACTGTTAACGTTAATGCCTCCAAAATTTATGCTCTCTACTGAGGGACCACATAGCTGATGCTCAACTCTAGAAAAGTGACACGGTGCACAGTCTCTGGCTAACATTCTCTCTTTACATGAAGTGGAAAGATAGTATTAACTTTATTGGTAGGTTTGCTGCTAAGAGGGTTGGCTCACTGTTTCGTGCGAGACAATTTTTTCAGAATCTATGTTTTTTATTTTATTTTATTTTATTGTATTTTATTTTATTTTTATTTCACCCCGAGCAAAGCAAGACCGCCACTATTGCGCAGATAGGTAAAGTGAGAGAAAAAACAAGAAAGGGTAAGAGATTGATGGGAATAAAGGAGAAAGAAGAGGGCAATGAATGTTACATTTAAACCTTTTTAGATTATAGCTACCAGGGCAGGAAGCAAACGGAAGAGAATTCCACAAACGGCAAGTGCGAGAAAAGAAACAAAGGAGTTGAAGAATGGTTTAGATGTAACTATTTCAACGGTAAAAGGGTCAGACTTTGATGCTAATGTAGTCTTCTTCTTCTTCTTCTTCTTCTTCTTCTTCTTCTTCTTCTTCTTCTTCTTCTTCTTCTGTGTGTCTTGTCCTCTCAGGACGTAGGCGATCATGGCTTTCCGCGTCTCCCTATCCTTGGTGGCTCTTAGCACGCTTTCTATTGTAACACTACACAACACCCGTTCTGTCATCCAACTGCCCAGATCCTTCAAATCCGTTGCTTTCTCTTTTTCCCACTATCTGGCATGTTAGTATCAGGTTCTCTAAGCCCTCCTTTCTCATCGCATGTTCCAGGAACTTTAGTTGTCTTTTCCTGATGCTCAATATTAAATTCCTTTTCGTTTACTTTCTTTCCAAAACTCATCCCTGCTCACATATTCAGACTATGATATCCGCAACATCCTTCTGTATAACCACATTTCAGTTGATTCAAGTTTTTCCTTCATTGTTGATGATATTGCCCAGTATTCACTGCTATATTGAAGAACTGACATGACATAACAATACAGTACTCCCTTCATTGTTTTCATTGAAAGGTTCCTGCCTCTTAATACTTTACTCAGCTTCTGGAACACGTCATTCGCCATGCCAATTCGTTTTCGGATCTCTGTGTCGCACATTCCGTCTTCTGTTAGAACACTTTCCATGCATTTCAGTTCATGTAACTGCTTGTTATTAGTATCCCCCACCTGTATTTGGCATTTTAGGCTGCTATTTTTTCTGATGACCATGCATTCGGTTTTCTTGCAGTTTATTTGTTGTCCTTTTTTGTCACTCTCTTCAGCTACTTTCTGTAGGAGTTCTTGTAGTTTCCTTTCCGTGTCTGCAATCAGCACTGTATCATCTGCGTACCATATGTTGTTCAAATTGTGACCTGCGGTGCGTAAATTTATGTGGCCGAGGTACCCATAAAAGCTCCTCAGAGCTTTTGCCATAAAAATACTTGTAGAAAAGTCGAAGGAAAGCCACATCACGTCGGTGAGAAAGTGCCTGATGGTGAGCTGCCAGTTTAAGATTGATTACATTGTAGATCTTGACGAGAACTTCAAGATAAATAGCAGGATCACCCGACTAGATATAGCAATTGTATTCAATGCACGGACAAATGGTACATTTATAAATGTGCAAAACAGATACTCACGTGAAAAATTCCCTGGCCAGTCACAATGACCCAAACTTCGTAGCAGTAAATTCGGCTATAGATTCGATGTAGCCGTTCTATTTAAGATCAGTTGAGAGAGTGAGGCCAAAAGAGCGCAGTATATTTCTTTCCTGGTGATTAGCCTTCTCAATCCTGATGGTTGGTAGGAAAGTTTCTATCTGGTGGTTAAAGGAACGCAGGTTTGTTTTGGAAGCATTAAAATTTACGAGCCGTTTTCTATCCCCTACAAACTTTTGTAGGGCAGCAACCAGATTTACTTTGTCGGCCGGGGTTAGATATCGTATTGAGACAGGAGAAAATGGTAGCGTCATTCGCAGAGATGACTACTTTGGAACTTATTAGATAAAGAAGATCATTTTACTGTCTACATATGGCCACATTACTCCACAGATAGCAACCGCTATATTATATTTAAGGTGCAGTTGAATGAGAGATAAATAAAACTCTTTGTAACACCAAAGATAGCCTGAAAACAATGATTATAGCAGCATTGAACAATATAAACAAGGAGACCGTACAGAATGAATTCAGAAGTTTCGTAAGTCATCTGGAGGTCGTAGTTGAAGCCAATGGCGATATTATTAGATAAAGTTACTGTTTATTATTTCAAGTTATTTTTGTGTAATATTTTATGAATATATCTGTTACATTGAGATGTCAGTGATATTTTCAGTTTTGTTTAATTTATATGACAACTTATTGATCGTTCTCCGTATATTTTAAGGTTTCTTATAACTGAGTTGAATAAATCTAGTGAGATGTTGCTTCTCTATACGACTGATTACCCATTCTTACACATGTGTTGATAATACTTCCCCTTCAGCAAGCAGTTTGTATAGTAATTTCTTTCTAATTTATTCAATACAAATTTTTTACTTATTCATCTGTAATACTTTCTCTACATAATGTATCTATAAAACATTTTACTTTGCCAGAAACAAGAGCTCATTATGCTATGCATATTTTGATTTCTAACTAGACGTAGTCACTCACTGTATTTATTGGTATATAAAATTATTCAATAAAACACACTTGTTTTTAATTATTATTTTTTTAAAATAAATTAAAAATGCTAAACAATATGAAGCAAATTTTTGTTTTTAATTATTTTATAAAAAAATGAATCGTAATGAAATTCATTTTTTCAGAAAGCAAATTGAAATACTTATTTTTTATACGTCACTGTATCTTATTAGTAAATCCATTTCTTTACAATTTACTTTATTAAAATAATTAAAACAAAAACTTGTCCATATTTTATATAATGTCTTATTTGGAGTAAAATATTTAATAATTAAGGTTTTAATCCTTAATAAATAATTCTGCTGCTGAGTTGTCTTGATCTAGATTTGTCTCTGTTCTGCTTTATCCAGGCACTCATTCGGCGGTTTTGAGTTGTTCGTACTCAATTTAAGCTCTTCTTTGGAAGATTGATGTAAACAAATCCTTTCCGTCTATTTCATTCTGTGCTAGATTATTACACAATCTTTCTACAAGAAAACTGCTAATTAACATCCAAACGGTTAATAGATAATTATATTTCCTTATGATGGGAGATAAATTTAATTACTAGAAAAGGTACATAAAGTTATTCGAGAATGTAAATATAATATCATGATCTTTGCATAGTTTTGATTCATATACAAATTGATTGGGGTGCAAATCTTGAAAAATCTTGGACAAAATACTTATATCCGGCATCAAGGTCTCTGAGCGGAAGTTTTTGAAGAGCACTAAATCACCTCTTAATTTCTGTCTTTCTCAGGTTCACTATAAGCCAGTGTTTTAGAACTTGTTATGGTCCCAGCATATCAGTAAATAGTTAATACATAAACCAGGCTCAAAATAATATGAATGCATAAAAATACATTTTTAAAGTAAAAATAGCAACAAATCATGTTTGTAAAACTGAACAATTACCAGAAATATATTTTAAAAAAACACCAATAATTTTGATTCTTGTCAAAAAACTCTTTAAAAAATACGCCAGTAAAAGATGATCTACAAAGTAATTTTTATAAAAATACATATTCTATGCATATGAACCTATTCTACAAGCATTAAACAACACTGTGTCGTGAAACAAAATAAACAAAATTATCAGAAAATCGGAATTGTTTTAATAGTAATAATAATAATGATACAGTTTCAAAATCTTTAACGTTACTATAACTTACATAAAGCAAATGGATATCAAAACGAGAAATCTTCTTACTTGCAACCGCATGCGTCATCCTAAGCTTGATATTGATCGTCTGTAGGTATCCTGATTCTAAGGAGGCAGAAAATTAGTTCAAATTTTATTCAGTAATAAAGGAAGACAATAAAATTAAAAGAGAATGTCAAGTTAAAATAAACAATAATACACCCAATGCAGCGGAAAGAAAAAACAAAAAGAAAACAAAAGCAAATGTCATGTACCAAATGCAAAAATGATGACAAGATACGTCTCTTTATTGTCAATACTCTGCTAGTACCAAACAAGCTGATTTAAGCAAATCACGTACCCATCCGGTTTTATTCTTGCTAACGATACATTATCCGGCACACTTAGAAAAAAATTCCATAACCCCAAATGCAGATTCTGTGATAAATATCCAGAAGAAACTGACCATTTTGTATCAGGTTTCACGGTGTTAGCACCCACTGAAGACAAAAATCGGCATAATAGAATAGGCTATATGCATTAGGAAATAAGCAACATTATGGAAAATAAAATTACAAGAAATTGGTATGCACATCACATGCACACGGTTATAGAAACAGGACCTGTAACAATTTTATAGGACAATACACGCAGACAAGATAAATCGCCCAAACATCGTGGTCAAAGACCACAGGAACAGAATATGCTTTCTAATTAAAACGGCTGTATCTGCAGATTGTAATAAATATTTGAAGATGTTCAAAACTCACTGAGGATCATGAAAGATGTGGCTCATAAAGGCATCGATAATTCTTGTTTTATTTGGAACTCTTGGATTAGATTGGAAAAGGTTCCAACAGACTCAGTGAAGGGATTCCTGTTAGCACATGTTGAAAAGAAATACGAAACATTATACTCACAAATGCAACTCAAACTTTATGAACTGTTTTATCGATGTAAAATGTGTTTGATCTTAAGTTTTTTATGTTTTATTTACAAGAATGATGTGGAAAATTCATGAGGCTTTTTTTACCTTAGGTCTGTAGTTGGGATCCAGGATTTTGTGTATACAACAAAAACCCCCAAAAATATGAATAATAATCTTAATAATAGTGAAACAAAAAACAGAAAGAGAATGATTGACGCAAATTTTCGATTTCTTTTAAAAAAAAGAAGAAGAACGGTTTTTAAGAAAGGAAAAAAATCAAGACAACATGGTAATTATCAGCGTTTAACAATAATTCGACATCAGAGATTTTGGTCCTAGCCATTGATTTCAGTCTAGGGGACCGTCCACTTAGCGATTACTTGTCGTGCCTGCACTAGCAGCATACTGAGCCAAGTGTTCCAGTCTATTTTCTTGCGTTAGATAGATTCAAAGACTAAGGCGTGCCTTCAAGTTGGATGATATTGTGCGAACTTCCTTCGCACAGACAAGCATGCATACAACCCACGCAAATCCTGACTTTTTCCACACTGTTCACTTAAATGGATTCTTTTAATCTATCAACATTGAATGATTGTATATTTGTTAATACATGCATTTTGTTACAGTCGTCGTTGGTTATTCGTTTGCATGCGTCTCATGTGATGTTTTCTAATCCTAAATTCAAATTAATGTGGTGAACCGATAATCAGTCCTCTACAATATCATCTAAGACACGTCAAAAGGGAATGAATAGCTCTCCAGCTCTTAACCCATATGTATGGCCATATATGGGTACAAAGCATGTCAAGATTGGTCTCAGTTTGTCTTATTTTGGTCTCCTACCCTTGCCACAAACGGATGAGCATTGTGATGCGATAGATATCGTCTCAGAACGAGAAATCGGAGAGTCGTGTTCGAATTCCAGTTGAAAACTTTGCATTCAATTACGTGATAATACTCTTAAGAAATCCGTCTCTTGTCCCTCCAGCTATGGGTTAAATAACAGAAAAGATTGAGTACTTTAGCATTGGTTGGCAACCAGTCTACCACAAAAAGTAATGACAATCTACTGCGAATATATCTTCTACCCAGTCAGTCATGTCTCTTAAAGACATGATCGCCTAAGCGTGTAGCAGGTATGACACTTAACTTACTGATATGGATATTGACACCTACAAAAAATGTAAACTAATATTTATTTTTGTTGTACTTCGTATCTAACCACTTTCCTAATCAAAAATGCCTTGTGGATGAAATGATTTGAACGCCGATGTTACGACAAGACTGGATTATATCGTAACTGTAGCACTCGTAAAGTTATTTGACATTTAAACATTTAGCAACTTCCCCCCAAAAATCTATTGTTTTTTTTTCAAGAAAACACTGTTTACTGATTTATCTTCATATATATTTGTCTGTCTGTTACTCAGCGAGTTGAAATTTTCCCAACAAATTTGTCGCTTTTTATCCAGGCATGACAAGTTTTGCTTAATGTATCGTCTCAGCTCAACATATTCCGTGACCTACAGCGTCTGTTGACTCGTCATTCTGTCGCTAGATATTGCTGTCTTATCGTATTTAAGCTAGGTAATTCAATCTTCCTGCAGTATCCTTTATCGCAGCAATACTCAGTATTTTGGAGCAATGTTTCGTTTGGTCTAATATTTCTTTCTTTCTTCCTTTATAATGGTACACCTTTCTTTTCTTTTGAGTTTACATACTGATTTTGCTTACCGCTCACTGAATCTGTCGTTTTAAATACTTTCACTTTCTTGCTCTATCTCTCTCTTTCTCTCTCTCTCTCTCTCTCTCTCTCACACACACACACACACACACACACACACAAACAAACACACAGAAACGCGAAAAATTACGAACGTGTAAATGTATAGAAATTGCACTGATATTTAATTAATCGACAGCAAATTTGCGTCGATATTCTCAAAACATTTCACCTTTCTTAGTATATATATATATATATATATATGGGAGTAGACAAAATAATAGGAATATCTGGTACCATAATTGCATAATTTAGAAAATTTGATTAAATTTTCAAATGCTTGTCTATTTTTATGTTTGTTCATTTAATATTAGTAGTACATTATTGTAATTTATATAATTTTATTTTTATTTATTTATTTATTTTCGCTAAAATTGTAATTTTTTACAGGTATTATTTAAATAAGTTTATTAAATCAACAGTCAAGTCTCTTTCAGAAATTTAACTGATCATCTTCATCCTATGGTTCACGAACTGTTTCCGGTTGGAAATGCAAGCTTTTATCATGATAATCACCAATTCATAGTTCTAAAGTTGTAGGTGAATGGCACGAAGAACATTCTAGTGAAGTAGGACATCTTATCTAACCGTGACAGACCCTGACCTGAACATCATTGAACATTATGGTTCATTTTAGAAAAAACAAGTTTAGTGTCGATATTTCACATCAACACGACTGAAAGAATTAGAGAGTGTTTTAACTAAAGAATGAATAAAATTTTGTCTCGATAAAATTTAAACTCTGTGTCAATTACACGCAGAATCCAAGCTGTAATTACTGTCAATTACGGACCTAAAAAGTATTGAAATAAACTTGCTTGCAATTTCAAGGGGCTTCTTGAATTTTATCCAATATATATATATATATATATATATATATATATATATATATATTTATGTGTGTGTGATTATCTTATCCAGACGAATTAAAAAATGGCATGTCTAGATCCCAGCCATTTTGCCCTCTTTCATAACCTAAATATTAAAAGTACATGATTTTGATTGAACAATATTGACACACATAAAGCATTTCCTCCAACTACCACTCTCTAATTTTCTAAATAAACATGAAGTTATCTTATATTTTAAAAATATATCATTTTCCCCATTTATTTTAATATATCGGCTGAAAAAGAACAGTATTGTTCTGAAACACGAAAATTTTTGTGTAGTGATATTCTGCTTTTATAAATCATTGTAATAACAAAATTATATATATATATATATATATATATATATATATATATATATGGGCGCGTGGCTGAGTTGTTAGAACGTTCACTTTCTGACCGAGTTCGAATCTCACCATGGTTGATTTGTCAGGTGATTTCTTGATGTTAACGGTATGGAAGAGTTGATCCTAGCATGCAGCACCTTTGGAAGGTGCCCGAAATAATACCATGGTTTACCCAAGCCTTTTGAGAGAAATTGAGCGAGATGGTCGTGTTGAGACAGTTGTTCAGGCTAGATAACGCGCTTTTTACTAGAAGCTGTAACTAAGGTGCGCTCAGCATTGTTGGTGTCTCTATTAAGTGTGCCTGAGCAGCTGTCTACAATGTGGATTAGCTAGCCGCCCTGGTGGACGGGTATCCTCAAATACGAGTGGCCAGACATTATAAATATACATATATAAGTGAGTGTGTGTGTGTGTGTGTGTGTGTGTGTGTGTGTTTTGTAGTGCGTATTAATAGGATAAAAATTAAGAAAAAATTTGATAAATCAGACGAAGTGTGGAAATTATTAATTGCGTTGACTACGCTCTTCTCCATCGTGCGTGGTTATGCTTTACTAAACGCACACGTACAGATATAGAACTATTTCTTTGCTATCTGAAGAATCCAATCTAAAAGTATATATATATATATATATATATATATATATATATATATATATATATATATATATATATGTATGTATATATTATATTTGGGCAACTATCTCTCTTTTATGCAGGTATATTAAATTCTATCCTCGATAACAGCTAAAAGTATAACCTAAAGCGCTCAGATAAACAAAACATTTGGACAATTTTTAGAACACTTCATAATGGAAATCCTAAGATCAAATAAAAAATTACATGTAAAAAGAAATATTGCCATAATACCTCGTCTGTCAATTTAATATATATATATATATATATATATATATATATAAGCTGTGTTTAGAGATTATATGCAGGTTATGAATTGGTACAAAGTGTTGTGTCTTTAATTTTAAAAGTTCTATTTTGAGGTTGTTTAGATACTACTCAATATTATTAACTTAGATATATAGTGATAGAGTAAACTATTGTTTTTGATTGGAAAAAAATTACTAAGTTAAAAAAACAGACTAATTTAATTTCCAGTAGTTTATTTACAAGTATTTATTTTGATACTTTTACATAATTATAACTTGTGAAACTAATGTAAAAAAATAATATGAAAAGATTCTAGAACAAATTCGTTAATTTCTTAAAGGAAAAACCTAAAAAAACATTTTATTTTAAAAATAAAATATTTATTAACAAAAAATAATAAGAACTACCTAAAATTTGTTTCACAAATGCTCCTTTCTTTTCAATAACTCTTAGCAGCCTATTGTCACTCTCTAATGATAGATTTGCAATTTTAGCGGCTGGTAAGTTGTTTGCAGCAACTTTAACTGCCTCCAGAGGTCACACATGCTGTTGAATTGCCTTCCATTAGAATAAATATCTCTCTTGAGGATGCTCCACAGGTTCTCAATGGGATTCAAGTCACCGCTATTTGAAGGCAAGTCCATAAGAGAATCTTCAACAAATCCCTTTTTTCTCAACCAGGATATGGTAAACTTTGGTGCATGTCTTGGTGCATTGTCTTGCATAAAGTTCATAGATCTACGCTTGGCGAAAGACTTGTTATCAAGCAATTCAAAGAAGTATTGCTCTAGAAAATCACAGTAACTATTGGAATTCATTTAACCCCGTCTTTCACTTCAAATGGACCCACGAGCTTATTACCAATAATCCCATCTCATAGTATGATTCCACCGCCGCCTTGTTGGCATTTCAAAAATTTTCTTGAGTCATGTTGCTTGTAAACCCATCCTGGAGCCCATCCATCGGGTCCATCGTTGGTGATCCATGATTCGTCTGTAAAAGGCACTTTACTGAAATCAGTTTTCATGTATTTATTTGCCCACTGCAATTTTCTTTCCTTATATTTTTTGTTAAAATGGTTTTCTTTATTTGATATTTTACATCAGCAAACTCCCATAATGCTTTACACCTTGTTTTCCTTGACACAATAGGAGCTTCGGCGGCCTCAAATATGAACGCACTTGATACATTTGGGTTTCTTATTAATTCTCTTCGTGTATGTGATAGATTTCGCTTTGTTAAATTCATGAATTCAGCTTGAGACTTTTCTTTTTGGTTGAATTCCGATTTGACATATTTTCTTGATACTTCGATGATCCCTTTTCAAATCCTTAGAAATTTGAAACGAAGACTTTCCTTTGCTAATTTCTTTGATTATATAGTCTTTTTCCATTAATTGTTAGTTCTTTTTACGAGCCATAATACTAAATTCTAGTTCTTACAAATAATCTCTTGACACTGCAAATTGTTATAACTGAAAAATACCAAATATCAAACTTAACTTGAAAATTAGGACTTAATTGTTTTCATGCTTACTCGCTATACATAATAGTTATTTCATTGAATAACACATATCTATAAATTTTACATAAAATATTTGACAATGCCTCTTTTGCATATAATCTCTAGACGCAGTTTATATTGAATATACAACCTTAATTAATCAATATCTTCAATAAAAAGCAGTAAGTGATTCCGCATGAAATGTTACAATAATCAGTAGATGTTTCATATCTGCCAAATAATGGACACTTAATGATGATCAGAGGGTTTTGGCCGAAACTTTTGTCTATAAAAACATCTATATCAGCCGAGATGAAATCAAAGTGGCAGTTGTGCTTTGCTTGGTGTGAAATGATTAAAAATAGTTCTGGGTTTAAAATGAAGCTGTATTATCCAAAGATTTCGATCTGTAAAATAGCTGAAGAGAGTGAGAAAAAAGATTTCCAATAAACTACAAGAAAGTCAAATGCATGCTCATCAGCAAAAAGAGCAGCCAAAAATGCCAAATACATGTAGGGGATACTAAAATCAAGCAGCTACAAAAATTGAAATACCTGGGATGTGTTCTAACAGAAGACAGAAAGTGTGACACAGATATTCGAAGGAGAATTGGCATGTCAAAAACATGTTTCAGAAGCTGAGTAGAGTGTTAAATGACAGGAAAATATCGGTAGAAAAATAAGAGGAGAGTACTCAATTGCTATGTGATGTCAGTTCCTCAGTATGGCAGTGAATGCTGGACAATATCATCAAAGATGAAGAAAAAACTTGAAGCAACTAAAATACGGTTCTCCAGAAGGATGTTGTGAATATCATGGACTGAACATGTGAGCAATGATGAAGTTTTGGAAAGGATGAAAACGAAAAGGAAGAAACAGTTAATTTCTAAATTGGGGCATGCAATGAGGAAGGAGAGCTTGGAGGACCTGATACTTACAGACCAGATAGAGGGAAAAAGAGACAGAGGAAAGCAGCGGATAACATATTTGAAGGGCCTGAGCAGGTGGATGACAGAATGAGGGTTGCGTGGTGTTACAGGAGAAAGCCTGCTAAGAGCCACCAGGGATAGGGAGATGTGGAAGGCATAATCGCCTACGTCTTGAAAGTTCAGGGTACATAGAAGAAGAAGAAGAAGAAGAAGAAGAAGAAGAAGAAGAAGAAGAAGAAGAAGAAGAAGAAGAAGAAGAAAATGAACATCGTCACAAAACTTATTCTCTGGTCATTAATGGGTGAATAACAGATTTTATCCAAATTTGAATGTGTTCGGGAATCTCATTGTTTTCCCGTTTATTTTTATTCTTGACAATATAATATGTTGAGTTATATTTCGTTTATTAACCTATTTTTCGACAAATAACTTGCATTTACATTTACAGTTTCTATATTTACCGTAGCGTTTGACCATTTTTGTTACTTTTCAGCAAAATTTACCGGATTGTGACATGAGCTACTTTTCGACGAGCTTTTGAACCTGGTTTTCATCAGAAATGATTTGCAATTTCAAAGGGTTTTGCAGTAATCGAAAAAGGTTGGTGCACACGCAAGTCAATATGAAAGTTAAGGGAGAACAGACGAAACGAGATCTGATTTTGTTTTTTCCTTTGTTATTCTTACTGTATACCGCTTTGCGTTGTCATAGAAGAGAACCTTTTTCCTGTTGCAGAGTGAAGAGCTCTTTATAACTAAAACTTTATGAACGGTATTTATCTGTCTCCCCACCGAGGTGGAATGTGGCCCAAGGCAAATTAACAGTGAATAATCCGAACACCAAAGACCGGGCAAAAGATTCCCATAGAACCTGCATATAGCAGGCTCGGGAACCTAGTCCAATTTTCCCGAGATAAGATTCTGCATTTCGGCAGAGACTCGTCTGGGTTTCTTCTCTTTACGGCGGCAGAGACTCTGGCGAGGCTAGATTTCAATGGGATGCACAACTTCGAACACATCTTTCTACACACATTAAAATAAATTAAACAGAAATTTATTTTAATATTCTGTGTACATTGTCACTACTGTACAGATGATAATTTAAGTTAGTATACTTAAAATGTAGTACGATATGCCACATGACATTTTATTTCCCATAATAGAAATTTCTGATTGCGCAGGTATATATATATATATATATATATATATATATATATATATATCTGTGTGTGTGTATACACCCATATGCACATCAATATATAAGTATATCAGGTGTTAATAGAACAATTCTTAATGCAGTATAATAGAGCAAAATGTATGTTATAATGAATATACATATTGCCCTGCGTTTTAAGCACGACTTGGAGTTGATACATTCTGCAATAATCAGGTGGATATTATGAACTCAATAATATATATGTACATCAGGATTGCATACTGCATGAAACTCCGAGTCGTGCTTAAAATATAGGACATTATCTATCTATCTATCTATCTATCTATCTATATATATATATATATATATATATATATATATAAATGTTTGAGGGCATTTTTTATCAGAATAATGTTTGACATCAATTTACTTGAATAATATTCACTGTATATTTTTTAAATATTTTATATTACTCTTGGTCCTTTATGCTATTATTATTATTATTATTATTATTATTATTATTATTATTAATAATAATTTAATTTAAATGTTTTATTTTTCTTCCTTCTTCACCACATAGTTCTCGCTGTTCTTCTCTATGTTTTTCCTCTTTTTTATATATTCTTTCTACTCGTTCTTGAAGAATCTGTTGGTTCAATTTTTTTCCGTTTCTATAAACGCCTTTCTGTCTAGGTTCTAATTCATTCCCGCCTTTCTCGTCAGTTTCTGTCTCTAATAATTATTTTACCTCTCGCGCTGATTTTCTTAGTTCACTGAACCCCGTTAACTTTTCATCAATTGACTACCGATTGTTTTGCGTGTACATTTACGATTTATCTTTCCGTGTCTTTCAAGGGGCTTCCGACGTGTAAAAATTCTGCCATATATATATATATATATATATATATATATATATATATATATATATATGTGTGTGTGTGTGTGTGTGTGTGTGTGTGTGTGTGTTGAAACGTCTGTGTTGTTGCCTGTGTAAGTTTTCTAATATTTTTATTGGATTTGTCTGCCTGTTCAATAACCGTAACCCTGTCATGTCACGTAAACAAAATCAGATACTGACCCACTACTGTCGCCGTGTCAGCCTTGTTGATTCGCTTCAAGTGAGTGTCTCGTCTTACCTCTTTGCGACGTTTTCTGTCAGCGGACACGGCGATATCACTGTCTGCAATTAGGTCTGAGTTAGGTGGATATACGTGGCGTCACTCTTAAATTGGCCGCTTCCCTCACAATCTGATAAACGTATTCGAGTTGTCTACTTGCACTTTAAGAGCACGCGATACCTAAGAATTGTTATCTTCTGTCGAGTTGCACGCCTCATTAAATCTAACCTTATCCTTTCACTAACACGAACACGGTCTTTTGTCGTATTAAAAAAGTCGGATTCAAATATAAAGTGTTATAAACAATTTTTCATTTAAATTTATCTGAAGAGCAAAGTCTCTTTAAGTAGGTATCTCTAATCAATTCTTAGATACCTAAATTTAAATTGAAAATTTAAATATAATTAATCTATCTTCAAGCTTTAAAATTAGGTCTATTTGAAAGCCAAGGAATTAAAGTTAGTAATTTCAATAATCAAAATACATTGGTGTATTTTAAACTGAAATTATATCGATTGGAATCCGAAATTTTTCGAAAAAAAAAAGCAAACTTTAAATTTTCCGCCATTTTTTGATTTATTGACAGGTTACATCAACATTAGCCAACTTTCTGTTTAAAAAATCTTGACTTTTTAAAGTCAATTGTTTAAATTGAACCTTACCTTAATCTGATTTCACACAATAGTAATTCCTTACTTTATGAAATTTAAGACAAAAACTTATCTTAAATACAGTAGTCCTTTCATCAACGTAATTCAAGCTGTGATTGATTGAATATATCAGCTACTGTCTGTCAACATCTCAAGTATGGCGTCCGGAAGTACCAAATTTTTATGTATCTAAAAAACCGGTTTCTGTTTTTAACTGCATAGCTAACCATTACATAATATTTTCATCAATTACATAATATTTTATACAATGTTCGTTTAGCATTATAGCTGGATGATTTAATATGTTTGCTAAATAAATAAAAATTGAAATTGCTTTTAAAATAATTTTACAGTTTAATAACAAAGAATGAAATTAAAATAATCCAGTAAAGTTATGAAATGTGCTAATTATTAATAATTTTATTATGCCTTATTCATATTAATCAGTAAGATAGCTAGGTAAAAATATCTAATTTAATTTTTACATAACTGGAGATGTTATAAATAAGTATATATATTTTTGTATATGTCATACTGTATTTATGCAATATCTTGAAGAGAAAGGAATTTCGGGAATATTTTGTGGCCCTTAAAAGGGCCATGGTGTTTTCTTAATTGGCACTCCAATCCTCCTCACTGTTTAGGTACTTTTCCAGGTACAGGTATGTAGGTATCTTCCTTAATTTTATAACTGAGGGTAAAATAATTTTATAACATGTGTTTTGTACAATCATTTACAATTTAAAAAAGAACATGAAAGTAGGAGTTAATCAATAAAAATGCATAAATTCAATAGTAGGATTAGGCCATAAAATAAAATAGAAAAATGCCTTTTTCATTCAATTGAAAATAAAAAAAATGAAACCTTTTCCAATTTGTTTTAATCTTAGCTAGGCACCATAAAATTGTAGTACATATTTGTTTCTTAAAAACATTCTGCAAAAACAAATTGAAATTAAACATATTTTTTTTTTAAATTCCAACTTTCCTCTTGATTTTTTCCATTGTGAATGTAGGTATCTCCCTTAATTTGATAACTAAGTGTAAAACATTTTATAACGCATTTTATAACATGTGTTTTGTACATTCATTTACAATTAAAAATAAACTTTAAAGTATTAGGTTAACATTGAAAATGCATAATTTCATTAGTAGGATTAGGCTATGAAATAAAGAAACTAAAAAATGGCTTTTTCATTCAATTGAAAAGAAAAAATGAAACCTTTTCCGAATTGTTTTAATCTTAGCCTATGCACCATAACATTGTAGTACATATTTATTTCTTAGTCACATTTTGCAAAGACACATTGAAAATAAACCTTTTTATCCCTAATAATTTCTTTTATGAATCATTACCACATGCCATTAAAATGAACAGCCCAAAAAAGCAAAACAAATAAAAAAGAAGTTTTGATGTTTTTTCTAAATTCTGTCAGGTAGATAGATTCACAATTAATATTAAAAATGATTAAACTAATAAGTTAAAAATATAAAAGTTACTTTAAATATTTAAATTCTGACTAGAAATGACTTATTTCTTGAGCGATTCAGAGACACGCATGAAAAGAATAGCAGTAAGGACCTTCGGGATTTATATAAGGGAAAATTTTATGTAAGGGCGGACAACCCTTGAGTCACGTGACCTTTTACAGATTTGTATCGTTTATGGACAACCGTACTTACCAAAAATGGGAAATTAACATGCAAAAATAAACAGTTTTAATTAAATTACAAAAAAAAGCTTCTCTTTTAGAGTAACTTTTTAAATTTTTCGATTAATAAATATATTTGCCACACATTAATTAAAAAACATCTGAGAGACTTATAAGGAGAAAATTGTAAAAGACTTATGAAACTTTTTAAATTACTTAATAAAAAATATGAAAAATAAAAACCATTCTTGCAAAAATTCATTACTAACGGAAATTTTTTTTTTATTCAGACGATGGCACAATTTTAATTCATGTTTATAAAAGTAATGAAAAGTTTACCCAAATAAAAATTGGCATAGTTTTATTGCATTTTTGTTTTCCTAATTCAGAGCTGATTTTCTAAAAGGTAGCTTGTTTTGAAGAAAAAAAATCAGTTGATTAGCTTTCCTTAATGACTCCTGAATTTAATGAAAACTATCTATATTTTGTGACCGAGTTGCATTTTTCGACATTTCTGGAAATTAAATATTGGGGGGGGGCGGGTAACAAATTAAAAAAAATTGTTTTTACCAATATTTTTTTAAAATAATTATTTCAAAAATCATTTCAGTCATTTGTGAATAAGTCCTGAAATTTTCATCAAAATCAAACGATTATTTGAGTTTTGCAAGAATTTCCAAATTAATGTGTCTTTCACAGTCAAAAGATGCCTTCGCGTAATATTACGCTGTTGACGTAATAAACTCTAGCGTCAATTTACCCCTTTCACTGACGAGAGAAAAAAAAGATTTTCTACCACTAAATGAGCCTTTCAGAACCCGTTAGAACAATTTTAAAAATTTGTAAAAATAATTAAAAAATACTGTGATCTATCCTCTTTATGATAGCATAATCATTTTGCCGAGCAAACTTTGTTTTTATTTAGTTCGAGGCCTTTTACTTCAGACTATGTTGATTTTCCCACGGTAAAATTGGAGGTACCTACTCTTTAAGCATCACATGCATTTCCATTAATGATTTTTTAGATCATATTATATGCATATATATATGTATATATGTGTGTGTGTGTGTGTGTGTGTGTGTGTGTGTGTGTGTGTGTGTGTGTGTGCATAAAGAGACAATTTAAGTAAATTTACATTATTGAAATAAATCCTGATTATATTCCTCTCAATATTATATATATATATATATTGTTCAGACTGTTGTTCTCATCTTTTTTTATCATATTCCAAACTTTTCGGCCGTTTAACATTTCGACGTTCTTCAGCTGATTGGTATTTTGAACTGAACCCTTTCTTTTGATCACTGGGGTAGATTGTTCTCATTCATGAGGATGATGACAACAGTACAAACATTGTAAAGAATGTAAATACCTAATCCCATATATATATATATGGGATTAGGTATTTACATTCTTTACAATGTTTGTACTGTTGTCATCATCCTCATCATCCTATATATATATATATATATATATATATATATATATATATATATATATATCAAATTAAATAAATTGCAAACATTGTGTCTGCATATATATATATATTCTAATAAAATCCGTTTATACTCATGGATAATGTTTCGCGTATTAAAGAAATGATCTATAACTTTGACAGATGATTTTATTATTCATTTCTCGATGTCCCCAAGAACTTTTAATCTCCTTCCGAGGTAAACTGTGGGGGTTTGAGTTGTGGTTATGAAAAATAGCCGCAAAACTGTCCTGCTAAAAATCAATGTAAATTTTCTTCTTGTTTCAAATGTAACGGTAACAACTTGCTTAGAGTTCATTAGAACATAAAAATTATCTAAAATGAAATGTTTTTATGTTGTAATGTCGCGTTAACGCTCGTGTTAAAGCATGAAAAAACTATTATTTTTATAAACATTTTAGAACATTATTACAGTATTCATAGCTGATTCTATTATTTAACGGCTTAAGTTTTTTAATGAATATTGTCTCGAGGATCTGTAGCTTGTTTGTGTTGTTTTCTTGGTGTAGGATAGTTGTGTTACCGATTGTTATGTATTATATTGTTAATATAGACAGGAATGTTGTAGATATCTCGAAATGGACGAATGCTCAGATATGTGTAATGTAAGATGTCCAGTTATGTAGTTGTTGTAAATCCAACGTACATATTTGTTTTTTGTCGGAGATACATTTTCACAAGAGACATTCGAATTGATATATAATGTTGGTTTTACGTAATAAAACAGTTCATAGGGAGAAGTTATTACAGATAATTAAATTAATAGTATTTATTTTTTATAATATATTATCAATTTTATTTTTTTTATTAGGATCAAAGGGAGATGTATCAGTACGAATGAAACTTTTTATGAAATTTTCATACTGTTTGTAATTATCTGGCATCTGGTTTCAATAAAAAGGTCTTTTGTGGAAGTCCCATATACTGTTTGATGTGTATTAAGTTTTTTTATTCGTGAGTATAAAAGTATTTTATTAAAGATAAGCAGACACAATGTTTTAATTTTTTATCTAAAATGTTTGGAATAAAATTTGCGGCCTAAATACGCATATATATATATATATATATATGGGTGGATGTGGATGTGTGTCTTTTGATGTGACGTAATGGTCAGCACAACAGTCTCGCTTAATCAATTACGATTGCTTAGTGAGCATGGACCAAGCTAAGATGCTACATAATATAAATTGTGAAAAGGGGCAATTTTATTACATCAAAATTAATTTAGTTTGGAACGTATTAAGGTAACCCAAGTTGCAGCACCCATACTCAGTCAGTTAAGTGCCATACATGATACAAGCTTGAGCGATCATGCTTCTTTTGATTAATTTTTTCTAATCAGATTTTACCGCAGTATGTTGCCATTTTTAAGTGATAGACTAGTTACCAACCAAGGCTATAGAACCCAATCTGTTCTCCTATAGAAGGAGTGATAAATTATGTAATCATACCTTTCCCAAGGATATTTACGCGAAAGCGAATTGAACGAATTTAACTGTAATTCGAACTCGGCTCTTCAATTTCTCGTTCCAAGCCAATATTCACTACACCAAAACCCCATACTATTAAACTATAAAATAATTATGAGATTTCACATCGTTTTAAAACTTTAATCCCTTAACATAGTTTTCAAATGTGAGACGCTCAAGTTTAAGATTCTTCTTCTTTGGTCTTTTATGTTCCGTGTGCTTTCATGTTGTGGGCGATCATGGCCCTTCACATCTTTCAGTTGCTTAATCCCATTCAGTATGTCCTACGATATTTTGCCCTGTCGCTCTTTCCCTCTATTCATCATGCGTGTATCAAATTCTCCAAGTCATCCTTTCTTATTACGTGTCTTGGAAACTTCAATTGTCTGTTCATGATTTATAAAAAAAAAACGTTTCATTTTATTAATTTTTTTAATAATCTTTTCACCCCAAGCAAGGCCGTACTACCACTTGTGCGCAGGGGTTACGTAAGTGGTAAATGAGAAAGAGGAAGAAGTTAAAGGGGGAATCAGAGAATTAATATGAGAAGAATGAAAAAACTGGTGTGAAGAGGGCTGTATTATAGTAGAGTGGAGTGAAAAGGTCGAAGAACCTGATACAAGTGTTGTCGGGGGAAAGATGGAAAGTTAAATAGATAAGAGATGGCAATTGGCATTGCATTTAGATTCTTGGAGATTGAAGCTGTCAGAGAAGCAAGTATACGGAAGGGAATTCCACAGACGAGAATTGCGAGAAAAGAAGCTGAAATAGAAGTTGTGGTTACATTTGATTGGTTTCACTGTAAAAGGGTGGGGTCTAGTTGGTAGTCTTGTAGCTCGAATAAATTTATACAGAGGGGTACCAGAGAACTGAACTCATCGGAGCAGAAGCTGTGAAAATATTTATAGAAGAGACAGAAGGAAGCCACATTACGTCGGTGAGAAATTGACTGGAGTTTAGCTACCAGGTAGGGATCAATTTCATTGCAGATTCTACGATGGATTTTGTCAAGAACCTCAAGATGAATAGCAGGGGCATCCAAACACATGTGACAGCAGTAGTCAATGCACGGGCGGATGAGGAGGTTTATATATGTTCAAGATAGATTCAGACGAGAAAAACTTCCTGGCCCTACACAGTGAAGCGACTTTCACAGCAACAGATTTATCTATTGATTCATTATAATCATTCAAATTGAGGTCGGCTGATAGAATTAGACCGCGGATGAGAAGAGTATGGCTTTCATGGAATTACGTCAGCATTAATTTCGTTAAATAAATATGAGGCTGAGTGTGGTGAAAGCAACCGAAGTTGTTTTCCTGCTTGCTCTACTCTACTTTAAAAGAAGTGGTTGAACCTCATTTATGACAGCAGTCAAATTTTATTGAATAAAGCATCACTGCCAGCTTAAATGTTCGTTTCTTTTTCTGTACAACTTGTAATAGTAAAACTTTAGTTTTAGCTTAAAACAGAAGCATTTCGAAAATATAATCATCTGAATTAATTTAGATAGATTAATATTTATTAGCGTGGTATAACGCAGCCTGAGACACGAGGTGAATCATAATAGCAATTTACATGAACTTATCTTTTTCTTTTAATTAATATCACCCCATACACGGATGTGCGTTGTGGTGCAGTGGATATCGGCTGGGAACGAGAAATCAGTGAACCGAATTCGAATTCCGATTGAATTCCTTTCATTAATTTTCGCGCAAATATCCTTGGGAAAGGTAATAATCCGTCTCTGCTCTCCAGATATGGGTTAAATAACAGGACAGATTGGGTTCTAGAGCTTTGGATGTCAACCAGTCTAACGCAGAAAATAATGGCTACCTACTGCGGGATAATCTTCTACACAGTGTCATGTCTCTTTTGACACATGATCGCCTAAGCGTGTATCAGGTATGACACTTAACTTACTGAATCACCCCATGCAAAGGAATAAAGCCACTAAGACACAGAAAACGTTAATAATGTGCTGGAACGATAAAAAGTAATCAAGGGGCAGTAGATAGCGATTGACTTTGAATTTAAGTTTTTACAGATTAAAGTTGAAAGTATGGAGACGGAATGGTGTTCCATAAGCGAAAAGTACGAGAAAAGGAAGTGTTTGTATAGCATTTACGGTTGCATATAGTAAAATGATAAGATCTCGACGCCAGTCTTGTACCACGCCTAAATTTTTAAATGTCTAGATATCTTAGTTCATCCGAGCAACTAACCTGAAAGTTCATCCGAGCAACTAACCTTACGGCTTTATACATTAAATTTATACACCTACCAGTTTTAGAAATTAGGGATGCGTAACCTAGAGGCGGTTAGTCTCCGTCAGGCTATTTTGCCGAGGAAACACCACGAATACTGTTGCTGCAGTACATGAGGTGCCTCTACGGCTCTAAATGGTTACAGGACTCGTGATCATGATGTTTGATAAGCCGTAAAACGCAAATAAACCCATGAATAGTCGTTATATGTCGGAGAAATTTCGGCGTCTTAGGTTGACAGTGATACGTGACTAGCAAATCTTTTGCGCACAAGAAATAAAATATACTTCATATGTTACCAACAATACTATTTTTCTTTTTTTTTCCATACGTAAATGACACCGAAATTGATAGATTTGTTTTTTCGATGGTGACAAGTGTTGTTTTTTTTTTTTTTTTTTTTAAATCTCAGACGGAAAATTGATCACTATCGTCTCGTCAGTCTGTCAGTTACGTGTCATACGGGATACACTCTTGGGTGATCATACCTACCTCGATAGGGAGTGACTAGGCAAAAGATTTTCATGCAGTAGGTTGCCATTACTTTCTGCGGTAGTCAGGTTGCTAAACAATGCTATAGAATCCAATATGTTCTGTTACTTAGCCCATCATGGAAGGCAGAGTTGGATTAATAATTTTTCCAAACATATTTGCGCGTAAGTGAATGCAACGAATTCAACTGAAATTCGATCTCGGCTCCCCGATTTCTTGTTCCGAACTGATATCCACTGCACCACAATGCACATCCAAAGCATGGCTCAAAAAAGCAGTTACTGGTCTTCAATTGGTTATTCAATTTTTGGCTACAATCACATCATAGCGAGAAACAACCTTTGTAAAATTCGTAGAATGACTTTATAAATCACAAAGTACTGTATCAAATTAGAGAAAACACATCACTTGAGGATTTTCAGTAACAAGAAGAGGAACAACAAGAAAATCCTAATGCGCATCTAATTCGAAGAGAGAATAATAACATAATCAATATATTGACATTTCACACTACTTCGAACAAAAAGTTAGAAAGCAAACACTCGATAGTCGAAGTGAGTGCTATGTCCATGAATGTTGAATATCTAAACTTATATAAATGGAACTTTGTCTCTCTGTGTGTCTGTGTGTGTGTCTGTGTGTGTGTCCGTTTCCTATAGACTCCGAAACGGTTGAACCGATTTTCTTGAAAATTTACACAGTTGTACTATAAGCGTTTGCAAGTCTTCTTAGCTAAGTTTTGTGTCGAGGTACTCCCGATAAATATCTAAAATTGATAATCGAAAAAATCGGGTTATAGAAGGAGTGGTCCGATTTTAATCAAATTTCATACACTCATAGACAAAGACATAACACACGATATTCAGAAGTTTCAAGGTTGCAGTTCTTACAATAGTGCAGAAAGTCGGTAATATATATAAGGCAAGATATTTGTCTGTGTCTGTTTATCTGTCTGTATGTCCTTTATACAAATCCACAATTGTTATCCGATTCTCACCAAACTTCACAAAAATATTCTTTAGGATCAGTCTGAGCTCCAGGACCATGGATTAGTTTTAAAGCTTTCGTTACACCCGAGCAACGCCGGGTTATACTGCTAGTTTTCTGATAAGGAAACTTCTAATATTACCGTTACTTTTAGAGATAAGGTGACTGACCAGATGGTAGGGAGAGCTTATTTCAAGTAAAAATGATGTTTTGATCAACAAATGCCGAAGTGTTCCTAATAATATTAGATTTTTTTCCAACTAGTATTTTTATTACCATACGAGATGAGAACAGATACTATACATTGATCCCAATATGATGGTCAGTCAGTAAAATATGGTCAATCAATAATTCGAGAATCATTCGCTGCTGGGTCGATGAATCTCGAATGCTTCCTTAAAATATTACCATTACCTTTTCTTAATTGTTTTGCTCTTGAATAGACGCAGATCTTTGCAAGGATCAGCCCTCTTCGAAACTCGTGTACTTGTGTCACAGAATCACAAAAATCTGAGTCAAATAATACAAAACAAATCATATGAGGATTATTAACAACAAGCAAAATCGGTAGTACATGTTGCACAAATAGAAAATAATGTCATAATCAAGATGTTAACTTTCTACACCACTTCGAACAAAAAGGTAGGAAAGAAACTCCATCAATACTGAAAAGAGCGTCAACAGTTAGTATATTTGAAGAACACACCTCCCTGAAAAATAGCTTTACTAGCAAACATTTGAAAATTTCATCTGATAGGACAAACTAATCAGCCAATCAATGTCGACCATTCCATCATAAGGAAACGCCTGATATTATTATTACCATTGAAGATGAGAATTGATATTAAACTTAGTATCTAGTTGCCACCCTACGCTGTCAGGATATGACATGAGGTAAATGTAATTTGGGGAGCCCAAGCGCGTGCACCTAGGCCAGGTCTGAAATTAGCCCCTACCCCGAAACAACTTGTTCCGCTGGCCTCTGTATTACTAACGACCCCCCCCTACCTCTATAATGCAATGATGAAGGTACTGTGGCGGGCAGCTGTCTCTCGTGACCGGGCACCTCTGAATAATATTTTCATTAGAGTTCTGTCCACAAACAGACCTAAGTGAGTTGCTTTCTGTCTAAAAACAGAGACACACATGAAAGATGAAATTTAGCTTATCCGCTTGTGGGCATATATTATACTTTGACCCTGGGCCGTTTGCCAGGTACTAAGGGGGTATAACTTGAGTCACAGTGGATGTGCTGTTAATAACGGCGAATGTTTAACATAAAAAATGGATAATATTACTATTAGATATAGGAACAGAAAATACACTTTGATTATATCTCAGATGTCTAATGAGTGAAGAAATACATAACCAGAGTACCATTGGCTGCTCGATTAATGAATATTGATTGTTCCCTTATAAGGAAATTTCTAATATAGATATTACCATTACCATTTCGAAGCCTTTCAAGCGAAAAAAAAATACCCACATAAGAAAGTATCGATGATTTTACATTCCTTGGATTCACCAGTATGTTGCATTTAATTTTGGCGAGAAGAGATTTGAACGAGCCACAAATCGAGAATAAAAAAAATACCTCGTTTCAAATCATCTTCTGTTAATGGATAAAATCGATAGAATATGCCCCATTTGCTAACAAAAACGTACTGTACTCTCCGAAACTATCGTCCCCAAAGACAAACCATATAATATTACTGTAGTCCTCACAATATAATATATATTAGCACAGAATGGAACGATTGATTTGATTTTTACGGTTTATCTACCGTTTTCACGTTATTTAAAACCGGGAAATATTTCTACATTGTAAGAATTTCTTTTTAATTTAAATTTGAGGTTTGTTTAATGGCATATCAACCTCTGTGGGTTATGTAATGCTAAGAAGTAAAGTTTTAAGTTAGGGTTTTAATGTTCGATTACAGTGAGAAGATTGATTTAGTCAAATTTTGATGAAAAATTTTTTTAAAAATTTTCTTTTATTTAAAAAACTGAAGATTTCTTCTAGTTTTGTATTCAAAAATTTATTGCAAGTAATATTTTTTTTCTTTAAAAATGTGTTATGGTAACAATTTTTTCCTTCAGAAAAGTATTGTTGGTAATATATTTCGAAATATATATTTTTCTATGAAAGTCTATTTTTATGTATATATTTCTATAAAAGTTTTTCATAGTGTTTTGACCCCAGTTTTAGGGTTAACTACTTTTCCATAGCTGGAGCCCTAACAGGTGCTACCACTCCGAGTCAGGGTGGACCGGGAAACAACATCAGTTAAGAGGTGGTTTCATGCTACTCACCACATCACAATCAGAGGCCTTTCAGCCGGATGCAGTATACCGTCATACCAAGGATCTTTTTATTTTTTTTAGATAATAATGTTTTCCTGACACAAGTTCTGCTAATTATCCCATTTATTGCCTTGGGTATTTATGCGTAGGTGAATATAACGAACCTGATTGGAATTAGAACACAGTTCTCCGATTTCCCTTTCTGAGTCGTTATACATTACACCAACTGCACATAAATCTTCATAGCCCTGGTATACTCAAGCTGTCGTTCTACACTGTAAGGAGTATTTAAAAATGAAAGTGATTAACAACAAAAGCAAACGAAATCAGAGTTTAATTTTGGTACAAGATCGCGAGTATAGAGAACCTAAAAAGAATTAAATTAAATAGAACAAGTCCACCTATCTATATTACTTGCTTCGCAATAGTTAATTATGGTCCAGTATTTGAAGCGTATTTAAAAATAAAGGTTGAAGAAGAATGTTCAGAGTTAATAAATACGCACAAGGGATTGCATAATTTTAATCGACGTCCTTTTGGTATAAATGTGGCTCCGGTTATATTTCAGCAAGCTTTGGATGCCATGCTTGCCAACTGCGATTTCGCAATTGTTTATCTGGATGACATATAAATTAAAAGTGCATCTAACGAACAAAATATAAAGAATACGAAAACATTTTTTGAAAAATATAAAAGTACGGGTAGAAGTCAGTCAAGAAAAATGCGAATTGTTTTTGCCTAAAATAAACTACCTAGGATAAATTATTTTCAAAACTGGTAATCAAACAGATTTGTCGAGCGTAGGTGCAATTAAGAATATAACGCCCCCAACAAATCTTACTAAGTTACATTCCTGGGACTAGCAAACTATATCAAAATTATGTACTTAACTATCAGTATAGCCCGGCGTTGCTCGGTTGTAATGAAAGCTTTAAAACTAATCCATGGTCCTGGAGCTCAGACCCTTTAGACGTTGGCACGAAAGACTAAAAAGCAATAGTTGTTTCCAGTTAAAGCGAAACCGTAAACAGAAAGAAAAATGAATGGATGTAAGTCAAATTTTAATTTCCTTGTATCGATATCAAATAAGTTTTTTTCGTCGTTAACTGAATTTTGAAGGTTAAGTCCTCTGAGTAAATGGTATCATGGCTGAGACTAAGAACTACAATTATATTTACTTAGAGCAAAAGCCGAAGCAAAAACTTAAATAAAAGGGCTGAAAAAATACAAACATACAGGCAGATAAACAGACACACACACAATCATCTTGCCTTTTATATATATATATATATATATATATTACCGATTTTCTGCACCATTGTAATAACTGCAACATTGAAACTTCTGAATATAGTTTGTTATGTCGTTGTCTATGAGTGTGTCAAATTTGGTTAAAATCGGACCACTCCTTCTATAACCCGATTTTTTCAATTATTGATTTTCGATATTTATCGGGGGTACCTCGACACAAAACCTAAGAACACTTGCAGACGCGTATAGTACAACTGTGTAAAATTTCAAGAAAATCGGTTCAGCCGTTTCGGAATCTATAAGTAACGGACACACACACACACACAGTCACTCACACACACACAGAGATAAAGTTCCATTTATAAATAAGTTTAGATATGCAGAATTTGAGAGCTCTACGAAATATCTACTTAAAAAAGGCGTAAAGTGGAACTGGACTGATAAGTGTCAGAAGGCATTCGAAGAAATAAAAAAGATTACAAATGTCATGCTTATTATTAAGGCACTAAAGTTAAAGAGTAGAAATCGTAGTAGCTTTATATGCTGGTGATTACTGAATAGGGCCAGACATTTTACATGAATATGATGACGGTAATATTATAGCAACAAAAATAAAACCTATAGCCAATTCTAAAATAGATGTTAGAAATTATATTTCCAGGGAAAAGAATTCAGAAATGTATATACAGCAGTTTCGACTGCAAACAGATCATAAAAATATATTATAATTTTATGGTTCGATAAAAGAAATTCCAATGCATACAGCGAATAGAATACAACACTGGGGTATCATCGTATTAAATTAGGATTTTACGATAGAATACCAACCGTATAGAAAGGGGCGTAAGACAAGGATGTATTTTTTCATCGGAACTATTAAACTTGTAGAGCGAGACTATTTTGAGGACCCTAGATGTTATGCCAGGATTTGTCATTTTTCACTTTGTTTATTAATTTTTTTTTTTTTTGTGTATAATTTTAATTTTTAGATTTTTCTTTTCAGTTCATTTTTATTTAAATTTTCCCGTCAGGTTTGGCTGCCATGTATATTTTATTTTCCTGCTTAATATTTTACTTACCAGGCTATTGTTTATTGTTTTATTTCAGTTTTTAGCTAAATTATACTTTATTTCTTTATTTCATTTACTTATTAAACACATTTGGACTAACATGCGTTTTTTGTTTTCCTTCGACTTTTGATTTTTCTTGTCATTCGTCTTCTTAGTCCTCTTCTCCTGAGACTTTTCATTTTTATTTTTTCGGGGGTAACTTTAATTTACACAGGCTACTGTTTTTATTTCATTCCAATTTCATATTTTTAATTTTTAACTTTGTCTATATTTTAATCTTTTCTTTGTTTTATGTCTTTGGGCGAAATTTATTTTACATAAAAGTTTTTCTTTCCTGTTTTCAATTATTTTGAATTAATTTTACGAATTTTTATTACAAAAGTAAATATTAAATGAAATTCATAGCGAACCTCCGAGAAATTCAAGAATAAAATATTTTTGTGGCTTTATGTATACTGGACCAAAAGGAATGAAGACATTGAACAAGTAATAAAAGCTTGCAGAGGTTGTTCTCTGGAAGCAAAATTGCATATTACAAAAGTACAACATTGGCTAGACAGACACTCCATGGTCAAAACTGCACATAGATTTTGCAGGTTTAATATACGGATCATATCATATTGCGGTAGTTGATAGCTTCATTATGTAGCATGAAATCTGTAAGTTCAAAAACCTAATTTTTCGGTGAATGTGAATTTTCTACACGAACTGTTTGCATGATTTGGTATTTCAGATACTATAGTCTCGAATAACACTACATAATTCGCTGCTCACGAATTTGAAGATATTTGCAAAAAGTTATCTAATAAACATATTTCTTTCCCGCCGGATCATTAAGGTCAAACAAACAAGCAGAACGGAAGTTTGTGCGTACTTTCAGGAGAGCTTTGAAAAAAAAATTAATGAAAAATTGAATAAAGAAGCACAAAATTTCTTGAATTTAAGGCCCAATCACAATATACTGTCGGGCATGTTGCCTGCAGAAATTTGCCAGAAAAATTAAATCGTTGGTCACCAACGTGTTGCTAAATCGAAAAAAAGAATAAGAAAGAATAAAAAAAAGGAAACAAAATTGTTCAAGATTGTCGAAAAAGTGTTCTTTAGATGATATAAAGATGCAAAGAAATGTGGTTAGATGGCTCGCTTATATCACGTACTGGAAAGATAATATACATGATAAATGGAATAAAATGGGAACATAAAAGACATAACTAATTAAAGAAAAGTTTACTGAAGAAAAGCCCGAAAAAAATGGAAGAACCTATGAAAGTACTGTATGATATTTTTGATGTGCCTACACTTCCAAGAATTCGTTAAATGTACAAGTATGATTTACAAAAAAACTTACAGAAAAACTAGAGTTTGATACTGAACGTAAAAGGTACAAAGTTATGTACGTTGACGAACTCACCAGAAAAAGGTGGGGTGAATTCCAAAAAAATAAAAGAAAAGAAATATTAATAAAATAAATTTCAAAAGAGGGATGTTGTTGAATAAATAATTAAATCTACCATTCGTCCGCGCATTCAGTGCTGCTGACATATCTGGTCGGGTGCTAATGCTATTCATCTTGAGGTTAACGACAAAACCGCTAGGAAGACCTGCAATTTAGTTGATGCTAACTTGGGAGCTCACTTTCAGCCAATTTTACACCAACGGGATGCAACTTCCCTGTCTTTTCTACACATATTTTCATGGCTTCTGCTCTAGTGCTTCGACCCAATAAATTTAGATCAGATTCAAGGCCCCACAATTTTACCGACATAAAAGTCAAATGTAACTTTCTCTTTAACCCCAACAGTTTCTTTTCTCGCTCTTTCCGCCTGTGCAATTTCTTTCCTTTACTAGCTTCTCTGATAGCTACAATTTCTAAAAGTTTAAGTGCATTGTCAGCTACAATCTTCTACCTACACAAACCCCATCAATCTTTCCAAATATCCCCAAATTCTATTAATGTCCCCATATCCCATCAACTCGCTATCCTTCCTTCGGCATCTCTTTCTGTGTAACCCTCTGTGCATCAATGGCAATAGTAACTTGCTTTGGGTGAAATGATTATAAACGTATCTACACAGTGGTGACTGGAAAAATAGTATGGACGCTTAAATAAGTAAGTCTAATAAAAAGTCTGTTGGAGCAGTTTTTGGAGTCTCGCTACTGACGTGAACTGACTATACCAACTGTAACATTTTGAAAGCACACGCAAAGAACTTTATTTTTGGCCTAAAATCTATCTGTTAACTGAATTTATTTTCACTTTATTGGTTTATTCAATTTTTTTAATGTAAAATTTTAATTTTTAGTTTTTTTTTTGTTTTTTTTTAGTTCATTTTTATTTAAATTTCCCGTCAGGTTTGGCTGTCATATATAATTTATTTTCTGGTTTAATATATTCTTACCAGACTATTGTTTATTGTTTTATTTCAATTTTTAGTTAAATTATACTTTATTTCTTTATTTCATTTACTTATTAAGCACTTCTGTTTGGACTAACATGTGTTTTTGTGTTCCTTCGACTTTTGATTTTTCTTGTCATTCCTCTTCTTAGTCCTTTTCTCCTGAGACTTTTTTTTATTTTTATTTTTTCGGGGGTAACTTTAATTTTCACAGGCTGCTGTTTTTATTTCATTCCAATGTCATTTTTTTAATTTTTAAATTTGTCCATATTTTAATATTTTCTTCGTTTTACATCTTTGGGCGAATTTTCTTTTCCATCTTAGGCGAAAATTTATTTTACATAGTTTTCTTTCCTGTTTTCAGTTATTTTCAAAATCCTTTGGGGTAATTCTTAGTAGTTGCATTAAACTTTAATTTTGAATTAATTTTACGAAATTTATTTATTTTTCTTGTTTTCTATTAATTTAAGCCCAACTTATTTTGCTTTCCTAATCACATCAGTTTCTTTATTATATTTTATAGTTTAAATTTTATATTATTTGTTTATTTCAAACGTGTTGAGGTAATCCTTGTTAGTTTCACTAAACTTTTCTTTTAATTTATATATGAGTATAGAAACAAACAATGGCTAAAATAAAAGCAATAAAAAAGTATGGTGAACCATACTAGCCAAAATACTAAAGAAAAAAACGGCAATGCTAAGGCAAGAGAATCACCATTTTTGGATGCCCACTAAATGTATTATCAATATTGCGGAGTTTTTGGAACGATCCAAGAATTAAGCTCACCTTAGAAACGAAGGTGTCCTTTTAGTAGAGCCCCCATAAAATAAAGAAAGTTCAGAACAGTATTGTTTCGAACTTCGTGGTGGAGAAACGCATGCTGACATTTTATCGCTCCACTAATGACACAGCTGTAAAATCATTGGATACCTTAAGGGTTAAGGCACAGAGGATAATTGTTGGTTCGAGCTTTTTAATGTGAAACATATTGCTACTCACACCTGAAGAATGCATAAAAGCAGTTAGTTAGGATTTTATAACGAAAGATTTGATATTCAGAACCTAAAACCAAGGCAACCGTTGTACCAATGTAGCGATTTTCGAGTATTTTTCAAATTACTGGAGAGCATCGTGTCTCGTTCCTGTTGCAATAGACGTGCGACCTACAATAACTGGACTGAGGGATGTCGTGTGGACACCACGTTGGACTGAGAAGAGTTCCTCTCTATTTTCAACAGTCTGTATGTAGAGGGCCTAAAGAATGTAGGTTATCTGAAGACCCAGGACATAAGACACGTACAGGCCCACCCCCTCTTTCAGATCCAAGTGCGACTATTTAATTTTAAGAATTACAAAGGAAGTGTGATCCTGAATATAAAAAGACGGAAAAATAAAGCTCCTCGAAGCTCAATTAAAGGCTAACCAAAATGAAATCTCTAAGAAAAACTGAAGCACGCAACTTGATCTCTACCCTGTGCTTACTGTTCAGTAGAGATCAAATCTCTTTTTAAAAAAACTTATTTCTCACCCCACTTTTAGTCTTTCTTCGTAAAAAGATACTGAAATGCGTCTGCCGTATTTCCTCGGCTCAGGCTAAACGAAACAACAATTATGGGAACCGAATAAAAGAACTTAAATACTGTCATAAAAAATACAGCGATAACTACGTAAAATTATCCTAAAACTTTTGAGACATAACGTATACTTACTGTGGTTTAAATTAGGTCGGTGTATTAGTTCAACCCTCTCTCTATAAGGCTTTATAAACATTCTTCTATTTGGTGGTCTCTCCCATGATAGTACTATCAAGAAGGAGATGGGCTAAGGTTCAATGGGGGAAATTATTGGTGTCTTTTCCGCGATCATGTTCAAGCCAGATACCCAACCATAATCAAACTGATATTGGCTCTCTGGTTAGTTTCAATACCTGGTGCCTGAGGTCGGAGGCTCTCTAACAATCTTCAGTTAATGTTGTTTTCAGGGTTTCATTTATTTCCTCGCGACTATGAGGCACTTTTTCTAAGAGGTTTGTCCTCTATTCAACATGTTTTGACGAACGCTCAGGAAGTGAGCAATTCGATGAATAAGGCCTTTTTTCTCGTTGAGGTTTATGCACATGACCATCAGGAGCCGTCTGATTTGTTTAGGCAATTCGAGCCATTTTTGATGATATCTCGTCAGGCAGCTTTAGCAGGGGATTGGAATAAAGATAGTATTTGGGAAAGATCAGGTACTAACAATGCATATGTAAATTCGTTTCGGGTCTTTGTCGACAGGTTTGATTTTGTCGATATGTATTGTAATGAGATAGTGTAGACTTGGACTAATATGGGCAATATATATTGAGCAATATTTCGAGGATCTGCTACTACTAATGCAACAGTGGGTGTTGACGGGAATGTGGTTGGGAATAAGTCATGATTTAAAATCCAAATTTAGTTTGTTTCTGATTCTAGCCCACGACTCAATCTAAACGAATTAGCAGCACAAACGGCATAGAGAAAGTTGATCGGTTGATTCTATCCGGTAATAATGGGGCCGTAGCCTTAACTTGGTAGGATCTGGCCTCCTTGCTTATCAAGAAGGATCAAGTATTAGTATTTAGGATTAGATTAAAAAGAATATCTACTAAGGCAACGAATATCTCCCCTGCATTGCGTGCAGAGGAGGCTAGAAAGGCATCCAGGCGACATATTAAGAGTATCACATTGGCGGACAAGCGGATCGTGACTACAAACACAGGCATATATGCTGTTTTTCGAGACTACATTCAGAATCTGTTTACCAGAGAACCCTGCTCTGTTTGACGCGAATTTGTCCAATTTTCTCAATCTGCCCCATCATAAAGTCTGAAAACGGGGAAGCGCTGAACCTGGTTGGACGTGTAACACTCTAGGATTACATGGTTTTTAATAGGAACTGTACTTGAGGTAGTCGATTTTCCGTCTTTTTGATGGCGCTTATTGAAATTAACTTGATGAAGCAGTGGTTTATACCTCAACTTCTCACCAAAATTGTGGTCAAAATGCTTTGCAAGAAATAAAGTGGTTGGTAGGAGAGTGGTAATTATTGAAAGTTAACAATATTAAGCACAGTGTTAAATATTTGTTTAGGTTGCAGGCTCTCCTCTCTAGTCTGAGTGGCTCCTGTGATAGGCAGAGCTAATAAGGACAACTTTCATATGGTACAGTTGATAATAGAGCAAGTCAATGCTGAAGCCGCGTTGATTAATTTTTATCAGTCTAAGACATTTGATCGAGGTTAACCATCGATTTCTGGTGGCTGTGCTTTCGGCCACCGATTTTGGGTCGTATTTTTGCACCTGAATCTGACTTCTTTGAGTCACGCGATGATATGGTAGAAGTAAACGGAGCTTTTCATATTGTTTCGCTCCATTCGTGAATGTTGTTCGCTTTGGCCTTTGATTTACGTTCTTGCATTTACAGACATTCCTTTGCAAGTTAAAGACAAATCTGGACTTACACGGAATTTCCCTACCTGTTGTTACAACCTTGGTCAGAGTACGAGACAGTAAGAGAGGCCAACATAAACCGCGTTCAATCTGTTGGCTTGTGGTTGGATGAGTAGAAAGGAGTCCCTCTTTCTGCGCTTTTCCTCTGGATGGACAGGCTGGTCAAGAAATTCAGTGTCTGTGATGGTCCCGATCTCTTATTGGAAATTAATTTGGTCAGAGATGCAGGCTCGTATGTGGTCCCAGAGGAATTTGTCCTTAAAGGAGAGAGCGGTAGTAAGTGTCTAGTGCATCTACCCACTTCTACTTCACGGACTCTCTGTACTTCTACTTATGTATACCATACTAATGCCATTAATAAAGCACATGTTCTCTTTTTTGGGAAGGCAAGGTCCCTGATGTTGTTTAAGAGATCTATTACCCCCACCTTTCTGAAGGCTATCTGAATATGACCAACTTTCAGATTCGTCAGCATACATTTCGCAGTGCCTTCCAAGATTCAAAGTGTTAGCTATCTGAGGGTGTAGCAGAATTCTGGAAAGAAGACGCCTGTAAGAACTTTCCATCCCTTAGCAGTTTGCCCTTGTGCGTGGTGAAGGCCCGTCGTTTACGGCGAGTTGAGCGCTCATAACGTGAATGAAAGATTGCTCTCAAGCAACTCAAACTAGCGACGAATAGCATTTTCGACGTCCAGGCGTCTCGCAATGCTTTATATATATTTGTGAGGGGATCCGTTCAAAAGGATTTGGTAGGCGGGATAGATTTTTCGAAGCGTGGTGTGCTCCATATGGCTTTGGGCACTCTGGTTAAAATACATCACAAATGAGATGTTATTCACCAGGCAAGTGATTCGAAGGCCCCTCTGGTTTGGCAAGACTTTTTCAGCGAGCCTGGAAAATTCTCCCAAATGCGTGTTGGAATGAAAAAAGCTGAGAACCGCCTGATTAAATTCCAATTGAATTCGTTGCATTCACTTACGCGCCAAAATCCTTGGGAAAGGTATTAATCCGTCTCTCCCCTCCAGTTATGGGTTAAATAACAGGACAGATTGTGTACTAGAGCCTAGGTTAGCAACCAGTCCACCGCAGACAGTAATGCCAACCTACTGCGAAAAAAATCTTCTTTCCAGGCAGTCATGTTTCTTTAGAGACATGATTGCCCAAGTGTGTATCCCGTATGGCACTTAACTGACTGACTGTATCCATCAAAGGTAACGTTTTAAGTTCGAAAATTGTCGATTTAAAAATTCTACAAACATTTCTACATTTCAATAAAAATAGTTTATATTAGTTTTTTAACATATATTAATTTTTAATTTTTAACATATATTAACACGCGATTTTTTTCCAGTATACATAATGAATACATGTTTTTACTTTATGTGTTGATGGATTAAAGACACCCATCGTGATGCTGTCTGTATAAAATAACATCAAATAAGATGATGACAATAGTTCGAAAAAATCTCAGTGAAAAAAACACTGTATAAGCACACCTCAAAAATTTACACCAATATGGTTGGTAGGTAAAAATTCTCAAATATATACATGACGAAAAGAAAAATGAACTCGAGAATATCGGACATGCTCGCTATTATAATAAAAACCGTTTAGACTTTGACTGACACCAAATCGGTCGAGTTTCGATCCCGGCCAAAAGCAAGTAGATGTCTAGCCACATTAATGAGCTATATATATATATATATATATATATATATATATATATATATATATATATATTATTATTATTATTATTATTATTATTAGCATACTGAAACTACATAAATATAAAGTTTCTGTGTGTAATACAACATCATCTGGCAGTGCCTGAAGATAGTGTATTAAACATCGGAACTTTGTAGTTATGAAGCTGGGGTATTCTATTATAATGATAATAATAATATATATAACTATATATATATATATATATATATATATATAACTATATATAACTATATATATATATGTATATTATGAATTATAGTTTAGAACATGTACAAATTACAATCTACTACAAAGGGTACATTTGTTTCGACATTGAAAGGACAATGTCTCATCACGTAGTGTCTACCTGATGAGACATTGTCCTTTAAATGTCGAAACAAAATGTACACTTTGTAGTAGATTGTAATCTGTACATGTTCTAAACTATAATTCATAATAAATATTCATAGCTCTATTTCTATATTGAACACTGTTTAAAATTAATGTTTTGAATGTTATTAAAATGTCAATATTTTCTTCATTTCTTATTTACTTGAATATATATATATATATATATATATATATATATATATATATATATATATATATAATATCCTGTTCAAGCACAGGGAGAATAACCTGTGAGGAAACAGCTAATAATACTCTCAAATAATTTGCCGTCATTTTTTACACCAAGCGTACAATTGTATACAATACAAATAAAGAATGTTGACCAATGAAAAGATTATTGTGAGACCCAAAAAAATTTTCTGGGATTGTCACTCGGTCTGATCAATTATTTTTCATGAAATTCGTAATCTTTCTAGTTAGCTTGTGAAATGGATATCATACAGAATAAAAGGATATGAAAAAGACATAATGGCAAGAGATACAAAGGATAGGTAGTTGTGAAGAGCCAATGATCAGAGAGAGAGAGAGAGAGAGAGAGAGAGAGAAACAGAAAGAGTTGATATTTCTGAAGAAATTAATAAAGAAAGCGTATGAATATTTTAACACCCTCAGGGCTTACTGATGGTAGATGAAACAAGTGGAATTAGTGAGAGAACTGCTTTAGCTTCTAGCGAATGGATAACAGAACAAGAACAAAGAAAGATAGTTAAGAGTTAATAAAAAGCAAGAGATAGGAAGATGAGGAGAGTTATGATTGGCCACTCTCAGAAGAGACATGGTACGTAAAAAAAGAAAATGAAGTACAAGACGGGGTTATATTATTGCCTTTTTATCAAACGCTATCATTAACAAGACCTGAAGCAACAGCGACTGAATTTTTTTTTCCCAAAACAGTGATCCATCACAGTCTAAATTATGTACCTTCTCTAATTCGCTGAAAAAAAAGCTTATCATGCCAGAAAATGTTTTAAACTTAATTAATTCTATCGCTGAAAATGTTTGTTATTTTTAAGAGGAAATAACAAAGTATTTTTGATTAATAATCCATTTGTTTTTAATCCATTTGAGGATAACAAGAGCATTAGTTAGATAGCTTGTTTTTTTTGTTTTGTTTTGTTTTTTTTGTTTTTTGCTTTTTTTTTTTTTTGTGTGTGTGTGTGTGTGTGTGTGTGTGTGTGTGTGTGTGTGTGTGTGTGTGTGTGATATCAGCATAGCAAATTTTATCATTTTTGGGGGCGTAAAAAACACATTTGGAAATTCTTGCAAAAATCAAAAACGTCGGAACTTATTAAGAAATGAATGAAATTATTTCAGAATTTTCTTTATTTCTTTAGAAAAGTATTCTTTCATCTGTTACACATTTAGTTAATTTATGAAATTTCGTGAAATTATATTTTACCCAATTTATGTTAGTTAAAATTAGAACTCGTTGGAGAATTTAAATCATATTTATTTTGTTGTGTTTTGTAAAACAGAAAAAAAAACTTTTGCCGAAAAGTCTGCTCATGTTTTAAATAAAACTGCAATAAAACTAAGACATTATTCAATTGGAAAATCTTTTAATAGGTTTATGAATAAGATCATTACGGATACTATTGTCTTAAGAAAACATTATTTTCATTAAATCATGAATTTTTACAAGACTTTTGTGCAGTTTTTAATGTTATAATTAGAATAATTATAAAGTTTAACAATGTTTTAAAATTCAATATCAATTTTATTTTTTATGATATTACTATTAAATAAAAACTATATTTACTAATTATCAATGGAAAAGGTTAGTACAAATCAAACACCAATATTCTTAAAAGAATCTTGAACTTTTGCATGTGTATAAACGTGAACATTTTTGTTGTTATGAATGTTCGAACACGAAGATAACAGAAAATGAAAACGATAATTATAGTTAATTAAAATCAAGTTATCTACTACTCAATAAAACATTAAACTACCGTGAATATTTTCTTAAGTTTTTAAGATTACTGAGTACTCAAAATTATATAGAAAGGCCTCTCACGACATGTCTTTCATTTATATTTTACCGATAAAATCCCCGTTGAATAACTGTAGATTTGTCATCACGTTGACAAATGCCATTATATTAACAACTACTGTTGAGTCAAAATTGCATTTTTGCTACCTTTTAAACTTAAATAAATAATTTTTGTTTCAAATCAGATTACTATAGTTTACCTCAACTGATATTTCTCAATTAATGTTTCAAGAAAGTATATTATATTTTAGAAGGTTTTTAATAAATAGAATTTTATTACAATGAATCGAATTTTTAGTAAAGAAAGAAATTTTCTCAGTCAATTTAAATTTGTTTTGAAATAGAATAAAATATTTTACTTATTAGAAAAATTAAATTTACTCTATTAACTTGAAATTAAAACAAACATAAAAGCATCAAGAAAGATTTTTCATGAAAATAAATTAATTTTAAGTATTATGTATCGGGAATCTGTTGTGGTATCTACTCTAAATTAAATATATTTATCTGAACTTAGCGTATTCGATGAACTCTTAGCACTTATGGTTCATACGCGTTAAATGTATTTTGTATAATAACGTCATGATCCATAAAATTCCCAGCTCAGTATTTTGTTATTTAAAGGAGAGATGACAGGATTTTATTTGTATTATATCACGATTATTAAAACATTTTTCTTCTTTTACTCATTTTATCGACTGAAAGTAAATTCTTTAAACCGCAGAAGTTTCGCATGAGCTGAATTTAAGCAACTAGTACAAACTACTCCAGCAATGTTGAGTTTGCGTTCACCTGGTGATTAGACCGGCAACTCCTGTCATTTAAAAGTTGGGGCAACAAAGCGGATCCGGGTGATTTATCAAGTGGTTATCATTCCGATGAAGGATGAAAAAAAAATCTGGCTCAGCGTGCTTTTGTACTTTTGTCACCGCTTTTTTCCCGTTTTAATATACCGTTGTCGGTTCAATGGCGTCCATCATACCTGACTAATTCCTGCAATTATATGTCGCGTTCATGCGTGGCAGCTTGCCTCTCTTGGGAATGAGGGTGAAACAAATTATTTCTCACGCTGCTTGATGTATCTCGAATAGTCGTTAGGAAAACGTATTTGAAGTGAACGAAAAAATGGATGTATCAAGATGTTAGATAATGTAGGGAAAAATATTTCTCTCAGTTGAAGAAACCTCTCCTCCTACGCCAAAAATTGTCTTAAGTTATATTTTTAATCAAAATAATATTGATAATGTAATCCCATTATTTGTTAAAATGTTTTATTACACGATATAAACATAATTAGGTTTCGATGTAAAGAAATACTTAAAAGTCAAATGTAACCTCTTCATAATTTATAAATAGATTTCACACAAAAAACTGCAAATATCTGAAGAGATAATAGTCAGATGGAGTAAAACCAGGAAAGTAGACCGATGAGGTAAAATTTCATATTTAGTGCTATGCACTTTTTTTCGGGATTTAGTAGTTAATCAGTATCGTCGTGTAAGGCAACACGCCTTTACAATTTACCATCAAATTGCAGATAAAACGGTCATTTTTTATGCGATTTTAGGGCACACATTTCCGAGTACATTAATATATTTTATGGTCGAAGCTTGACTTGTATTGAACTGTTTTTCATGCATTCTATTTGGGATTTTCTTTGACTACGGTCTTACATTAACTCCATGTTGACAGGAGTTGATCGAGGGGTAATCTTTGAACGTAAAATTGAGTAGTTGAAACTGACATCAGCACATTAAGTTTCATTTCCGTATGAAAAATGAATATTCCTTATTGCTTTTGTTGATGAAGAAAAATGTTTGAATTCATCCAGCTTACAATGCCTGCTATGGCCTGATTGAACCTCATTTTAAAAGGGTTAAATCGATAAATAAATAATATTCACGATCATGTAAAATAATCTGCACAGAAAAGAATAAAAATAGAGCGTAAAATCCGGAACTATTTTTATTCTGAATACTAATAAACATATCAAAAAATGCAAAAACATTTTATTTCCAGCACACAGCCACATTGTTAAATCATCGTTTCCCGTACAGTAAGCAACGTCGAGCCTGGTCAATACCGCTTGCGAATACCAGGTAATGTAAGCTTTGATTTGTAATGGATGTAATGGATAATAGCTTAGAATTTTTAATCAGAGAGCCGAGTTCCAATTCCAGTTTGGTTCATTGTATTCACTTACGAGCAAATATCCTTGGGAAAGGTAAGAATCCATTTCTTCTCTCCAGCTGTTGGTTAATTCGTAAAACTTGTATAATTAAATCATTATTATAAAACAAAACTTGTACAATTAAATCATTATTATAAAAACACTTGTATAATTAAATCATTATTATAAAACAAAACATGTACAATTAAATCATTATTATAAAAACACTTGTATAATTAAATCATTATTATAAAACAAAACTTGTACAATTAAATCATTATTATAAAAACACTTGTATAATTAAATCATTATTATAAAACAAAACTTGTATAATTAAATCATTATTATAAAACAAAACTTGTACAATTAAATCATTATTATAAAACAAAACTTGTACAATTAAATCATTATTATAAAAACACTTGTATAATTAAATCATAATTATCACAAAACTTTAACAATCTAAAAACATTTTCTGGTTTCATACCATCTGAGAAAATTTTGATAAGAAACAGCAAAATCTAATCATTCACTTAATCTTTCTTTTCAAGCTGAAATATATTGAAGAATCAGGTGGCCATCTTTGTGCGAAGATGTAATATTAATCGATGGAGATTTTTTTTCTATGAAGGCTTGCTGCAAATATCATGGATCGAACAAGGAAGAAATAACGAAGTCCTTTAAAATGTTTGAACGATAAAAACACTCTCCAATTAACATATAAAAGAGAGAGCTGAAAACTCTAGGACATATTATGAAGAAGAAAAGCTTGGTAAACTAAATACTCACAATACGTCTAGAGGAAAAAGTAAAAATTAAAACTATGACCAGATTACATAATGTGTTTGCGTGCATTGATGTCACGGATGAGGAAGTGATTCATGTTACTTAGAATTTTGGAGAGAGATTTTCTCCCCCAAACTGAAGGGACGCGAACTGATGATCAAACCTGAAGAACACCAACCATAATATAACGTCTCTGTATCTTTTCTTTCTCCTACACTTACTGCTTTTTTTTTATTCATAATATTTTTATGGCTTTGTTTTGTACTTCTCGAATATCTTAGCGTACTCATCTACTCTTTTTATTACAACATCCTGTGTACTCTTGTTTTCTATCCACTACCTGCTTACTCTGAACAATCGTCACATTATAATAGTTTTTTCTCATTAGCTAATTAACGTAAACTTAAAACCAATAATTATATGAAATTACACCGGACAATATTAATTAAATTGTACAAAGACACAAGCATAAAATCCAATGCAGTCATTGAATTAGAAAATAAAAAATATCGACTAATTAGCAATTAGCAACTGGTCTTAATGATGTCCCTGCGGCAGGATTGTGATATTTTATAAAATTGATACCGTTATTGGCTCAAGATTATTCTATAGTTTTCACTATTCCTTCATCAGGTTTTCTACTTTTTAATAGATGACGAACTGAAGGTTTGTCCTCCATGTAAAAAATGCGTGATTTAAAAAAAAATATTTCAGTATTTTTTAAACTAAATTCTTTTTGTTTTTCAAACGATTTAAATTCTTCCTTACAAAAAAAATTATTTCTATATTTCTTTGTTGATTGATTTTTTAAGCGTCATATTAACCACTATAGGTTATTTAATATCGAAGTCTACATTTTTTAGTAAAAATGGTTTCAGCTAAAAATATTATTAATACAACTGTATGCCTTCAACTACATATAAAATGGATTGTTGATTTTGTCGCCATAAAATGTATATTCTATCATAAATAAATTATCTATAAATGATAATACTATAAATTTTCCTTGGTCGCATTCACTCAAATGTCCTGAAATGAAATGACTTCATCGAAACTATAGCTGCATCTACTGCTAAGAAGTTGGGTCACTGTGTCGAGGCAGGTAAATTTTCCGTCAGAATCCATTTTTCATATTTATAAATCTACCATTTTTTAAGGTCCTGGATATGACAGTAAACTGCATCCGACAGCAAGTACTCTGATTGGGAGGTTGTGAGGAGCATGGAACCACCTCTTAATTGCTGTTGTTCCCAGGTCCACCCTGACCCGGAATGGTAGCACCTGTTAAGGTCCCAGCTATGAGAAAATAGTTACCCGCCAAACTAGAGTCAAAACACTATGAAAGTATCAAAATACACTTTTATAGAAATATATGCATAAAAATAAACTTTTATAGAAATATATACATTTTGAAGGAAAAAAATTATTGACATAATTTTTTGAGGTAGAAAAATTATTAGCAGCAATACATTTCATATACAAACTAGAAGACACCTTCAGTTTTCTAAAATAACAAAAATATTTTCATCAAAGTCTAAATCTTCTTACTTTATCCAAACATTAAAAAAATACCTTTAAAACCCTATCGTGTGGGGCATCAAATAACTCCCAGAGGTTGACATGCGGTTAAACAAACCTCAAGCAAACAAACAAACCATTAGTCTACGCATTTAATACTGTTGCCATATCTAGTCAAGTACACCCGCTATTTATCTTGGGGTTCTCCAAAAATCCTTACTTGGCAACCCACCTTCAGTCACTTTCTCACTGATTTGATGAGACTTCCCACTGTCGTTTATACAATTAATTTCATGGCAATTGTTCTGATGAGCTTCTTTCACCGTTAAATGTATTTATGCGTGCTTCTAGATTGATTGCCACCAAGATCCCAACCCTTTTATCGTCGAAATAGTTAAATATAACAGCTTCTTCTCGTCCTTTTCTTGGACTTCGCGTTTATGGGATTCCCTTCCGTTTGCTTGCTTTCCTGATAGCTGCAATCTCCAAAAGTCTAAATACGACACCAACTGCATTCTTCTATCTCCTTCATTCATATCTTTCTCTTATCCTTTCTTCACATACACTGTACTTTGTTCTTTTCTGTCATTGTAAGCTCCTACACACCAGTGGCAATCCTCCCTTGATTGGATTGATATGATTACAAAAAGTATGTATTGTTAGTCATTTTAATATGAATGTGTTGTTGGTCATTGTTTTATATAATAAATCATTACTCGTATTTTAACTATAAAACTATATATTTATATATTGTCTTAGTTTTCTATTTTTCTTTGGAGGCCTCACATAGGTGTGATTATAACAGGTGTTATTACCCCGGGTCATGTTGGATCTGGGAACAACAACAATTAAGAGATGATCATGAGCTCATCAAAATCTCCAGTCTCCAGATTAGTGTTATTGCTACAGCATGTAGTTTATCGTTACACCTAGGACTAACTTTGTGACAAGTGTTCTTTGGAAATATATTTGGGAGTTTTTGCCATTTTTTCTCACAGATGTGTTTTGATTTTCCTACAATTTTTCAAAAAATTGTGAAGAATAGAGTGGGCAAAAATATATATTTTAATTATAATTCCGCACTTTTTATAATCAATATTGTTGTTAAGATAATGATAACGGCATAATAATACATTTTTATGAGTATTTCCATTGTAACTGTTCCGATGAATATGACTCTACGCCCAATAATCTTTATGTTTGTTTGTTTCGAGGCTTAACGACCTATCAATCATTATGGGATAATTTAAGGTCATAACCAATGATTTTTGGGTAATTTTATTTTTACAAACTTTTCTTTTCGCGTATCAAGATTCATTGGGATTTGCTTAAGAGCAGAAGCAGAGTCCCCAAGTCCGACCCTTGTTATTTAACAACTGGAGGGAAGGAACGGATTAATACCTTTCCCAAGGTAAAAGTGCTTAAGTGAATGCAGGGTATTCAACTAGAGTTCGAACTCTGCTCACCGATTTCTTTCCGAGCCGATATCCACCGCACCACGACGCACATCCGTCACTAAACGCTTACAGCACCTGGTATTCCCAAGCGGTCACCCATCTAAGTACTGACCAGGCTCAACGTTGCCTAACTTCGGTGATCGTGCGAGAACCGGTGTATTCAACGTGATATGGCCGTAAGCCTAGCCTTTATGAATTTAAGAGTAGTACGAGATTGGTGGCAAGGTTTATAATCCTATAGTTGAAATACCCAGATATAACCGAAAGAAGTTTGCTAACAGATTCTTTTCTCGTACTTCTTTGGATGCCATTTCCGAAACATTCTAGCGAACTTGGATCTTCAAAAATTTAAATGAAATTTCAAATTGTATCGATTGTCTACATCATTACTCCCGCTTCTTAATGTTGTTTCTTTTTTACTCATTCTTTCACAGTCACTAACCCCTTGTGTTTTAGTGACTTTACATTTCATGCTAAGGGTGACATGATTTGATAAATGTTGATAAATTGATTAAAAAACGATGAGCATTCTGTTTATTTGGAGACGAAGGAAGAAACAAGTGCAATGTGTTTAAATATAGAGTGGTTAAATATATACGAATGTAACCAAAGCAACTGAGGGGCTCCGTCAGATGGAAATATCTGGCCAAACGTAATGAATATATTTGTATATTTATGTAGTTACAAATAAATATATATTTGTATATATGTATGTACACTACCGGCGATAATTATTAGGACACCCCAGTTTTTAAAAGAAATAATATACTTCCTACTATATTTAGTATTTATCGCCAAGTGGGTATTCTGAATGAAAAAGAATGGTTCTATTTGAAAAATTTTACAAGGCAAGGAAGGAAAGATAAACACGTCCGAATCACCCTGAATTTTCTTCATTCTTTCATTGAAGAAACTGCAACATAAGTAATTATTAGATATTTATATATTCATTTGATGCAAATATTAATGTGAAGTATTAACAAAAGAAACCGTCTATTTTCATTTACAATTATTCTTTTAGCAATAAATAGGATCAAATACATCATTTTTTAAAACGCTGGAGTGTCCTAATAATTATGGCCGGTAGTATATATATATAAAGGAAAACCCAACAAGTCATTTAATTGGTTATAAATTATAATTCATTTCAATGAGCTGAATTAGCTCATTTTATCAGACCAATATTCCTTTCATTTGTTACAAAATCTTTTACAGAAATAAACATTTAAATTCTAACTGAACATAAAAATAAGTAAAACGGGTAAGGATAGTGATATTGGCGTAATCTCAGTTGAGGGTATCCAGACCAGTCGCGAAAATGTTGACCACTAAGTCATTAAACACCCACTCCCAATTCCACGGATATATATATATATATATATATATATATATATATATATATATATATAATACCTAGAGAACCTGACAACCTACCTAGGGTTCACCTAAACGGATCGTTAGTTATTATCGAGTTTATATATATATATATATATATATATATATATATATATATATATATATAAGCATGCGCTGCAGATATAGAAGAATCCAAAGTAGTATCCGGTACATAAAGTGGTAGGATAACTCTGTAAGAGAGCTCTAAATATATATGTATATAAATATATAGAGAGCAAATATATATCTGCATTATGTATGTATAAACACATATTTATATATGTGCATATAAAATATATATTTATGTACATACATATGTATATAGAAATATATATTATATATATATGTATATATAAACATTTATACATATATGCATATATAAATAGACATTTATATATATATATATATTCGTATGATGCTCTCTTCACATCAATGCATTCATCCTTTTCTTACCCATTTTCCGACGCCCATTGTGATATGTTCTCCTCATTTTTCACTCTCCTCTTATGTAACCCCTTGCGCACCACTGGCAACACTGCCTTACTTGGGATGTGAAGATTATAAAAATAAAAATTCTCTTTATCTGTTTTCATTGACTTTTCCATTCTCAACATTTTCTCTTCACTCTCAATTTCTTCTGTATCTTTTCTTTTCCTCTTTCTTTTCTTTTTCTTGATTTTTCATCTTATTTTATTCTTTTTTCTTTTCTCTTTTTTTTCTTTATATTTAAAAAAAATTTTTTTTTACCTTGTACAGAATGTTTTACTAGAAATAAAGGGAACTGTTGTTTTCACTAACTCATTTTTTAAAGTTTGTTAGATTACCCTCATTGTTAACTACCTTATGAGAAATTATTTGTCAATGTCAAAAAAATATATAATTTTTGATAGTCTTTCATATGTTCTAACGTAATAATTACTAATATACATAAAACATAGAAATTCATATATATATTTATATATGTATATATAAATAAATGAATATATATATATGCGACCTTGAAAAATTAAATCAAATGTCGATTTTTTATCTTTTAAATTCTTATTCTTAATATTTCTCTCTCCTTTATTGTTTTTTTTTGGGGGGGGGGCTGTACTTTTTCCGATATACTCTCATAATCAGAAAATACTTACCGCCAATAAGACAGTGGCTGGCTTTATTGCCTTGTTGGTTGTGAAGGAATTAAAAAACAGGTTTATAATATGTTATTTCTTAAACATTTTCTCTATTTTCCAGTGGATTCTTTTTATTTAAGTTTAATACATTTTATTATTTGCATGCTTTTGCATTAGTTTATGGCTCAGATGGAAAACTGTATCTTCTGCATTTCATTTAATTATTCATTCGATTACCGACATTCCTTCTACCATTTTTTTTTAAATACGATTTTGTTTTAGCAAGTAAATCTAGAGGAAAATTTTTAAAGATTATTCCTTTGGTCTAGCGTGCTAAATCCTATCCCATGTTATGCAAAAATATAATAATCATACTAGCTGCATTTATGCATCACGTGTTGAAGTTATTGGTTTGTATTAATTTATCTCACATAAATTGGTTTGCGAAGTGTTATAGATTTATACAGGAAATTTATCACATTAATATATATTGTTATTTTCTTAAGATTTTATTCGGAAATATCTATTTCCTTCCTGTCTATTAATATATTAAGAAAGAAATTTAGAAATTTAACATGCATATATATATATATATATATATATATATATATATACATATATACGCACACAACCGGCCATAATTATTAGGGAATCTCCGTGTTTTAAATGAAATGATGTATTTTATACTAGTTTTAGTATTTATTGACAAGTCGATAATTCTAAATAAAAATAGAATAGAAGCATAGGTGATTGATGAAACTGCTAAATAGGTAATTACTAAATATTTATATATTCATTTGATGCAAATATTATTGTGCAGTATTAACAAAAGAAACATTCAATATTCATTTACAATTGTTCACTTGGCAATAAATAGTAAAAAATAGTTACCAAATAAAATAATTTCTTAAAACGCTGACGTGGTCTAATACTTATGGCCAGTAGTGTTATATATATATATATATATATATATATATATATATATATATAAAGATGTAAGAGGAAATATTAGCTTAGGCGCATAATTACAAGAGAGAAATAATATTATATTAATAATAATAATAATAATAATAATCATAATATAGATATATATATATATTATTATGATTATTATTATTAGTATTAATATTATTTCTGTCTTGTAATATAATATATATGTAAGAAGCATTTTCATCATATATATATATATATATATATATATATAATAATCATAATAATAATATATATATATATTATGATTATTATTATTATTAATAATAATAATAATAGTATTTCTGTCTTGTAATTATGCGCCTAATGTAATATTTTATCTTATATCTTTATATATATATATATATATATATATATATATATATATATATATATATGTATATATTTTATATATATATTTAAATATATATATATATAAGAAGCATTTTTATCATATATATATATATATATATATATATATATATATATATATATATATATATGTATATACGTATATGTGATAATTATATTTTTTATATATCAAGAACCGTTTTGGAAGAAAGATGTATGTATGACAAAATGTAAGAATGCTAGTGTTTATTTACGTTGATACGAAAGTGCATGCGCACGATCAAGAGATGATTGCAATTTTAAATTTGTAGAAAAAGTATTCTATTTGATCTAGATATTTTTCTTTTTGTTTCCATAATCTTTGTTGTTATATAGTTTTGCCAAAAATAGTGAAGGTTTGTAAGAACCAGGACGCAAATTTACTGCAAATGTATTAGCAATTAAAGCACTTTCTAAACATTTCACTCTTAATGAGTTATTTACTCTTTTAATTAGAATCGTATTTTTATGTTGAAATTGCGGCTAGTCTCGTTATGGGGGATAAACTAATGGATTTTATTTGGTGTTTTTTAAAAAATTTCGTTTGTTTTCATATGCATTCATTTAAAGCTTTAGAAGATTCTCCTATATAGTCTTTTCGGAAACCATTGCAGCTGATAGAGTAAACACCTCTTTCACTTTTTGGCTCTGTTTTTTTATTTATTTTTTTTTTTTTTGTAACACATCATTAAATATTTTCTGGGCTTGGCATATAATTGGCTCCACTAAAAAAAAAACCATATGATTTTTATGAAGTCCTAACCTTCAAGTGGCACGTGACAACATTTGGGCTCAATCAGACTCTTAGTTTACAAATTACAGTTATTTTAAGTGAAAGCACTGTTGTAGATTTTCAAATGAATGGAATAATCTGAATTTTTTGTGTTTATAAAGCGTTGCTTTCTGATAGGAAAATTCTGTTCAAGCAAAGCAATGGTTTGATACGAGTTATTCAGATTCTGCTCCGTCGGAAACAACGGTTAAGAGTTGGTATGCTGACTTTAAATACAGTCGTAGAGACACAATTTATGCGGAATAATCATTTCGCCCAGGATCGGCAGTTGTCCCGAAAAACACCAAAGAATTTCATAAACTTAATTGAAATTGCTTGATATAGCAGAGAAGTTGAACATATCAGAAAACAATGTATTCACCATTTGCATAAACATTTGTAAATGAGAATGTTGCGTTCAAAGTGGGTGTCACGTTTGCTCACAGTCGATTAAAAACAACAACGCGTCGACAATTCAGAGCGCTATTTGCAACAGTTCCAACGCAGCAAAAAGAATATATATAAATATATGACAATGAATGAAACATGGATATATCACTTCACTCCGGAGTCAAATTTGCAGTCAGCTGAGTGGACAGCAGCAGGTGAAAGCAGTCCAAAGCAACCAAAAACGCAAACATCAGCAGGCAAGATTTTGGTCTTCGTATTTTGGGATGCGCAAGGTACTTTGTTCATTGATTACATTGAGAAGGGAAGAACCATCAATAGCAATTATTATATAGCATTATTGGTGCGTTTGAAGAAAGAAATAGCCAAAGTATGGCCACAAATGAAAAAGAAGAAAGTGATCTTTCACAAAAGACAACACATTGTGTCACAAGTCGCGCACAACAATGACAAAACTACGAATTACACTTTGAATTGCTCTTGCATCCACCCTATATGCCCGACCTAGTCCCCAGCGACTACTGGTTGTTTGAAGATCCCAAAAGAATGATCCAGGGAAAGAGATTTGGCTTCAATGAAGAAGTGATATCAGAAGGCCAAAGACAAATAGTTCTACAAAAGAAGGCATCAACTTGTTTTTGAAGTGTTGAAATGAGTGTATCACTCTAGAAAAAGACTATGTTGATGAATAAAGACTAATTTTGCCTAAAAGTTGTCGTTTTATTAGTTAGGCCCGAGATTTATTTAGTAATGTGTTATTGATTAGGTTTTTTATTGTTTCAGTTGTTGCCACAAAACTAAACCAATAAAATTCTAATGAACGTAACACACGAAAACTTTTTCCACTTTGTCATACACACACGTATATATATATATATATATATATATATATATATATATATATATATATGTATACATATATAGCATACATAAAAGTAAATAAAAGGTATGCACACATTTTAAAATGATAAATTCCTTTCTTAACATGTTGTATATATATATATATATATATATATATATAAACAAAAAGTTTGAAAATGCAAATTTACACTATTTAACCGTTTTCTCGTTTCTCTTATTTTCCGTTATATGTTTCGTATTTCAGTTGCATTCAGAATTTCATTATTCAGATATATTTACTTGTGAAAGATATATAAAGAAAAGAATAACTTTCTGAATACACACACACACACACACACACACACACACACCTATATATATATATATATATATATATATATAATTCTTATTAGTCACGCAATGTAATGTTTATTCATCTGATACAATGTTATTAATTCTTGGCCGACGACTATTTACAAAGCAATAAGAAACATTTTTCGAAAGGTTTTAACATTGTACACGAAATAATATTCAAAATGATAATCGGCGCTTTTTATTCAATTTTCTGAAATTCGATCAATAAAAAAATAACCTCCATACCCGTAAACTATTTTTCAAAATTTCGTAACAAAAAATGATCATTCATAATGATATATTTATTTCGTAATTTTGAAAATAGTTTGCGGATACAGACATTTTTTTTTCTGCTTGAATTAGATTTTGTTTTACAAGAAAATAATTTTAATTATTTACATATAAATTCCTAACTTAACACAGTTCCGTGGAGCATTCACGTATATTATACATATAGCTGCGTGTATGTTCACAAAGAAACAAACTCATTAAAATGTGATGCAAAAGGCTATTATAGGTCTCTCACAAATATAATATAAATGTATGTACTATGGAAAGGTATATTCCTTTTACGAGCACACCCAGCTGCAAGGACGGATATTTTATCCCTATTGCAGTTGTCCTCTATGCTGTGCGGACCTTAGTTACAGTTTCTGGTAGAGAGCACAAAAGCAGCATCAGTTTGGACAAAGCCTATACACACAAAATTTTCGGTCTCAATCGCTTGTAGCTTCTTGCTAAAATGAAAATCGAACAGTTTCGCCTACCCAGTTTTATTCACAAGGATTGGGATAAAAACATATGGTATTCCAGTACCTTTGTATGTGTACCACGTTGAGATCCAATAAAGAAGCTGCAATGTTATTGGTCTTGACCGAGCATATCAGTTTCAGTTACTTCCCACTACCGTAACGTAAATTCCCTGTGATTTTTCCTATGAATACTTTCACGATAATTCTTCCAATAAACATTCCTCTAAACTACCTAAGCTTTATGTATTTAAACTCAGTATACTAGATTGACGGCACGGTCTCATAATTTTATGAAATGGCTAAATGTGACCGTTAGTTCTATGCTAATAATTTATCTTATCGGATATCTCGCTTGTTAAATTATATTCCAGTTTCTTTCCTACCAGTCAAGTAAATCTTCTGAAGACACCAGATGGTAGAAACCTGGGTTGCGTAATAACTAGTTTCCAAATTTAAGATATTCAAAATATTCTATACAATATAATTGTATATTCAAATTATTCTATACAATATAATTGTATAGAATAATTTTTAATACAAGTGTGTACTGGTCTAATTTAATTATGACCAAAAACTAAGTAATTAAATAATTCGGATGATTATTTATGCTCTCACACCATGATTGAGAAGTATGGAAGAATGATAGACTTTGAAAAAACAGTAGCTACTCACGCATTTACGCACCGTTCATTCACTAATAAATTTGAACACTCTCAGCTACTGGCGTGTGTTTACATTGTATCTAACACGCTAAAGTCTGATTCTTTTCACCAAGCGCCCATAGCTCAGAGGTAGAATCACCGACTGATATCAGTTCGGTCGGATTTTAATCCTGGCTGGAAGAAATCGGATGTCTAACCGTACTGATATCCGTAGCATCCTTCTGTAGAACCACATTTCCGCTGCTTCCAGATGTAAGCAACGATGAGGTGTTGGAAAGAATGGCAACCAAAAGGAAATTAATACCGAGCATCAGGAAGAGACAACTGAAGTTCCTGGGACACGCAATGAGGAAGGAGAGTTTGGAGAACCTGATACTGACTGGCCAGGTA
>JBBBDQ010028593.1:7500-57500 GCA_037127315.1 Ascarosepion bandense | reverse complement strand
AAGAGGCACGCCCATTCAGAACGACCTTCATTTTGCGGTTATTTAAGAAAGATTGGATTAGGTCAAGCAGGCGACCGGTAATACCATAACCGCGTAGTTTGCATAGGAGGCCAAGGTGCCAAACCCTGTCGAAAGCCTTGGAGATGTCCAGAGCAACCGCGTGAGCCTCGTCAGACTCATCAAGGGCCTGTAGCATGTACTCCGTTACAGTTGTTAGCAGGTCGGCTGTGGACCTGTCAAAGCGGAATCCATATTGCCTGTCGGAGAACAGTTTTGCCGGAAAGGACTTACTTCTTTACTAGTGGAATAGAAAGGGAATGATTCATCCTTGTGTGCGTGGTATAGTGGGTTACTGCTGTAAAAGTAAAGGCTAATGAGTCCAAGAAATGTAACTCACTCAGTTAAATACCATACGTGATTCACATCTGGGAGATCATGACTCAAAAGAGACATGACTGACCGGGCAGAAAATTATCCTGGTGTAGATTGCCATTACTTTCTGCGGTAGATTGGTTGCCGACCAAGGCTATAGAACTCAATCTGCTATGTTATTTAACCCACAACTGGATGGAAGAGACAGATTAATACCTTTCCAAAAGGTATTTACGTGTAAGTAAATGCAAGGAATTCAGCTTGAATTCGATCTCGGCTCCTCGATTGCTCGTTCCGAGCAGATAACCACTGCACCGCAACGCACATTCGTCAAGAAATGTACCTTACCGTGGAAATAAAGATAGAGCGTTGAGTTTTGCGACGTTTCGACTTTGGGTAATAGGTTGTACAGTGGAAATCATTCATTAGACACAAATCCGCGTAAACACTTTTGAACTCTATCAAAAGAGGCAATAGATACGTCAGGAAATTCAGACTATTCATGCCAGCAATACGCTATTTTAGTTTCACATGTCCCTTGTAAAATGAGAGAATAAAAGAGGGAGTCAAATAGTTATTTGAGCTGTATAATTGCCCGATGATTTGCCCATCATCTTTAGCAACAGATCATATATATGAGTTTTGATTAAAGTTTGAAGTGAGCTTGTGACCCAAGAGACGTTCAAGCCAAAGAACTTTCTACTGAGAACGTCCACATTCAAGATAGTTTAAATTTCACAGTCGGCTTGCTGATGGAGGACCATTTCTAGTTTTAAACGTATTCAATTTTAAAAGTCAGTTCTTCTATCCACTTAGCCAACAGAGTTAGGTTAGAATAGAAATTAACTGACAGTTTATGCTCATTTAGATATTAGGTGAGTCTATGAACTGTTGAATCAACAGCATATTAATGATCGGAATATGTTCTTAGGCCGATCATTAATACAGAGTAGAAAGTGGCTAGGATCAAAGAGCGAATACTGTGGAATGCTGACGTTGTCTTATAGGCTTCAGATGAATGTCTGTATGGTTATGATCATCAGAGTTGCTGCAATTAATTAATTGTTTCATTAAGGATCAGAGCATTTTCTTAAGCTAATTATTAATATAGAGTAGAAAGCGGCTAGAATCAAAGAGAACCCTGAGGAAGGCCAGCATTGTCTAACGGGCTTCCGATGACTCTCAATAAAATGCTGGTCATCAAGATATTTGGGGATGCACTTATAAACTGTTGTATCATTGACATAGACAATCATTAATGATCGGAGTGTTTTGTTAGGCTGGTCATTAATACAGAGCAAAAAGATGGTAGGAACAGAGACAAAACCCTGATGAATACTAACATTGACTTAGGAGCTTCCCATGTATATTTGGACTTAATAATTGAGAAAGGTCTTGCAGAGATTCCATAGCTGAAATGTTTATATAGTTGCCGATAAATCACCTAAGCCCCCTCAAAATTTTCTATTTCTAACATCTGTTGTGCGTTGTGGTGCAGTGAATATCGGCTCGGAAAAAGAAATCGGTGAGCCGAGTTCGAATTCCAGTTGAATACCCTGCATTCACTTAAGTACTGGTACCCTTGGGAAAGGTATTAATCCGTCCCTTTCCTCCAGGTATGGGTTAAATAACAGGGTAGGACGTGGGGATCCTGCCCTTAAAGACAAATTTCAATGAATCTTGATATTCAAAAAAGAAAAAGTATTAGACACAAAACTTATATAAAATACAGCAATAAAATTGTTGAAATAAAAGGTATTACCAGCAAAAGATAAATAAAAAATTTAGTTGGCAATAAATGACCCGCTGAGTTTGATATATCATAAAACTGACCAACCAACCAACCAACTAACATCCGTGGAATATGCACCAACGTCTGCAGTTTGGAACCTTTCCTACACGAAAGTTTCCCAGACAACCTAGCACTATGCGAAACCAAACTTAACATTACAATCTCTTCCTTTATTTTCTCGATTGCTGATAAAATTTTCTTCTTTAGGAAAGACTTCAATGTGCTTATGTCAGTAAAACATCTCCCTCTGGTTAGGATGAATTCTTTTTAATTTCCAGATCATTCTTACATGTGTCTCCGTCTCTCTCTGATAAAGTCATTGAGCTTTTTTTCCTTTCTCTACCGCTCACCTTCCTCTCATGACTGTTCCTAGCTAGACAAGAATTCAGATTACGTAGACAAAGCCATTTCTTTTCACACGTTCGTTAATATATTTGTGTTCAGTGACTTCAATGCCCACGATGCCAAGTAGCTAAAATAAAACTCTTGGCGTCCATACCTTCTCATTCACTCAGTCTCTCATGCAAGTGGTGTATGTCCCAAAGCCTCCTCAGTATTCCTGAATGACACGCTTCCATTCTAGATCTCTGCTTCATGTTCTTTGCCTGACTGTTGATATTCCATGCAGTTCTTCTTTCTTGACAATTCTGACCATGCTGTGTTTCAAGTTAATTTCTTTTTCCACTCCCATTCTTGTAAAGAACCCTTCTACCAGCAGATCATCTGTCTGCTATCAGAGAGCTGACTGCTAGTCATTCCAAGATTTATTTTGTCATGTACCTTAGTGTAAATTGTTTAGTCTTCTTCTGAAAGACTTCACCTCTGAGGTTTTTCCAGGGTGAAAAATGGCATAGATGCTTTCATCCCAGCCAGAAAACTTCAACATCATTCTTTCCATTGTTTCTCTTCTGCTTGCTCAACTTCAACTGTTCACAGAAATCACTTCTCTCGGGTTTAACGGAGTGACGCGTCTGACTACAACAGGCGGCTTTTTCTCTGCTAGAAATGAATACAAACTGGTCCTAAGTTATGCTAACCTGTTGTTTGCTTATAGAATAAAGCAGCGTATAGCATTACGCAAGTTTGAAAGATTTGAGGTCCTCACAGCCATAGTAGACATGGTTGATTGTTCAGCCTCTTGCCGATAATTGGCAAATTGTTCGAGGCTATATCAGTGCTGAAGGGAATCATCAGCTGCCATCCTACAAGCTATTCTCTAACAAGCAGTACAACTTCCACTTTGCCAGGTCTACTGCTAATATGCTAACAACCATTACCGAATACATATATCAGGCTCTTGATAAGAACGGCAAAGTTCTTGTTGTTGCCCTTGGTATCTCGAAAGCGTTTGATTGACCTACTGTCGAAGCTATAAGTATATGGCATAATTAGACGTTTGTTCATTTTAATCCAATTGTTACTACCAAGTCTCGTAATGAATGTCGTATTGAACGGGCATGCTTCCAGATACGAACGTGGTTGTCCCTCCAGACTCTATTCCAGGTCCTAATCTTTTCTTGATCTTCGTCAATGATTTTCCTAGTGTAATCAGTTTCCAAGTGGGCCTCTATGCGGGGGAAACCCCCATTTACTTCCGTGTGAATCAGAAATTTGCCAGGGCTGACAAAGCAAACACCGCTGCTGCTCTTGTAAAGGACTTCTAGTCTGTGATGAACTGGGGTAAGAAATGGCTAGCAAATATTAACGCTTCCAAAACGAGGCTGCCCTCTTTTAACCACCATAAAGAATCTTTTTTACTTTCCTTCAATATGGATCACTTTAGTCTCCCAGAAAGCAATACACTACGCCTCCCCGTCCTTACTCTCTTAGCCGACCTTAAGTGGAAAATATATCGGTTCGATCGCTGCTAGGAAGGAAGGTTAAGTGAATGTGTCTGGTCAGGAAGTTCTCGTCAGAATCCATTTTTGATGTATAGATATTTACTTTTGGACGGTGCATTTAATACTGTTGCCATATATTATCTGGTGCTCCTACTATTCACCTGGGGTTCTCGACAAAATCCAAATGAGGATCTGCAATGTAATCAATCCAGATTTGGCAGCCCGACTTCAGTCACTTTCTCGCCGATTTTCCTCTTTCTTTTCTAAAAGTATTTTCACTGCTTCTGCTCTAATGATTCTATCTCTCTGGTGCACTGTCTACACCAATATACTCCAGTTACTCGTTTGGCAACTAGGTCTCACCCTATTACAGTAAAAACAGTCAAATGCATTTCTACTTTCAGTTTATTTTCTCGCACTTCCCGCCTGTGAAACTCCCTTTCGTATACATGCTTCTCTGATAGCTACAATATCCAAAATTTTAACTGAAATATCAGTTGCTATCTTTTTCTCCCTGATTCCCATCAACCTCTTATCCTTTCTCCGATACCCACTGTATCTTGTTCTTTTTTTTTTTGTCACTTTTCTCTCATGTAGTACTTTGCGCACCGTAGAAAGTTCTGCCTTGCTTGGGGTGGAAGGTTTATAAAAACAAATAGAAAGTGGCTCGAATATTCTTCGTTTTTTAATCCAATCTCTTCCAATTTCTTTTTCTGTGAGATACTTTCAACACCTGCTCTAACTTGTTTAAGAGAAACTGAATTTTTTTTGCTTCAGTCATTTTACACTTTCTATTTTCTATTAATTTTCGTCTTGCAGAATTATAGCGGTCTCCTTTATATGAGCTGCTTTTAAAAACCTGAATTATCAAGGATCTGCACTACTTAAACTTTTAAAACATGATTTTCATATGTTCCCCAAAGTTAAGCAATATGTGCCTGGTCAGTATCTACATGTGTGACTTCTTGGGAATACCAGGTTCTGTAAGCTTAGACGTCTACGTGTTAAAATGGATAACGGCTTAGAAATGATAATCGGACAGAAAAGTTCCAATTCCAGTCGGATTCATTATATTCACTCACACTCTTGAAAGTTGTAAAAATTATGAATCTACTTCTTCCCTTCCGACTATGAATTACTTAGAAGAACATCTATCAGTAAAAATCATTATCTTGAAAAAATACTATAAAAATAATTTATGGCTTTAAATAACATGCGAAAAGTTGCGAAAGGATGATAAACCGTAAACAAAAATTAGTTCAATATATTTCTTCTTCTTTTGTGTGCCCTGTCCCTTCAAGACGTAGGCGATAATGGTTCTCTGTGTCTCCCTATCCCTGGTGAATCTTAGTATGTTTGCTCATGTTACACCTCGCAACCCCCTTTCCGTCATCCTCCTGATCAAGCCCTGCAAATATGTTATCCGCTGCCTTCCTCTGTTTCTTTTTCCTTCTATCTGGCCTGTCAGTATCAGGTTCTCCAAGGTCTCCTTCCTCATTGCATGTCCCAGGAACTTTAGTTGTCTCTTCCTGATGCTCCGTATTAATTTCCTTTTCGTTGCCATTCTCTCCAACACCTCATCGTTGCTTGTATGCTCAGTCCACGATATCCGCAGCATCCTTCTGTAAAACCACAATTCCGCTGCTTCAAGCTTTGTCCTCATTTTCGATGATATTGTCAAGCATTCACTGCCGTATTGAAGAACTGACATCACATAGCAATCCAGCAATCTTTTCTTTGTTTCTAGTGAAATTTTCCTGTGTGTTAGCACTTTACTGAGCTTCTGGAACGCGTCCTTTGCCATGCTAATTCACCTTCGGATCTCTCTGTCACACTTTTCATCTTCTGTTAGAACATCTCCTAGGTATTTAAATTTTTGTACTTGCTTGACATCTAAAAATTACTATCTTTTTACTTCCAAGTAACACTTTACTTCTTATCCAGAATTGTCCTTTTCGCTGTATCTATTGACATAAATTGTCTTATCTGGTTACTCACTGTTTTGTCCTGAAAATCGTGCAATCGTGGATGCATTCGCGACTATGGACAAGGACATGGTCGCAAAAGCGTGTGACTAATTTCGCGCTCTCCTTGAGATGGTAGTATATAACTCGAATGTAGTATGTAAGTCTAATTGTTGCTAAATAAACCGTCGGGTCTCTGAGTATAAAATTTTTGTTTTTATTGCCTATTTCGTTTTGTTTTTTACAAGTGTCGGATTTTGCTGCAACACCCTATATTATATAAAAACATTGAAATCGCTCTATTTATACATTATTGAAAAACATTGAAATCGCTCTATGCAATGTTAATAGCTATCGACAGTCCTCCTGATTACTCTACTTTTCTTTTTACTACTTAGTAATATATTTTTTCTATTTTTTCAACACCGAGTAACCCATTTTTGTCTTAATGGCTTTATTAAAACAAAAATGGGTTAGTCTGTGTTGAAAAAGTAGAAAACAATATTACCAAGGAGCAAAAAAAAAAAAAAAGAAGAGTAATCAGGAGGACAGTAGATAGCGATTGCATTTAAATAATTAAAGATTAAAGTTGACTTGATAGAATGTATCAAGAAGGGATTTCCACGAGCGAGAAGGGCAAGAAAAGAAACTGTTATCATAAAGCTTATGGTTATATCTAGCCTAGTCAGCTGTAAATCGATGAGAATCTTTGACCATTTTAGTCAGTCAGTCAGTTAAGTACCATACGTTGTACACGTTTTGGGCGATCATGTCTCTATCGAGATATGACTGACTAGGCAGATGATTATCCCAAACTAAGTTGCCATTTCTTTCTGCGGTAGACTGGTTGCCAGCCAAGGCTATAGAACCCAATCTGTCTTATTATTTAACCCATAACTTGAGGAAGAGACGGATTAGTATCTTTCCAAAGGTTATTTGTGCGTAAGTAAATGCAAGGAATACAACTGGAATTCGAACTCGGCTCCACGATTTCTCGTTCCGAGTCGTTATCCAGTGCACCACAACGAAGCTTTTATGAGACACTAAATCACGAAGTTTTTAATAATATTAGGTTGGCCAAAATGTTTTTTTTTTTTTGCTTATTAAGTGGATCCATGTATTCCATGATTATTAGAGTCGTAGGGGCACCGCATGTACTACAGCTAGAGTAGAAGTGGTGTTTGTTTGGTCCTGACAGCCTCACAGAACTCAAGGCTGGTTTGAATTACGAGTCTTCCTTCTCCTAGACTGGTCGCCAGCCAAAGCTATAAAACCAGATCTGTCCTATTATTTAACCCATAACTCGAGGAAGTGACGGATTAGTATCTTTCCAAAGGGTATTTGTACGCAAGTGAATGCAAAGAATTCAACGGGAATTCGAACTCAGCTCCCCGATTTGTCGTTCTGAGTCAATATCCACTGCACTACAACGTCCATCTACGGCAATTCTAGTACTGCGCTTAAATGAAAATAAAGTGTAGGTACCATAGTGATTCGGTTAGTCGAATAATTACCAAAGTATTTATTAAAGAAAAAACACCGGGATGTAACATTACATCGTTGGGAATGTGAGTGAAAACGATTCACCAGATTAGGATCAATAATATTGCTGATTTTTCTTTGTATTTCATTAAAGAAATAGCAAGAGCCCCGACTATAGATGATAGTAATATTCTAAGCATGTACTTATAGATGAATTATGGGGATGAATTCTAGCATTACACAGTACATCGACATTCTTAACAGGTCACCTAGCAATGGTGTCAATATTGTCTTTCTATTCTACTCAAGTCGAAAACGTTTGTCCGATAAAGTGCAAAGAATCACTTGCCTAGAGGTTAGCATACGATAGAAATAGGTCAGGGCTCTCTTAAATGATTAACATAGCATTTTAATTTTAGAGGATTCTTGATTTTGATGTTCCCAATACGTAACAGAGATATAGTAAAGATTCTCACTTTTTCTATTTTTGTGTAGAGTTACATTTTTTTTATTTACTTTACACAATTTATTAGTCGTGCTGTTCGCATTTCAAATTCCCCAAAGTTCACGTTATTTTTATTTTTGAGTTGAGGTTACAGTGTTATCTCTTTCTCCATGCGAAAAAAGGGTTGCTGTTTTTACATTTTATCTGCCTCGGTATTGGAATAATTTTTTATTAGAATGACAGACTTTCTCGAAGATACTGCATTTTTTTTATTGGCGTCCATTTATATTATAACCATCCAAAAATAAAACATGGCAGTTCCAAAACGTGTTAGATCCGCAATACACTTTGGTTTCTCTAACGCAAAAATTACCCAAGATATTTGATTGAAATATTTTAAATAATGACTGTAATAAAGCATGAGTATCTAATTTTTCAAAATATTCCTGAACTGAGTATCACATTTCAGAGAGGGAGACATTCATATGACAAAACTTCTGATGTAATAAATCGTTTCGTTTTTTGTTAGAGATTTAAAGTCGAATAGTCGAAGAAGTAGGCTGTTATTTCTAGTCTTTTTTTTTCAAAAAATTATATTAAGATATGTTTTGCCCTACAGCCTCGTTTTCGATGTTTTTAATCAGTACTTCTTCAATTGGCTATAATTTTCGATCTTCTTAAATCTATTCGATTTTCAATTTTTTTCTTGTCCTTTTTCAAGAAATAAAGATGACAGTTACGAGGAGAAAAATAACTGAAGAAAATAATGACAGAATATTGAAGAGATAACGAAGAATTATTAGAATGATAATTCTGGAAGAATTAAGTCTGAAAGAGAATTTGATAAAGAGAACAGAGAATTTGAAAATAAAAAATGGATTAACAATCAGAAGGTTGAAGAATATTAAAGGAGACGTGAATAGTAGAAGAGAAAAAACGGAGAAGAAAAAATAAGGAAGATAGTATAGAAACGCTTAAAAATACAAATGAAAGATTTAAACAAAACAAAAAAAAAACAATATTTACTTTGTTCGGATTGTTGTCCTGATCTTTAATATCCTATTTACGACGTTTCGGTCACTGTAAGCTCCGACTTTCTTCAGTTGATATATAATGGAATTTCGAAATAAACCTTTTATTTCTTTCACTTGAGTGGATTTTTCTCATTGCATGGATCGTGTCTTTTCTGGATAACATTCAACTCTTCAAGATTTTGTTCAGGTATGAACTCACAACGCTTGAGTCAATTCACTGAATTACTAGAATCAATGCTTCTACTAAGAAATAAAGGATTGATTGATGCGTTTTCTACGGTTTGTCAATCGTTTGCAGATTATTTAAAGCTAGAATTTTTTTTAAATTTGTTCTTTTTTAGATAACAATGGTTTAGTGATACAAGTATTAATATTTAACCAGTATCTGGTAGAGAAAAGGTGAATTCATATCTTTTTACAATGTGTGTTTCGCGTAAATGAATACCACGAAACCAGTAGAAATTAGAACTCAGATTTCTGATTAGCAATTTTGAGCTCTTATCATTTACACATCTAATACATCTAAAACTTTTTAATCATTTCCCCCCAAACAAGGCGGTACTGCCACTGATGTACAGGGGACTACATAAAAGAGTTAAAGTTTTCGACATGGGGAGAGTAAAGAGAAAGACGAACCAGTTACAAAAGGTGTCAGAGAGATGGCAAGAGAAAAATGTGAGCACAGCAGTGAAGACAGTTACGAAGGTAGAAAGAAAGGAACAGAACGAGATACTCGGGTTGATGTGGAAAGGGCTGGAATTAAGTAGATAAGAGATGGGAATTGACTTTCATTAAAATTCCCAGAGGCTGTAGCCTTCAGGAAAGCAAGTATATGGAAGGGAGTTCCACAGGCAGTAAGCGAGTAAAAAGAAGCTGCTGGAGTAGAATTGTCGCCTGCATTTGGTTGATCTAACTGTAAATGGGTGGAACCTTTTAGCCAGTCTGGTTTTCCGAGTAAATTCTTGTAGAAAGCGCACCAGTGACCTAAGTTCCTCAGAGCAGAAGCCATGAAAATATTTATAGAAGTGACAGAGAGAAGCCACACCCCGTCGATGAGAAATTGGCTAGAGTCGAGCTGCCAAGTTGAGAGCAATCACATTTGAGATTCTCCTTTGGAGTCTGTCGAAAATAGTGAGACAAACTGCAAGGGCGCTTGACCAGATATGACAACATTATTCCATGCACGGTCGAAAGGTTGACTGGTGTTTCCAAGCGGTCACACATCTATTTAGTGACCTGGTTCGAATTTGCTTAAGTTCGGTGATAGTAGGACAAGTGCTGATTGAACGTGATGTGCTCAAACATAAAGGAGACTGACTAAAGAGGGAAAAGATAACAGAATGCCACAAAATATGAAAAAGTAGCAAAAGAAAATGACAGAATTATAGAAAGAATATAAGAATATAACAATTCAGGGAAAATATATGAATATAAGAATTATAGAAAGAATATAAGAATATACCAATTCAGGGAAAATATATGAATATAAGAATCATCGAAAGAATATAAGAATATAACAATTCAGGGAAAATATATGAATATAAGAATTATAGAAAGAATATAAGAATATAACAATTCAGGGAAAATATATGAATATAAGAATTATAGAAAGAATATAAGAATATAACAATTCAGGGAAAATATATGAATATAAGCATTATCGAAAGAATATAAGAATATAACAATTCAGAGAAAATATATAAATATAAGAATCATCGAAAGAATATAAGAATATAACAATTCAGGGAAAATATATGAATATAAGAATTATAGAAAGAATATAAGAATATATCAATTCAGGGAAAATATATGAATATAAGAATCATCGAAAGAATATAAGAATATAACAATTCAGGGAAAATATATGAATATAAGAATTATAGAAAGAATATAAGAATATAACAATTCAGGGAAAATATATGAATATAAGAATTATAGGAAGAATATAAGAATATAACAATTCAGGGAAAATATATGAATATAAGAATTATAAGAAGAATATAAGAATATAACAATTCAGGGAAAATATATGAATATAAGAATTATAGAAAGAATATAAGAATATAACAATTCAGAGAAAATATATAAATATAAGAATCATCGAAAGAATATAAGAATATAACAATTCAGGGAAAATATATGAATATAAGAATTATAGAAAGAATATAAGAATATATCAATTCAGGGAAAATATATGAATATAAGAATTATCGAAAGAATATAAGAATATAACAATTCAGGGAAAATATATGAATATAAGAATTATAGAAAGAATATAAGAATATAACAATTCAGGGAAAATATATGAATATAAGAATTATAGAAAGAATATAAGAATATAACAATTCAGGGAAAATATATGAATATAAGAATTATAGAAAGAATATAAGAATATAACAATTCAGGGAAAATATATGAATATAAGAATTATAGAAAGAATATAAGAATATACCAATTCAGGGAAAATATATGAATATAAGAATCATCGAAAGAATATAAGAATATAACAATTCAGGGAAAATATATAAATATAAGTATTATAGAAAGAATATAAGAATATAACAATTCAGGGAAAATATATAAATATAACAATCATAGAAAGAATATAAGAATATAACAATTCAGGGAAAATATATGAATATAAGAATCATAGAAAGAATATAAGAATATAACGCAGCAACAAAAATAAAAAATATAACCATTCAAACAAAGAATATTCTTAACAAAGAAAGTAAATTTTAACGAAATAGGGAACTCAGGTAATAGTGTTGATTAAAATGGAAAAAGAAATCACGAAAAGAGAGGAAAAAGAAAAGAATATAGGAACAGATTAATGTAGTTTTCAGGCGAATTTCTAAAAGAAAAAAAGCATTGTTTCTTAATTAAATACAAAGAACCAACACGTTAAAAAAAATGAACGTTAAAAAAGACTGCGGAAATAAGAAGAATGGGATTTAAAAAGAAAGCAGCCGAGACGATAAGTTGGATTTAAATTTCGAAATAGTGAACTGGAAGGATGGAAAGAAAAGTTAAACGTACAACAGTTTCCTTAAGATGGATGGATATGTCGATATTATATTATTATTAATGTTTTTCTTGTCCCTAGCTTTATCTCGCAATGAATCACTTGTATAAATATTAATGGCAAGACGAACTGTAGCTGTCTTTCAAATACGGAGGCTATGAGAAAAACAAAGATGGCGTTGACTAGTGCACCATGAGGAGTGTGGGTAAACAATGTATGTAATGATTTGGCTAAAAGAAAACCAGCATTACAGGTATATATCTAATCGATAAATATTTTGTAGAAAAGTGTGTCCCGTAAATCAGTATATATGGAAAAAGATGAGAGTGTTACTTACTGAAAATTTGTGATGTTAGTATAAACCGTGGCACGGATAGCCAACATAAGGTGTTAGCTAATTGTTCTGAAAATCAAAATAATTTACACTAACGTTTTTATCGTACTTTCTTTTTAATCGTCACCCCGAGCAAGGCGGTAACGCCACTGATGTGCAGGAGGTTACGTAAGTGATTGGGAAAGAGAAAACCGGAAACCACATCCTAAACAGGGAACAAGGGATGAGTCTCTTCACCTGTTCAATAGACGTTGGTGGAGTCTGAACCCGGCGATAGTTTGGTCTATCTACTCCAATTAGTCTATCTACTCCGCTTTCGAAATAAAAAACTTGATTCTTGTTGACATGCTTCCTTAGAAAATGAGCTATTCAGAAAAGAAGCGGCACAGTCCTTGACTTCAGTCGGTTAACACAAAGACACACCCACAAACACACACACACACGTGTGTGTGTGTGTGTGTGTGTGTGTGTGTGTAAAGCAATTTAAAAAGGCAAGTGTTCAGTTTTTTATTCTTCTTCAGTAAGCATTTCAGAAGCCAACCAGAGGACTGAAAGACAGGAAAATCTCATTGGAAACGAAGAAGAGAGTGTTGGATTGCTAGGAGATATCTGTTCTCCCGTATAGAAGTGAATGACGGACGATCTCGTCAAGAATGAAAGCGAGGCTTGAGGCAGCAGAAATGTGGTTTTACAGAAGGATGCCGAGAATACCATGGACGGAGTATGAGGTGTTGGAAAGGATGCAAACGAGAAGAAAATATACACTTCATATCAGGAAGAGACAGATGAAGTTCTTAGGACACGTAATGAGGAAGGAGTGCCTGGAGAATTTAATACTCACCGGTCAGATTGCTAGAAGGAGAGACAGGGAAAATCAGCTTAATAAGTATGATCAAATGGATGGCTGAACGACGTTTAGAAGAGATACCAAAAGAAAAATTATTGAGAGGGACAAAAGACACGTGGAGTCCATGATTGTCAACGTATTGAAGAGACACGGCACATGAAGAAGAAGAAGAAGAAGAAGAAGAAGAAGAAATCCTTTCGAGCCAACACTTCATCAAAAAGAGCCGTTGGGAAAATTTAACGAACAAGAAGACAAGAATTCCCCATCAAAATAGTAAATGAGAAGAGCAAATGTTGGAAAACGATTAAAACAATTTATTAGTTAAACAATTCACGAGTAAAAGAATAATAATTGCTTCAACAGAATATAAAAATTATAATTTTTTGTTGAAGTAGTTGTTATTCTACCATTTATAATTATGTCTTTGGAGCTATATTGAAACATAGTGAAAAACTCATGCTGGTTAAGTTTTAGAACATTTTGAACTACCCTCGTACTAATACATTTCATAGTTTATATATTTCTGAACGAGTATGGCATATTACATGGCATATGAAAGTTTCGATCTGAAGAGGATATTTAAGAATATGGCCCAAGGTTTTAGGTTAATGTTTTCGTCTTCGGGATATGTATAAAATTACCCCTAGAACAGTCTGTTCTATATTCAAGTTACTTATCTCTTATGCTAAATTTATTGTAATTGATGCACACCTCGACATTTTTAGATTGCTTGCTATTTAAATCGAGTAGCCGAGTTCGAATTCCAGTTGAATCCATTGCATTCACTTACGCGCAAATATCCTTGGGAAAGGTATTAATCCGTCCCTTCCTTCCAGTTATGGGTTAAATAACAGGACAGATTGGGTTCTATAGCCTTGGTCGGCAACCAGTCTACCGCAGAAAGCAATGGCAACCTACTGCGGGATAATCTTCTGCCCAGTCAGTCATGTCTCTTTCGAGACATGATCGCCCAAGCGTGTATCACGTATGGCACTTAACTGACTGACAATTATTAATTCCAAATTTTTATGATTGGTGGGGGCCATTATTGCTTTCATTCAAATTCCATATCACATGAAAAAACTTTTACCTATGAATGTAATTTTTCTCTCTTCACGGTAACATCTGCTGATTTGAGGCAATTCGCTCGTAGGGCAGATAGTGAAATGATCCTTACAACTTAATAGTAATGGTAAATCAGAGTAGCCCACTAACCAAAGTCTAACTGTTAATGCATGTTTTTAATATTTTCAATGAAGTACGAATGGTCTAAGTCACGCTTTAGCTGCATAAAACAAGTTGTATCACATTCTGAAAGTACTCTGGAAGTAATAGGACGTTTTGTTTGGGTTTCTACTAAGTCTTTAGGCACTTTAAAAAGGTTATAACAGAATAAAACATTTCGTTACGTATTAATATGGTATTAACGTCTCTTAATCCTTTTATTAAATTTACGTTTTTATTTTGTTTCCAACCGCAATTAAACAATTAATAAAAGTTACTCATGAAAATGAATGTCAATAATTACTCCACAAGAAAAAATATAATGTCTTTCTTTGTTTATATAAAAAAAAGGCTTGTTTATTAAACGTCTTTTCATACTGAGGGTACCAGGTTGTCAGTTTCTTGGTGCTGCTTTCGACTGGCAGTTAGGAGCCTAAACACTTGCATAGCTGCTAGAAAGGCTGCTGTGATCAAGATTCACATAATATCGGATTTCTTGCAGTGCCATGATGCGCATGGATGGGTGTCCCAACAAGCGTTTCTTGCGGGCAACCCGATGCCACACTATACTGCAGTCTGCGCAATTCCCTTCCTACATATGCCGCAGGTGATGATCGTCTCTTACCACTACTCGAAGCCTCTCCTGAACAAAAATAACTCCAACACATGAAAATTCCCAACCAAAAATCCAAAACTAAACTAGCAAAAGGTAAAACACCTAAATCCTCAACATTCCTTACTCAAACATCCGTTGTATGTATACACATTTTCAAGTGTACAATCGTTCCTCCACAAAAGGCTCCCAGACATTCTAGCACTATGTGAAACCTACCTTAAACTTTCAATCCCTTCCTCTGAGTTCTCTATCTCTGGTTACCTTCTCGCCTTTAGGAAGGACCGAAATGTCTGTATGCATAACCTGGGCGTTTATGTCAGCGAACATCTCCCTCTGACTTGGGGAATTTATCTTGAATCTATAGACCATTTTTACATGTGTCTGTTTCTCTCTACTAAATTCAATTAGTTATATTTTCTTTCTCTCCTGACTGCTCTTCTTGCTCTCCTGACTGTTCCGTGATAGACTATTTCAGTCAATATAGACAAGGCTATTTTCTTTTATATATCACTGACATGATATGTGTGTTCAGAGATGTTCAATACTCACCATGCTAAGTGGCTAGAATAATTTGTTACAGATCTTGCTGATCTCCGTACACTGAACTTCTCAATCACTCAGTCTCTCAGACAAGGGGTAGATTTTCCAACGCGTTTCCACAATAACCCCGATGGACTCGCTTCACTGCTAGACCTTTGCTCCACTTCTTTTCCTGACTCTTGCCATGACATGCTCCTGTTAGTAATTCTTATCATGTTGTGATTTCCGTTAATATCTCTTTCTGCTCGTCCTCATTTCGGGAACCTCCTACCAGAGGAATATTTTAGTGCTATTAAAAAGCAGGCTGGGAGGCTTTTGCGACTTCCCTTATGATATCTGTTGGAACAACGGTTTTAGTCTCCCTGTTGAAGACTGCAATTTTGAGGTCTTCTCTCGGACGAAATCCGGCATTGATATTCCGACAAACTTCATTCTTCCCCTTGCTTATTGCCTACTTACTCGGTAGCCATTTCCCACAAGAATTAATTCTTCCGGTTTTACAGGAATTACGCATATAATTAAAATAGGCACGTTTTTCCTCTGCTTACAATGAATGTAACCATTTTCTAAATTATGCTAAGTTCTAGTTTGCTAATAAAATGAAGCAGCGTACAGCTTCCCGAAAGTTTGGCTCCAAAGTTTACAGGTGGCTCTGCAAAAGTGTGTGAAACCCCACGATCCCTCTGTTATTCAATAATTTTGAGATCGTCACATTCACAGCTGACAAGGCTGAGTGTTTTGCTTGAGAATTCTCTTTCAACACACACTTGATTTGTCTAGAGTGTCCAAACCCGACTTCCCACCTAGAACTGAGCCCCAAATGAGTGATGTATACATAATGGCTTATGTGGTTGCTAACATTAATTCTAAGCCTGATTCTTATAATTCAGGTGGATGTAATGGAATTCCAGTCAACTCCCTAAAAAAATGTGCTTCTGAGTTCTCTACCATTTTTTTCAAATTCTATAAATTTGCCTCATTGCTTCTTGCTTTCCTGCTTCTTAGATTACTTTCTCTGTAATTCCCGCTTTTTTGTGACAGTTTTTGAGGCTGTTATCAATGCCGAAAAGATCTACCAACTTATTATCTGACAACTAGAATAGGTTCCCGTACGACAGGTCTACCGCTGATGAGCTAACGGCCACCAACGAATATATATATTAGGCTCCTGATGAGAACTGCGAAACTAGATCTGTTGCCCGAAAGCGTTTGACAAAGTTTGGCATTCTTGCATTCTGGATTTCTGCGCAAGCTGCAGGGCTACGGTATAACCGGATGATTGTTTAATTTCATCCAATCGTTCCTGTCAAATCATAAAATAAAAGTCATTTTGAATGGGTACGCTTTCAAATTCTTTTAGTGGACGTGGGTATCCTTCAATGCTCTATCCAAGTTCCTACGCTTGCTTGTCCTGATCTTCATCAATGATTTTGCCAGGTGTAATCAGTATTCATGTATGCATCTATGCAGATGACACCATCATCTACTATCGCCACCATAAGAAATCCCCCCATGGCTGACAAAATAAACCTCGTTTCTGCTCTTGGGAATTACCTCCAATCTGTGTTGGATTGCGTAAGAAATGGCTCATAAATTGAATATTTCTATAACACGATCCCCAGGCGTAGCTTGACCAATCATTCCTGACCTTTAACCAGTCCGCCCATATGTTGTTTGATCTCGGACGGACCAAAGTAGGATTGCCTGTTATCACCTGGTTAGCTTAGCCCTGAAACCCGAAAGGTCAGGAATATTGTTGAGACCGGATTTACTCGATCCGCGGTAGCTAATAGTTGACAAACGGAATAAAATCAGTAGAACACTGCAATATCACGAGTGTAATTTTGTATATATATTTATATATCGATAACAACAAATTAAAGCTGGTGACACTTAACAGTTGGCTGGTATTTCAATAATGTAGTAACAATATTTTCGGAGAGGGTGTTTGCTCAGATGTCTTTAGCAGTTCGCAGATTTCAGTTCAACCGTCTCTCTTCAAATCACGGTACTCGAATTCATTCTCGAGCAGCAAGCCATTTTCAGTTTGACCGTCTTATTCAAATCAGCGGCCTAGAATCCACTAATTTCGTTTTTCCCCTCTGTTTTAGTAAAAAGACACAAAACCGGGTAGCTACGGTCTGGTTCAATTTTCCGTCATTGTATCACTTTTACCAACACGAAATGAAAACAATTTCTCACCGTCCCAACAGCACGGTAGTCCAAAACAGGAAATCCTTTCAGTCAATTTTTACCTAGGGAAACTTTTTACCAAAACTTGGTGACAATATTTTGGTTATAATTCTTTTAAGCAGATTTAACTAATTGCATTACTTTTCCCGACAAAAACAATTGTATTCTTCAATGTTAAGGAAAGCTGTGACTTTTAAAATTAATAAAAAGTCAATACCTGCCATCTTAAAAAAGGTATGCATTTCCAAAATGAAGCTGCTCTCCTTTAACCACCATAGAGAAATTTTCTTATCTTCCATTAGTATGGATCACACTAGTCTTCTTAAAACAATTCATTGCGCCTCCTCTGTCTCAATCTGTTAGCCGATCACAAGTGGAATGTCCATATCAAATCAACAGCCACATCTACTGCTAAGATGCGTAGGTAGCTGTGCCGACACATTATTTTTTTTTTTTCAGAATTGATCTTGGATATTTATAAATCTACCATTTAGCAGTGCATTGAATAGCGTTGTCATATCTGCTCAGGTGCAGCTGCTATTTATCTCGAGGTTCTCGATATTATCTAAAGGAATATCTGCAATATAATTGGTTCTGATTTGGCAGCTCGATTTCAGTCACCTCCTTACCGACGGGATGTTTGTTCCTGCTGTCATTTCTACAAATATTTTTATTGCTTCTGCCCTGATGACCTTCACCCCCTGGTGCCCCGCCCACATGAGTTTACCCGTGTTACCAGATTGTGTGCGCTGTGGTGCATTGGATATCGGCTTGGAACGAGAAATCGAGGAGTCAAGTTCAAATTCCAACTGAATTCATTGCATTCACTTACGCGCAAATACCCTTGGGAAAGGTATTAATGCGTCTCATCCCTCCAGTTATGTGTTAAATAACAGGACAGATTGGGTTCTATAGCCTTGGTCGGCAACCAGTCTACCGCAGAAAGCAATGGCAACCTACTGCGGGATAATATTCTGCCCAGTCAGTCATGTCTCTTTCGAGACATGATCGCCCAAGCGTGTATCACGTATGGCACTTAACTGATTGACAAGATTACCGACTACGTACCATCATTTTGCCATCAAAATAAGAAAATGTAAGCAGCACTTCTACTCCATCAGTTTTTTCTCGCATTTAATGCTGATGGAAATCCCTTCCGCATATTTTCTTCCCTGAGAACTACAACCTCTAAAAGTTAAATTTCAACGTCAATTGCCATCTATCTCCTTGCTCCCATCTTTTTCTTAAACATTCATTAACATCCCCTCTACCGGAGAAGAAATTTACATAGCTAAATATGGAAACAATCTCCGCACCGTGAGTTGATTCTAACGAAGTTGTGATAGCCCTGTCCAATTAACTTTCGATATATATATATATATATATAATGGTAGACTTTGAAAAAACAGTAGCTACTCTGACATGTACGCATCGCTCATTCAGTAATGAATTAGAGCACACTGGCTATTGGGAGTGTAAAATGATAATATACACGCAAATAAGTCTGCCTTCTTCTTCCGAGCGCCTGTAGCCCAGAGGTTGAATCGCCGACTGACGCCAATTCGGTCGGGTTACATTCATGGCTTAAAAGCAATCGGATGTCTAACCGTACAGCGAAACAGATCTGTCTGCGGATGACTATATATATATATATATATATATATATATATATATATATATATATATATAGTTATTCCATAACATTCTGTCTCTGAAGGTCTACATTTTAGTTGCTGACCTCATTTCTTGTCCTCGATTGAATACAGATGAACGAGGATCAATAAATCAGTTAGATGCTTTTTGGTTGATTGTGTTTTGACATTTCGATATTACAACTTGTAGTTAGGCAATTTTTTCTGTTCACTTTTTTTATAAATAACTTTAATTTTTCATTCACTTCTGCGCTTCATCAAATTGAAGTCGATCGCGGAGGAACTTTTATTTTTTTCTAAATTCGATCTTATTCAAGCATTGATTCATTTTGTATAAGAGTTTATATGTTTATATATGGATTGAAATCCGACAACATGATAGAATATGTAAAGAACAGGTAGGAAAAGTGTCTTTAAACTGACGTTTCATTTTATTAAGTTTCCTCTGAGATTTATTTACAAGACAGTAATGTAATTATTAATTTTTAATTTATTCTATCATGAGTTATTATGTAAACATTGGTAGGGTATACAATTGAGTACATAAGGAAACATTAATCGCATTTTTTTATTTCAGTTTGTAAACATCTATACGGAACAGAGAGCTTTTTTCTATGAATTCAATCAGATCATTCAAGGCCTTACTAATAGGGTAATGCAATACACATGACTTTTTTGTTTCCATATATATATATATATATATATATATATATATAAGTGTACCCATGCAAGCAAAAATTACGGAAAATATTTCAGACAAATTTGAGATGTTTCCTCACAGGTTATCCAACCTGAGCGTGACAGGTGCGAATATATATAGATAGATAGATAGATAGATGCTTATATATATATACATTTATACATATACATATATACAAATATATTTGTATACATATATACATATATATATACATATACATATCTATGCACATATATATACATTTATATACATATGTATATATACATACATGCACAAATATATATATGCAAATATAAACATATACATATATACATATATATGCATATATATACACATATTTATACAAATATATACGTATATATACATATGTTTATACATATATATACATGCATATATATGTATATAAAACGGTCTTTATTAAAATAAAAATGATATAAATATTCTTCACGAGTCGATTACATAACTATTGCAAAAAATAAAATATTACAAGAGTTTCATAACTCGTAGGCAAGTTTAATGACTGACAGTAAAGAAATTAACTGACCCAACACTACCTCTTTACATACTCACTCTTGATTAGCGTCATACAAGAGATATATAAATAAATACTCAACGGTCTTTTCATTACAATAGAGATTATATAGCCTAATTTTCCTTTTATTTGTGGTGTTTAGCCTTTGCCAAATACCAGTTTTCTTTTTGATTAAAACACGTCCAGTTTAAGCGAAAGTTTTTTGTACGGTTTAAACACTATTTCTGGAAAATGTCGGTCATCTCACTCTCTCTAGATGAGTTATCATTGGCTTCAAAAATAGCCGACTTCATTTTTATTTTAGCAGAAACATTAGCGATGATTTTAGATAAAAAACGAAGGCTAATTTTGGAATTTGTTCCCTGTCGTGCTAAACAATTTTTCCTCTCCAGTATCTGTCATATATTTTAAGGCGTGTGGAGACGATGGAATCCCGGTGATAGTCCTTAAGAGGTCGAAATGTGGCCTCCCTTTGTCTGTTCTATAAATACTTTCATGGCTTCTGCTCAGACGAACTTAAGTCACTGATGCCTCCTCAACAGGTGTTTACTCGTGCAACCAGACTGGCAACTGGGTCCCACCCATTCACAGTCAGGTTAGCCAAATGTAGACGACAATTCTACTCCTGCAGCTTCTTCTCTCGCACTTCCCGCCTGTGGAACTCGTTCCCGTATTCTTGCTTTCCTGACGGCTACAAGCTCCAGAAATTTAAATGCAAAGTCAATACTCATCTCCTAACCACTGGACTCTAGCTCTCTCCCCTCCCCTGTATAACCTTCCCTTTCTCTCCACTTATGTATCTGTCATCGCACCTGCTTTCTCAGCTATCTATTGTTCCTTTCTAACTAGTTTGTACTCCTCACTCTTTTCTAATTAATCTTTTTACATTTATGTAGCCCCTGCACATCAGTGGCGATTCTGCCTTGCTCGGGGTGAAATGATTAAAATAAAAAAATAAAAAATAAGTCTAACAGTCGTGCTTGCTGTGAATATTCCAGCTAAAATTGATCCGGTGCTCTTGCACGTTTCTAGAGATTCTTGACAAAATTCAAAGTGGAATCTGCAATATTATTTGGCCTAACCTGGTCTCTCGGTTTCAGTCATTTTCTCACTGAAGTAAAGTATCTTCCCTGAGACCTTTCTACAAATGATCCAGATTTCGAATAAACATATCACTATGGTGTTTACAGTTTATGTATTGAAGCGTAGTACTTGATTAGAGTCAGGGTCTCATCAATTCTCAGTTGATATGGCTAGGAATAACTATAAGTTATCTGCTAACAATTTCTTTTCTTACAATTCTCTATTTTAAAACTCACTTCCGGTTTCTTGATTTCAAGACAACTTTTATCTGTAAAAAAAATTAAATGCAAAGTCTTGACAAATTTTCTATTATTCTCGCTTCTTAAAAATGTTTCTCGTTTTTCTTATTCTTTTATATTTTGTAAACCCATGTGAATGTTCGTTGTGGTGCAGTGGATATCGGCTGGGAACGAGAAATCGGGGAGCCGAGTTCGAATTCCTGTTGAATTACTTGCATTCACTTACGCCCAAATACCCTTAGGAAAGGTATTAATCCGTTTCTTCCCTCCAGTTATGGGTTAAATAGCAGGACAGATTGGGTTCTATAGCCTTGGCTGGCAACCAGTCTACCGCAGAAAGTAATAGCAATCTAATCCGGGATAATTATCTGCCCAGCCAGTCATGTCATTTCGAGAATTGATCGACCAAGAGTGTATCACGTATGACACCTGACTGACTTGCGGTTTAGTGACTTTACTGCTTTACATAAACTGGTATGATTAAAAAAAATATAATGACTTACAAGTTAGTAAGGCATAGTCTATTAGAAGCACCTAAGCAAAGAAAAATACGAATTAAATAAAAGCGAGAAAGAAAAGCGAATGTAAGAAATGAAAACGATTCAAAGAAACGACAAATAAAAGAGTGGAAATCGATTAAAAACATGCATGAATCGCAAGAGGAACGCATTAAATTCAAGCTGCAATACGCAAGTGAATTTAACAGTGATGCCAGCGATGGTCGAAACACTAGAAGACGGACTGTGTGATGGAAATGATTCTGATGAAAGTCAAAATTTAGAAGAAGCGAATTGCAACCAAGCAAGAGTGGATTGGGCCCGAGAGAAAGAGAAAACCGAATAGATAAGAAAAAGAAATGAGGTCGGACAAAGACCTGTCAAGACTAGTGCGGAGTTTTGTAGAGAAGGCATTTAGAATTTATAGCACGTAGAGAACGCGGGACTTGTCAAATAATTATCCTATCACTTCTATCAATTAATGATTATACTTTGACAGACGTTCTATAATGACACACAGTCAGCCCAAAACACACACATGCACACACGCATATATATATATATATATATATATATAGAGAGAGAGAGAGAGAACGTTAATGTGGAGAATTTTGTCACTTAACTGAGCATAAGCACATATGCATACATATATATACATACATATATAACTATCCATAAATATGCATACGTATAAAATATACATATACATACATATATAACTATAAATATATAAATATAAATACATATACATTCATCTGTAACTATATATAGCCACAGACCCTCCCACATATATGCGTGTGCGGGTGTGTAAGTGAGTGTATAAAGGGTATCAGTTTATGCATATAAAAACATTTTTTCTGCGTTTATATTTAAACTATCTTCGTATAGATACTGCTGACCTCATTTTCACATGAATATTTGATTGTCTGTGAGATTAGTTCTGGAAGAGGTAAAACTTTGCGATATGGAATGATGATTTTCAAGGCAAATATTTTTTTAAAAATAGAACAAGATACGTCTTATTCGTTTGTGTTTGTTTGCGTACTATATATATATATATATATATATATATATATATATATACATATATATATATATATATATATCACGTACACTTAATAGTTTAAGTGACAGATGTAACTAATATTTAGAAAATAAATTGCAATAATAAAATGCAATAATCAGAGTCAGTTGTTTAATCATAGGAATAAACTAGTTTATAAATTTCAGCAAAAAAACAAATCCACATTTTCACAGTTTAACTCAATTACCTAGTTGATTTCTTTATATTCCCTCGCCTCTAATTTTTCTAATGTCGAAATTATAACTGCTTCTAATTCTTCCCCTTCTATAACATTTGTACACTTACTGTTATTAATTTATGAACTCTTACTTCACTGTTTTTATGTGTTTTAATGCTATTTTTAAATCCAACCTATTCTTATTTCTCTTTCAAAATTATATTAATTTTTACTTTTTCATATAACCACAAATTAATGTCCTAAGATGAATATTTGTTATTTTGTCTCAGAAAAATTCTTCTCTTTAAGACAAATACCTTCAGCCATCGGTTAACCCTTCTTTCATGCCTTTCGTCTGACCAAAATTTGCATTTCTGATCATAACTCAGTTCACACTTGAGTTGACAAGAAAGATGACTAGCTTCTTCGTCTGCAGAAATAGATTATTACCCATATAAGGTGATACTAAATTTAGTGTTCAACACACACACACACACACACACACACATATATATATATATATCATATATATACTAGCAGTATAGCCCGGTGTTGCTCGGGTGTAATGAAAGATTTAAAACTAATCCATAGTCTTGGAGCTCAGACTCTTTGGACGTTGACACGAAAGACTAAAAAGCAATAGTTGTTTCCAGTTAAAGCGAAACCGTAGACTGAAAGAAAAATGAATAGAGGTAAGCCAAATTTTGATTTCCTGGTATCTATATCAAATAAGTTTTTCGTCGTAAACTGAATTTTGAAGGCTAAATAAGTCCTCTGAGTAAATGGTATCATGGCTGAGACAAAGAACTACAATAATACCTACTTAGAGCCAAACCCGAAGAAAAAACTAAAATACAAGGGCTAAAAAAATACATACATACAGACAGATAAACAGACTCACACACAAACATATTGTCTTTTATATATATATATATATATATATATATATATATATATATATATATTATCGATTTTCTGCACTATTGTAAGAACTGCAACCTTGAAACTTCTGAATATCGTTTATTATGTCTTTGTCTATGAGTGTATGTGAATTTGATTAAAATCGGACCACTTCTTCTATAACTCAATTTTTTTGATTATCGATTTTCGATATCTATCGGAGGTATCTCGACACAAAACCTAGCTATGAAGATTTGCAGATGCTTATAGTACAACTGTGTCCATTTTCAAGAAAATCGGTTCAGCCGTTTTTGAGTCTATAGGTAACGAACACACACACAGTCTTACACACACACACACACACGAAGTTCCAGTTATAAATAAGTTATATATATATATATATATATATATATATATATATATATATATATATATGTTAGTGAGGGTCTCTTTGTGTATATATATGCGTGTGTGTATATCTTAACTATATGTGTATATATTTCCTTCAACATCACAAAGATTTAATATATATGCGTGTGTGTGTTGAAATTGAAACCAAAATACGATGTTTAGAACGGCTCATGATTAAGTATAATAGACATTCATTGTCTGTTATATTAACAATATATGCTTAGAACATGATTTGCTTCCTCGATACAAGAAACATATATATATAATGCCTGTATTTAATGTTTTTCAGACTTTTATTATCTATCCCTCTGATTATGGATTAAACTCTCCCTTTCTGTTCCTACATAAAACTTTTACACCCACACAAACATGCATGCACACGCAGAAACGCACACACACACACAAATATATATATATATATATATATATATATATATATATGTGTGTGTGTGTGTGTGTGTGTGTGTGTGTGTGTGTCTGTGTGTGTGTGTCTGTGTGTTTGTAATAATATAATAGTATTAATATTACGGTTAGAATTAAAAGAAAACTAACAATTCATTATTTCTAGTTAAAATTTAACTCCTAATTTTTAATTCTTAATGACATGCATCTTAAAATAGATAGATAGATAGATAGATATTGACAGAATGAGATAGATACATAGATAGATAGATAGATAGATAGATAGATAGATAGATAGATAGATAGATATTGACAGAATGAGATAGATAGATAGATAGATAGATAGATAGATAGATCGATAGATAGATAGATAGATAGATATTTTTGCGTGTTTGTGTAAGATCGAGTGTGGGAAAAAGAGAGTTAGATAGAGAAAGAGACTCATCGTGCACTTTGCCGTGAAATGACTTTCCTTTAAGTGAAATATACGATAGAATCGAAGCTTCTTTATTTTTAGTTGAGAAATACTTCAGAAGATGTGTGAATTGTTCAGTGAGACGTGTCAAGTTTGACCGACCAATATAGGCTCTTTATAACGCTTTTCCTTTAAGCACTTTCTACTTTGTTTTTCTCCGTATGGCCAGGTGCATTATCTTGTCGAAAAATAAGATTCTTCGCGCGTGGTTTCTGGGAAATAGCATATGGGTGCTGTCAAGCAATGGTTTCTGCCATATTTTCTTGTCTAGATTATTGTCTTTGCTTGATTGCATAACATCACAGATACTAACTACCGAAAATGTATCACTGACTCTCTCAGTCAAATTCCTTGCGTGATACACACTTCGACGATCATGTCTCTTTCGAGACATGCGTGACTGGGTAGAAGATTTTCCCACATAATGTTACCATTACTTTGTGCAATAGACCTATTTGCCAACCAAGGCTATAGAACCCAATCTGTCCTGCTATTCCACATCACTGTGAAACCATAAAAATATTTAGAATTTATGACATATAGACGTCCAACTATTAGCAGCCATACCTTGATTAGAGACCTCCCAAAGATTGCTAATATCATTGCAGAGACATTTTAGACAATTTAATCACATCTCACTTGTGATGAATAAATATCATACTCTTCAGCATTCTAAATTGGAAACGTTGATTTCCTTAAATTTTTCTTTCGTTATCACATTGACACGTCACAAGTTGCCAACCCCATTTTTCTAGAAGCACCTATGTGCGTTGTGGCGCAGTGGATATCGGCTCGGAACCGAGTTCGAATTCCAGTTGATATTCATTGCATTAACTTGCGCGCAAATACCCTTGGGAAAGGTATTAATCCGACTCTTCCCTCCAGTTATGGGTTAAATAATAGGACGGATTGGGTTCTATAGCCTTGGTCGGCAACCAGTCTACCGCAGAAAGCAATGGCAACCTACTGCGGGATAATCTTCTGCCCAGTCAGTCATGCCTCTTTCGAGACATGATCGCCCAAAGCGTGTATCGCGCATGGCACTAAACTGACTGACCTGACAGTGGGTGCCTTCTAGTGCAAAATGACCGGACTGAACCTGTTGATCTTTTTCTTTTTAATAATTCAACCAAAAACATGGCGATACTAAGACGCAGAGGGTTACATAGAATAAAAGAGAATAAGGAGAATTTAGTGATGAGGAAAACTATTAAGGAATTAAGAAGGGAGAATATAGCGATTGACGTTGCACCTACGCTTTTAACTATTGTAGATTGCAGGAAGTACGAAACTGGAATGGAGCTCCACAAGGGGGAGTTGTGAGAAAAGAAACTATGACAGTTTCTTTAATAGAAGAAACGGCTGCATTTAGCTCGTTCAATAGTCGGCGAGGCCTTGGTGGCAATCTTGTCAGTCAATCAGTTAAATGCCATACGTGATACACGCTTGGGCGATCATGTCTCGAAAGTGGCATGAACTGACTGGACAGAAGATTATCCTGCAGTAGGTGGCCATTACATTCTGCGGTAGACTGGTTGCCAACTAAGGCTATAGAACCCAATCTGTCCTGTTATTTAACCTATAACTGGAGGGAAGGGACGGATTAATACCTTTCCAACGGTATTTACGCGTAAGTGAATGCAAGGAATTCAACTGGAATGTGAAAGTTTGAATTCATGCAGTTAAAGGAGGAAAACTCATTAGAGCAATTGCCATGAAAATTTATTTGTAAATGGAACTTTTTCTGTGTGTGTGTGTGTCTGTGTGTGTGTGTGTGTATCCGTTACCTATAGACTCCGAAATGGCTGAATCGATTTTCTTGAAAATTGACACAGTTGTACTATAAGCGTCTGCGAGTGCTCTTAGCTAAGTATTGTGTCGAGGTACCCCCGATAAATATCGAAAATCGATAATCGAAAAAATCGGTTTATAGAAGGAGTGGTTTGATTTTAAACAAATTTCATACACTCATAGACAAAGACATAACACACTATATTCAGAAGTTTCAAGGTTGCAGTTCTTACAATAGTGCAGAAAATCGATAATATATATAAAAGACAAGATGTTTGTGTGTGTGTCTGTTTATCTGTCTGTATGTTTGTATTTTTTTTTTCAGCCCTTTTATTTTATTTTTTTGCTTCGGGTTTGGCTCTAAGTAGGCATAATTGTAGTTCTTAGGCTCAGCCATGATACCATTTACTCAGAGGACTTATTTAGCATTCAAAATTAAGTTTGCATTAGTTTTAAAGCTTTAATTACACCCGAACAACGCCGGGTTATACTGCTAGTATTTGTTAAACAGACATGAAAGCAACTTCTTTTTGATGAGTATGGGAATGAAATCGAGATCACAGGTTTGGATAGGTTATATTACAGTACTTTCTTTGAATTCTTTCAAAAATCTTTTATGAGACCAGATCCACAGAAGTATTCGCCTTCAAGCTGATTTGTAATTCGGTGTTTTCATTAGACACTTTGTTCGTTTGTTTGTTTGTTTGTTTGTTTGTTTTTCCAAGCAAGGCAGCAAAGCTACTAAGACACAATTTATTACTGGGTGTGCGAGAACTAGAAAACAGAAAATTTGCTAAAGAACTCGAAGAAAGACAAGAAAATGTATCAGAGGATAGTAGAGAGCGATTGACACTGGTTTTAAATTTTTGAAGTTTTATAACTGGGAAGCATGCAGCTGAAAGATAGTGGGATGAGAAGAAGTGATAAGAAGTTGTTAACATAGAATTTATGCTTACGTCTAGCCAACTGAACTGTAAATTGATGGACCTTATCGCCAGTCTAGTAAAGCTCCTAAATTCATAAATTCTACAAAGAGAAAGATGCTAAAATTATCATGGACTAAACATATCAGCAATAATAAGGTTTTAGAAAAAAAAGTACAAAGTAGAGCATGTATCTGTGGTGCAATGGATATCGCCTCGGAACGAGAAATCGGAGAGCCGGGCTCGAAATCCAGTTGAATTCTTTGCATTCACTAATGCGTAAATACCCTTGGAAAGGGTATTAATCTGTCTCTTCTTCCTCCAGCTATTGATTAAATAGCAGAACAGATTGCAATCTATAGCCTTGGTTCGTAACTGGTCTACCGCAGAAAGTAATGGTAACCTACTGCGGGAAAATCTTCTGTCCAGTCAGTCATGTTTCTTTCAAGACATGATCGCTCAAGCGTGTATCCCGTACGGCACTTAACTGAGTGACACTGAACCCCAATGAATGTTGAAAATTATCTTCATAAGTTAAAAATAATAAAACAATATACATTTGGTTATACAGAAGGATGTCGAGAATGCGATTCGTAACAAAAAGAGCATTCATACACCAGAAAGCGTTAATCATTTTAAGAGAGATAATGGACACTATTATCTTTTAAAAAGTGTTGCCATGAACAATGCCTTTTTACATTAAAAAAAAACTTTAATTAGAATAATCTTTAACATTTTATAAGTTAAAATTCTCTATATAATAAGTTTCCGTAAATGTTTGGCAGAGGAGATATACGAAAAGATAGCGAAAAGATAACATTTACTAAGATCTACAAATGACAAAATATTCTGCCGATCGAAAACTTTCTGAATGGACACGACACTGACGACTGGTTGCCAATCAAGCCAAGACAAGAGAGCCTACACTGTTTCCTGTGGATAGATCGGTTTATACCTTTGGAAACACAGGTTTACGTCTTTGCGAAAGACATTTCGCGAAATGAATGAAACAGAATCGACCGGAATTCGAACACAGTTCCTCGATTATACCCTCTTCGTCAATAACAGTTAAACTTATTGGCAAATAGTTTGTCACGGTTTATTTTTAGATAATGACCTATTGTTAGCAATTCTAAACACTGACAATAATTTCGGAAAACATTTATTTCTGATAAAGCTTTATTTTTCTCTTTGTAGTAAGTCGTGTTTGTTTGTGTGAATGTTAAACGTTCCACCTCACTTATAAGATCGCTTACCTCTCGTAGCCGATCTCGTAGCTGATCTCGTCAGTTTGAATTATAGACTAATTGACTTTCCGGTGTACAATGACAGGAATTTTATCATTCTGGCAAGGGCTTATAGATATCTTCATATATCATTCCACACAGAACACAGTAAATATAATAACGCTTGACATTGTTACATATTAGAAATATATTAATAGAGGAAATTACCTTCTACATAAAAAAATGTAATTTCTAACCTCGTAACTTCATTAATCTTTCTCAACGGTTTTTCTTTTACTTACATTCTTTTTTTATTTTTAAATTGGCTTGGATCACATTTCCTTTGCACCATTAAAGTAATAGAGAAAATATATATCATTGCAGGGACCTTTCACAGATAAACATTACGTCTTTCGTTAATCCTGGTCAACTGCTGATGTACTTCTCCCGCACGTTTTGCTTGTAGAAACCCCTTTCGACTCCATGCTTTCCAGTCAACTTTAAAAATTTTAAATAGCTTTAGAAAATTTCGTAGGATTATATTGATTTAACATATTGAGTTCTCTCGGTGACTGGCGTCGGTATACACAGCTTATATACAAGACGTTAAAATTGTCTTTTTCTGATGCCATGCGCCGATGGCTTAGAGTGTAGAGCCTCCGACTAACACCAAATCGGTCGAGTTTCGATCCTGGCCAGAAGCAAGTGGATATGTCTAGCCACACTGATGAGCTGTGATACAGCAAAACGGGCTTGCATGTGGATGACTAATATATGTATAGCGTACCGAGGCAGCAGATAATTTTCTAAAGATTTATTGTTAAATATGATAGACAATGTCTGTCTATTATGTTTAATCATGGACCGTTCTCAACATCGTAATTTAGTTTTAATTTTTATTGAAAATAAATACAAAATTGTCCAACATTTGGATATTTTTTATTATGCTGATTTTAAGCTTTCAGCTCACATGAGCCTTCTTCAGAGAGGTTTAAAGCTGAAATAATAGCTAAAATACAATTTTGCTTCGACATTGGACTTCCAATGTCTCACCAGTTGGTGTGGAAAGGAATGGAAGACCTCTTTTCTTATATTTGGGTGTTGTTTTAAATTAATGCTTTGGTCGTTGTAAATTTTTCTTCGTTCCTTATTTACTCGGATATATATATATATATATATATATATATATATATATATATATATATATATACCTTCCTATTTCTCAAATAAAATAAATAAAGAGAATTAAATATATAATATATATATTATTTATTTCTCTCTATTTCTTTTACTCGTGCAAATATATATATCTATATTTCGAATTTTGCTACATTTTCGACGAATATTTTGTGTAGTTACGCCAATGTTTTTTTTTAAATTCCGGCTCTCTCACGTTTGCTAAAACCTATATCACGTCACTCAAAGCGTTCATAGTGGAATGTTCCTGAGTTTTTGTTCGTGTGTATTTTGTGCATGTCTGTGCTTGTCTCAGTTTGTCTGTGTGTTTTTTGTGTATATGTTTGTGTGTCTGCATGTATTTTTGTGTGCATTGTTGTGTATGTTTTGCGTCTGTATTTTGTCTGTGTGCTTTGTGTGAGTGCATTTTATGTCTGAGTATGTTTTTTGCATGTAGCGTGTGATTTTGTCTGTTCGTGTGTGTGCTTTCTGTGTGCCTGAGTGTTTTGTGCGTGTGTGTGTGTGCTTGTATGTGTTTTTTGTGTAGAACAGTAGAAAAACAATAGATAACGATTGACGATTTAAACTTTTAGAAATCAAAGTTAACTGTGAAACTCGAAATCCTAAGAGATTTCCACAATCGAAATGTACGAAAGAAATATTATCACTGAACTTACGATTACATGTATCCAATTCAACTAAGAATTGATGAGATCTTGCCACTAATCTAGTACTCCACTTAAATTTAAGTCTAGATACTTAGCGAAGAGAATATTAGATCAATTGACATAAACGTATATTGTAAAAATTTGAAGCAGCTGAAATGTGCTGCTACAGAAGGATGCTGCGGATATCATGGACCGAGAATGTGAGCAATGACGAGGTTTTGGAAAGAATGAAAACGAAAAGAAAGTATTGCGCATCAGGAAGAGACAACTGAATTTCCTGGGACATGCAATGAGGAAGGAGGGTTTGGAGAACATGATACTAACAGGCCAGATAGAGGGGAAAAGAGACAGTTGAAAGCAGCAGATAACATATTTGAAGGGCCTGAGCAGGTGGATGACAGAACGGGGATTGCGAGATGTTACAGGATAAAGCGTGCTAAAAGTCACCAGGGATAGGGAGACGTGGAAGGCCATGATTGCCTACGTCCTGAAAGGACAAGGAACATAGCAGAAGAAGAATCATTCCACTTAAAGTCAGCCGAGAATGTAATTCCGTAAAATACGCAACCAATATTTTCATAGAGTTTAGTATCGAACATACTGATGGAAGGTAGTAAAGTGCCTTTAAAGTGATTTACTTGAGGGTATTTTTTATTTACTTCCCAACATCCAACTTCCGGCTCTCTTGTGTGAGTACCAACTTCTTTTTATGTTTACATATTGCCATAGCCTCAGATCTCTAGCAAGTCTCTCAGTTTATTACACATAATTATGGCCCACTTCTTTTCCAAGTATAATAGCCAATGCATCAATCTTTTTTCTATATCTTTTTCCATGAAAATTCTTCATTTCACTGATACCTTCACAGTCTTTTCTTTAATTTCTATGTCACTGATTCTTTCAAAATCTTTTTTAGTAATTATTATCTTAATGAAAACTTCATTTTTTTATTTATCCACCATTGTACTGATAAGTCTACATACTTTTCTTTTAATTCCCAAATATCACTTCAAAATGATGTGCGCGTTATATAACCAGCTGTCTATATCGACATATTATAATAGCTGAACTTTTTCTTAGTCCTTTTTTCGATCCAATATATATTCTTTAAATTTGACAACCGTTGCCTTATATACAACACTTCTAACCTGACAATTTAATTTAAGAGGGAAGTTGTCTGAATATCTTTCTTCTCTTCTCTTTACATTATTTTTTTATTGTACGTTTCTATCTGATTTCAAGCTAAGCATACGGCTGTAAATTATTTTATTGTGCAATCGTTAATAATTTCTTGAAAATTTCGCAGGCCAAGGGAAGCAAATATGTAGTGAACTACATAAACTAAACTATCTACTAAAGATCTACCTTTAAAATGAAAATGCTAAGCGCTGATTCATTGATTTTATTAGAAATAAAAAAACTCGAATTACGAACTTTGCTCAGCGAATCCAAAACAAAACTCGTGAAATTTCACATCTTGATGCAAAATGTTTTTCGGTCAATACAAAACTAGAAAACATCTAAAAACAAAATTCAAATAATCTTCAATCATCAGATACAAATTATTTTACAGATCCTTTTCGCGAGCCGACGCGAAATCAAATCAAGGCCAGAATCAAATCCGGGAATGAATACCCAATGACATTTTCGAGCCCCACCAACGAAATTAAAGACGGGCAAATTTTGCCTGTCGTCAGAGAGAAGACGAGCGTAATTAACACAAACGTCAAGTAATCGTTATTATTAATATCTCTTTTTCTCCCTCACCTCTTTATTCTAATGGTTCACCCGTCTGCCTTTCTTATATTTGATAACCGAACGGAACCCTTTTAAACTGAACGAATACTTCAAAGACATTCCTACCCAACGATAACGTTCATATATACACACAAACATACGTTCCTTTCACTCATTCTTGCAAGGACAACTACGAACATTTTAACGACCTCGTATCAACCAAAATACGTTACTTTTATTTGTAAAAAGCTTTGTTGATTTATATGTGTATAAATTTGTTGTTTCAATTTACAATTCGATTTTCTTGTTTTATACCCCTCTTATAGTGGGAATTCTAACTACCAAAACCAAATCAAACTAATGTGTTTCAACACACATACACTTCACTAGAAGTGATTACCAACTATAAATCGACACTAATGTAAAAAATATTTTTCCAATCCTTGCTTTTCCGATATATTAAATGGTGATGTAAACAATGTAGCCTTTTCTTTTCGCATTTTTTCCATTTTTCTTTCTTTTTTTATATACTAGAATTGTTTCGTATCTTTTTATACTTACTGTTTCTTGTTTCTCTTTAATCTCCTCAAAGATTTATATCTCTCTATAAATTTGCAGGATCATGTTTCTAGGATGGTTAGATCATTTGTTGACACAACTTTGTCGGTGGTTAAGCTTCCTTTGTGGCTTTTTTAATCGTATTACAAATCGACATCCGGGTTTTCCATGTTCATCAGGTTAACTTTAAACACGGTCACATGCTCGATGGGCACATTTTCTAGTACTATATTGACAGCAAGTTCATATCAGTTTGAGTTTAATTGGCTAGATATAACCATATGTTCTTTGCTAACAATATCTTTACTCGAAATCTGTGCTTATAGAACTCTCTAATGACTATTGCTTTCTAGTCAAATTTGATCTTCAAAACTGTAAATGCAGTTCCAATCGTTACCTTCTCTCTTCTTAATTCATATTCTTTTATTCTAGTAGCTGCTTAATAACTCTTACATTTTTATATTATATCACACCTAGTAACACATTGCCTTATTGCCTTGCTTAGGGTAAAATGATCTAAAATTAAAGTTAGAATGTGACAGTAATGAGATAGATTGTAACAATATTGAGTGAGATAGACAAAGAAGTAGGAATGAGAGATACTGAGTATATTATGATAGATAAATAAGAGTCTAAAATATATAACTTAGACCAATTAATAAAGAGATTAAAACGGATGATGACTGGATTTAGATGGATAGATATTTAGAGACCAATAATGAAGTTTATATATATATATATATATATATATATATATATATATATATATATATATATATATATACATAAACCAAGGTAGCGAAATAACTCGGTTAAAAATGAAAAATTATTCGAACGTTCTACAATATAATTTTATAGAACACTTTTTAATAGAAATGTGTACTGGTCTAACCACATTAGGACCAAAAACTAAGTATTAAACAGTCAATATATATATATATATATATATATATACATTTTAATAGTACACGTTTTAATAGAAATGTGTACTGGTCTAACCACATTATTATATATTTCACTACCTTGGTTTCTACAATGAGTGGTGTCTTCAGGCGATTTTTAATAACTCTTAAAAAAATTAAAAACCACTTGAAAACACCACTCATGGTAGAAACCAAGGTAGCGAAATAACTCGTTAAAAATTAATAAATAAATAAATAAATATATATATATATATATATATATATATATATATATATATATATATGAGTTGATATACGGATCAAAATCCGACTAGATGAATAAATATATATAAAGAACAAGTAGGAAAATGTGTCTTTAATCTAACTTGTTTCACTTATAACAATCTTTTTCACAGATTTAATAAGGAAGAATGATTTAAACATCCGAGAGACAGTATTTTTAAAATGAGGCATAGTTTCAAACGTCAGTCACGTGTAACGCGCGATAAAGCAACGGATGACTATTAAGTGTAGAAGATAAAATATGTTTGTTTAACTGTATGTGTCAACGCGTTCTTTTAAAATAAGTTAAGGAAAAGATATATGAATGTCTGTGTTGCGAGAAATCAAAGGATGGAACGATTTTTATTCTAACTAACGTGAGAATCATGTATGTATCATAAACGAAATATATTTCCGCTTAAATTCTAGTGAAAATAATGTTAAATAAAGTTAACGGTTCGTATCTTTCACTGAGATAAAAGTAACTGTATTAAAATTATTATAATAACATAATAAATATTATATAAATAAACACCATATATATATTATCATAAAAGTATTAATGATTAAAATCTTTCAACGAAATAATAAATTACTAAATAAAATGTAAAATTAATAAAACTAATAATAGGAATAATAATAATAATAATAATAATAATAATAGAAAGAAAGAACGATAAACATAAACAAATATAAACATAAAAATATATAATGATAATAAGTAAGAAAATTATTACATTGCTAAGAATATAAGGAATTATCTATAACTTATGTCATAATATCTACTTGTATTTTGGATTCATTAATTATTATTTTGGGAAAAAATCTGGCCGTAATATGATGTTTTAGTCGTGTGCTTATAGTTAGTAATAATGTTATTAATATGTTCTCAAAGTACTGCCTTCTTAAAGTACACACACACACACACATATATATATATATATATATATATATATAAATGCTGCTAGTATATATATATATATATATATATATATATATATATACTTGCTAGTATATATATATATATATATATATATATATATATATATATATATATATATACTAGCAGTATAGCCCGGCGTTGCTCGGATGTAATGAAAGTTTTAAATCTAATCCATGGTCTTGGAGCTCACATTATTTGGACGTTGGCACGAAAGACTAAAAAGCAATAGTTGTTTCCAGTTAAAGCAAAACTGTAAATTGAAAAAAAAAAGAATGGATGTAAGTCAAATTTTGATATCCGGTATCGATGTCAAATAAGGTTTCCGTCGCAAACTGAATTTTGAAGGCAAAATAAGTCCTCTGAGTAAATGCTGAGACTAAGATGTACAATTACACCTACTTAGAGCAAACCCGAAGCAAAAACCAAAATAAAACGGCTGAAAACCTGGTTTTGATCGGACCCAATAGGATATCCGTGTATCGATTTCCAATATCGGAGTCAAATAAATCATCCAAGGATAAACTAACCTAAGTAAGCTCATGAAAATCTATCGTACTCATCGGGAGTAAAACTGGAGAAAATGAGTTATAATGATGTTTTCATATCAGTTTTGGATCAGATTCGATAGAATATCGGAAAAAATCAGTCGTCTGAGAAGATGTACTAATGTTATTTGTTTTTTTTGTTTTTTTTAGTATGATTAATACCAGCAACATAAACTATCAAGGCAATATGAACAAATGCAACTGCCGAAAGAAAGACAGCTCTCCACTTATTAATAAACGTCTAGACAAAAAGAAAATATATAAAACCACGATGACAAATAAAACTAACACAAAGAAAATATTTACAAACGGACCAAGAAAAAAACCTTTAGAGAAAGATTCAACAATAGGAAAGCATCTCTCATCACAAAAAAAAAGAAATACAAAATCTACCCAACCCTATCAAAATACATTAGGACCAGGAAGAAAATAACATTGCCACCAACATATCTACTATTTCCCAACACTGAAAACATTTTTGACTAAAACAATGTTAAATTTAGTTATAGTTGCGTTAAGAACACACATAAATATATTTCCCAACATAATAATATGACATGAATAAATAATTGACCCACCTGAATAATAACAGTGTTTCTACCACTAATAATAATGACCCTTTTAAAAATAACTACAACTGCCGAAAATATATGACTTGCCCACTACATGGCCAATGTATATCCGAAAGCATTATTTATAGAGCTCGCATCAATATATAGGGTGATTGATAACACTTCACATCAATATATAATATGATTATCCTCTCTCATTCTTTCTCACTACTTATATATATATATATATATATATATATATATATATATATTCTTCATTTGTAAACGAGTTATTACGAGACCTAAGTTTCTACCACGTGGTGTCTTCAGGCGATTTGCAAAAACTGATTTTACCGTTAGCCATTTTTTTTTAAAGAACGCTCACGTAATGGTTATTTTCTTACGCTCACTTATCGGAGAATTTTTGAACGCTCAATTTTTAAAATTACAAGACATTATGACGTTCTCATCCATGGTTGTATGAACCTTACAGGTATTTTTTAGTATGGTTACACTTAGTCAAAATTTCTGTTCTTTCATTTAATGATTCATATTTGTTTGGGAATAGCATAATCGCTAAATTTTCTTCCTGGCACAGTGTACATATTTTGCCACCGTTGTAAGGCTTGGCTATTTTCACTATACTCCACGTAATGTTTGGGTTTTTTCCATATTTTAATTTCAATTAATTCCATTTTTTTATACAAATGTGTACTGGTCTAATTTTATTATGACCAAAAATTTAAGTAATTAATATATAGATATATATATATATATGGAATGATTTATTTGAACATTATTTTTTATCGATACCCATATTTAAGTAGTTATTCTGTTTTTTAATAAAACAGTATTAGATATACCTGCCTGATTATTTACGATAAATGTTTATTACGAAAATGTGTATCAGCCGTCAGGATTCGAAACTGCAACCCTTTTCCACATAGGGTAAGCTACCATTTAATTGGACAACGTCTGAGACCTCTCAACCACGAATGACCTCCACTCTAAACGAGGTTCTAATCAAGCCTATATAACACAATTTTCGATTCATTGCAACAACCATATCTGCTCTGGAATGTCAACAAATATAAACATGTTACGGAAATTAACGAAGATTAACGAAACTTGGTTATAAACAACCGACAATTTGAAATGATAATGTTAAAACAATCCATTAAATATGTATATGTATATGTATATAAAGCAACTGAATATGTTCATTGTTTTTTAGTGTTAGATGTCTGAAGAGCGGTTTATTTAATGAACACCCACCACAAGTTCAGGCAATAAAATATGTTTTAGATGACTGAGAAGATACATAATTTTGGACAATTTAATGAGACTTGAAAAGCAGGACTATTATCAATTAAAGTAGAAAACATTCATCATTTTTCTCACTTAAATGAAGCCATTAACGGCTTCTTTTCATCATAGCCGAATTACTAGCATCATCTCTTCACCATTTGAGGTGACTCATTTACACAGTCACTAGGTGTATAAATAGCTGAAATTATTCACCATGAGACATTTAAATATTTAACTGGCATATTTTGTGTCGGCTACGGACCAAAAAAAAACATTTCTCAGTTACGTCTCTGTCCTCGAAGACAAAATGCGGCTCAGTTGTAGCTCTGTCCGCCAATTTTTGTTCCTTCGCCCGTTCGTGCGCCTTCCGTCTTCCCACGTTAAAAACTGACCTTGTGTCACATCTCGCTCCAGTGAGGGAGTAGGGTAAATATTGTTAAATGCCTACTTATTCACGTTTTAGTAACACTACAATCAGTCAGTTAAGGGCCATGTTTGATACACGCTTGAGCGATCATGTCTCTTTAAGCCTGACTAGGCAGATTTCCCTACAGTAGTTTGCCATAAATTTCTTTCTACAGTAGATTTGTTGCAAGCAGAACCCTTACATAAGGGAAAAGAGATGGGTTGATACCTTTTTAGCGTAAGTGAATGCAACGACTTCAAATGGAAATTGAACCCGGCTCTCCGATTTCTCATCCCGAGCTGGTATCTATTACGCCACTACGCACATCCTAGTAACATCGTAGTAACACTACACAGCACCTTATTGTGATGAATTTCTCGTTGTTTCTTTCTTGTAACACAAAACAGGATAAGTAAACAAAACCGTGAATAAGTTGAATTACTCGCTTCGAATTTGTTTTATTTTTATTGTGTTCAGCTGGAAATTCGCTTTGTTTTCCTATCAAGTATAATTTGGCCTTTTTTTCCTGAACTGATCACGCATCAGACATTTTTTTTTTAATCTTTCTACGCGTTTGCGTTTTTTATTTCTTTATATTTTCTCATTTTGTTGATAATAGCACGCTTTATGGAAGTTTCCTTTCAGCGTCAAACACTCAGCTAGGAGCCTATTTTTATTACGTTGTAATATGCTGAAATATACATATTTGAAATATCATGACTTGAAGGACGTAGGTGATCATCTGCCGAAAAGGACCTCCAATACGTGGTAGACTGGAGTAAGAAATGGCTCGTGATTTTAATTTTTTTTTTTTTTAATAATTTCACCCCGAGCAAGGCGGAAACGCCACTGATCTGCAGGAGGCTACATCCAGTACTACGCTTAAATCCATAAACTGTAAACACCATAGTGATATGTTTATTCGAAATCTGGATCATTTGTAGAAAGGTCTCAGGGAAGATACTTTACTTCAGTGAGAAAATGACTGAAACCGAGAGACCAGATTAGGCCAAATAATATTGCAGATTCCACTTTGAATTTTGTCAAGAATCTCTAGAAAGGTGCAAGAGCACCGGATCAAATTTAGCTGGAATATTCACAGCAAGCACGACTGTTAGACTTTTTCTTTTTTTTTTTAATCATTTCACACCGAGCAAGGCGGAAACGCCACTGATGTGCAGGGGGCTACATAAATGTAAAAAGATTAATTAGAAAAGAGTGAGGAGTACAAACTAGTTAGAAAGGAACAATAGATAGCTGAGAAAGCAGGTGCGATGAGAGATACATAGGTGGAGAGAAAGGGAAGGTTATATAGGGGTGGGGAGAGAGCTAGAGTCCGGTGGTTAGTAGATGAGTATTGACTTTGCATTTAAATTTCTGGAGGTTGTAGCCGTCAGGAAAGCAAGAATACGGGAGCGAGTTCCACAGGCGGGAAGTGCGAGAGAAGAAGCTTCAGGAGTAGAATTGTCGTCTGCATTTGGCTAACCTGATTGTGAATGGGTGGGACCCAGTTGCCAGTCTGGTTGCACGAGTAAACATCTGTTGAGGAGGCATCAGTGACTTAAGTTCGTCTGAGCAGAAGCCATGAAAGTATTTATAGAACAGACAAAGGGAGGCCACATTCAACGAAGCTCCTATTAACCACCAAAGACAATCGCTCCTACAACCCATTAGCATGAATTAATCTAGTATCCCTGAACGTAAAACACTGCCTCACCTCGGGTTAACTCTCACAACAGACCTCAAGTGGAATGAGCATATAGAATCCATAGCTAAATTCACTGCTAAGAAGGTCGGTTCTCTGTGCAGGGCCAGGAAGTTTTTCCCGTCTGAAACAATCCTGTATATATACAAATCTACCATCCGCCCGTGCATTGAATACTGCTGCTATATCTAGTCGGGTGCTCCTGCTATCAACCTAGAGGTCCTTCATAAGATCTAAAGGAGAATCTGTAATGTGAGCGATCTCGACTTGTCAGCTCGGATACAGTCACTTTTTTACCGGTGCAATATCGTTTCCCTGTGTCTCCGCTTCAAATACTTTCACGGCTTCTGCTCAGATGAATTTAGCTCACTGGTACCCCCTATATATGAATTTACTCGAGTTTAAAATTAGCAACTTGGTCACATCCTTTTACTGTGAAACCAAAAAATTGTAAACGCAAATTCTACTCCAGTAGCTTCTTCTTTCGCACTTCCCATCTGTGGAATTCACTTCCGTTTACTTGCTTCCTCGACAGCTACAATCCCCAGGTATTTAAATGTAAAGACAATAGTCATCTCCTATCTCACTAACTTTCATCCTCTCGCTCTCTCATGCTTCTTTCTTCGTCCACTCCACTCTCATCAGTATTCTCATCCTTCTCTTACCGTCTTCCTGACAGCCCCTGTAACCCGTCACTCTTTCTCATAACTTTCTTCCTATGTAACCCCTCAACAGTCGCAGTAAAATGCCTTGATTGGAGCGACGATTATAAACAAAAACTCTCTACAGTTTTCGTCAGTTCCTTTCTCTTGCAATGGTTAGAAGTTGTCTTTTCAGAGTTTAGAATTCAGAGATTTCCATCTGTTAAACTGGTTTAAAAATAGAGGTATCAACCTTTTACAGAATTTAGAATTCAGAAAATTTTGATTTGTTAAACTGGATTAAAAATAGATGTCTGAATCTTTTCTGCTATGTAATGCATTGCTGGTTTGAAAGAAAATATACTTTTCGAAAGACTCTTAATGAGAAAGAAGTGTTATGAAAATAAACGCAAAGATAAAGAGACGAATATAAAATAATTATTGTAGGAAACTAATTAGAAGTTCAGTAGAATGAAGATATAAAATCTCCTTCATCTTCATGTAACGTGTCCCTTAAGGACGTAGGCGATCATGGACTTTCACTTGGCTCTGTTTCTTGTCGCTCTCAGTAATTTTTGTCTTGGTATCTCTTCCAAACTCTGCTCCGTCAACTATTTGCTCAAACCTAACAAGTACGTCACGTATTGCTTTCCCCTGTCTCTTCTTCCATTTATCCGACCTGTGAGTATCAAGTTCTCCAGGCCCTCCTTCCTCATTACGTGTCCCAGAAACCTCGTTTGTCTCTTCCTGTTATTTATTATCAGTTTTTTTCTCGTTTGCATCCTTTCCAATACCTCATCGTTGCACACGTGCTCTATCCATGGTACCCTTAGCATTCTTCTGTAAAACCAAATTTCTGCTGCCTCAAGCCTCTTCTTCATCTTTGATGAGATCGTCCAGTATTTATTTCCATACAGAAGGATATATATCACATAGCAATCCATCATTCTTTTCTTTGTTTCTAATGATATTTTCCTGTATTTCAGTACTAGCTTCTGAAATGCGTCTTTAGCCATGCCAATGCTTTTTTGGATCTCTCTGACCCATTTTCCATCCTTTGTCAAAACACTTCACAAATATTTGAAATTTTACTGGTTTTATTTTAAATTCTCCAACTTGCAGTTCGCATATTGTTCTCATCTTTTTATTGATGACCATGCATTCAGTTTTTTTGAGGTTTATGCTAAAACATATTTGAAATATAATGAATTTTGAGGTCGTCGGTAATCATAACTCTACAGTTTTCGTGAGTTCCTCTCTCTTACAATGATTACAAGTTGTCTTTTCAGAGTTTAGAATTCAGAGATTTCCATCTGTTAAACTGGATTAAAAATAGAGGACCCAATCTTTTACAGAATTTAGAATTCAGAGATTTTTATCTGTTAAACTGGATTGAAAATAGAGGTCTTAACCTCTTTTGCTATGTAATGCATTGCTGGTTTTAAAAAGATATGGATTCATACCTTTCGAAAGACTATTAATGAGAAAGTGTTATGAAAATTAACGCAAATATAGAGAGATGAATACAAAATTTTTATTGTAGGAATCTAATTTGAAGAAGAAGTTGAGTAGAAAGAACAAAAAAATACATATTTTAAAAATTGAAATCATCTTCTTTATGTACCCTGACCTTTCAGGACGTAGGCGATCATGGCATTCCACATCTCCCTATCTCTGGTGACTCTTAGCACGCTTTCTCCTACTACATCACGCAACCCTCGTTCCGTCATCCACCTGATCAGGTCTTTCAAATATGTTATCCGCTGATTTCCCCTGTCTCTTTTCCCCTCTTTCTGGCCTGTTGATATCAGGTTCTCCAACCCCTCCTTCTTCATTGCATGTCCCAGAAACTTTAACTGTCTCTTCCTGATGCTCAGTAATAAATTTTTTCGTTTTCATCCTTTCCAAAACTTAATCATTGCTCACATGCTCAATCCATGTTATTCGCAGCAACCTTCTGTAGAACCACATTTCACTTGCTTCAAGTTTTTCCTTCATCTTCGATGATATTATCCAGCATTCACTGCCATATTGAAGAACTGTCGTCACATAGCAATCTAGTACACACTTCTTTGTTTCTAGCTAAATTGTCATGTTTCTTAATACTTTACTCAACTTCTGGAATGCTTTCTTTGCCATGACAGATTGCCTTCGGATTTCTGTGTGGCACTTTCCGTCTTCTGTTAGAACACTTCCCTTGTATTTAAAGTTTTGTACCTGCTTGATTTTAGTATGCCCCACCTCTATTTGGCATTTTGGGTTGTCCTTTTTGCTGAGCTGATAGAGGAAACGAACGCAGTGAACTTATTATAGACTATGAATGTGAAGAAAGGAACTTAAAAGGGTATTGAGTGGAAGTAATTGAAAGAAGATGAAATCAAAAATGGAATTATCGTAAATGAGAAGAAGAAGAAGAAGAAGAAAAAGAAGAGGAGAAGAAAAAAAAGAAGATGAAAAGGAGACAAAGACAAAATATGTATTTTTTGTTGTTGTTTTTTTATAATTGTATCACCCCAAGTAAGACTATATATTGTCACTGTTGTGCAGGGGGTTACATAGGTGGAAAGTTATGAGAAGGAGTGACAGCATATAGGGGGTGTCAGGAAACGGGTAGCAGAGGGATGGGAATACTGAAGAAATGAGATGAGAGCATGAGAGAGAGGATGCAAGTTAGTGAGATAGGAGATGACTATTGATTTTACATTTAGATTCTTGGAGATTGTAGCAGTCGGGGAAGCAAGTAAATAGAAGGGAATTCTACAGGCGTGAAGTGCGAGAAAAGAATCTACTCGAGTAGAACTTACGTTTACATCTTATTGGTTTTACAGTAAAAAAAGTGGTGCAAACCCGTAATTGTTCTGCTTAAGATACTTGTAAAACGTAATTGCCTTGTTTATAATTGCCTTGTAAAATTGCATGAAAAGAAAGAAATGTAATCCTTGGTTTAACATGACGGAGCGAAATAAATTATTATATTGTTGATTTTGCAGTTTCTTGTAATATGAGCTCAAGTTAGAAATATTTATAAAATACGTGTATGCTTGTAAAATCTGAAAAACAGAAAAACTAGCTGAAAATTGAAGAGAGTATTAAGGAAAAAGATATTTTTTGCATTGTTTATTCAGAAGCTTCGATTTTCGGCCGGTGGAAGTGAAAAATAGTGATAGACAAAACAAATTATCAAAAACTTTTGATGATGTTAAAAAGGTTAAAAGCTTTAAATATTATAATAAAAACGAATTATAAATTTCACTTGAGTTAAAAATTTCCAAGCCAGATTTGCTGAGGTAATCAGTTGAATCAAGAAGAGGAAGATAAAGAGAGATTACGTCAGAGGAAGTGTTGTTGCCTCATTGGTTCAACCGAAACCCCTACCTCGAAATGTGAAGGTAGAGGTAATCTCATTGGTCAAAGATTTGATTTGCATAAGATACCCCGGGTCTCTTCGCATCCCCCAAGAGAATTTTGGACAAGCATAAAAATCGAGACCCGAGTTGAGATAAGTTAGTTCACAGTCTACGTCCAATTGTTTCTCGGCCCAGAGATGTAGCGACGAAGGGCGGAATGTTCCCAGCAGGGAACCATGCCGATTGGGTGCCAGCAGTAGAGACAGTGACGGTCGCTTCCCATAGAGCTCCTGGATGAAGATATAAAGAAACGGAGAAAAGCCTGCCGCCGATCAACTTAAAATTTTTTAAATCTAATAATGCACCTTCGATAGAGTCCTCTCTGAAGATGTATACAAACAGAAAGAGCCGAGAAAGAGTTAAACTAGCTTTTCAAAGCGACCGAGTAAAAGAGACCAAACAAACTTACTACCAGCCTTCCGCTCCACTTCGTCTATTTCCGTAAAGCCCTAAAAGAAATTTTTGTTTTAAAAGTAATTGGGAAAATTGAAAGCTCTGATTATTCTAAACAAAAAAGTTTTCGCTCTATTGTGAGAATTGAATTTGACGATTGTACATTCTACGTCTTTTGCTAATTATCTTTTATATATATATATATAAAGACTTTTCCGCAACTTATCCAGGCGTCTTCGAACATATTCATTTATATATTTTATTTTTTTATTTTTTTGCCGTGTTTTATTTTCTCAACACAAGTGTAACCGTGTGTTCGGTCTGGTTTGAGGTGGTAGAAAAACGGCTACCGGGTTTTCAACGTGTCTTTCCCGAAATCAAAAGACACAGCGTGGGCAGGAAAACTCACCGTTGTAATAGACGTCTTGAGGACAACCTGCTGTGACGAGGCCATCATCACGATTAGTGACCCGAGAGTGTCGTCATAATTGGTGCCTAGTTCGACTCAACCCTGACTCAAGTTCCGTAGCAATGTAGTACTCCCTTCTTTGTTTCTATCTAAATTTTCCTGTTTCTTAATACTTTACTCAACTTCTGGAATGCTTACTTTGACATACCAATTCGCCTTCGGATCTCTGTGTCGCACTTTCCTTCTTCGGAACACTTCCCAGATATTTAAATTTTTGTACCTGCTTGATTTTAATATTCTCCACCTGTATGTGGCATTTTGGGTTGTTCTTTTTGCTGATGACCATACATTCGGTTTTCTTCCAGTTTATTTGTAATCCTTTCTTGTCACTCTCTTCAGTTACCTTCTGTAGGAGGTCTTGTAGTTTCCTTTCTGTGCCTGCAATCAGCACTGTGTCGTCTGCGTATCTTATGTTGTTCAAATTGTGGCCTCCGATGACAAATCCTGGTATAACTTACAGCGTCCTCAAAATATTCTCGCTGTACAAGTTAAATAGATTTGCATAGTTTTCACTATATAACAATACCAGATAAAAATACTATAAATGCAGAATTTTAAACGATTCATATATTATAAAGTATTATAATTGAAAAAGAAATGGAAAGAGTTTTTGTAAAAATTCGTAATTTCTCGAAAAAAATTCTTAAGATAATAGTTTTCGTAATAAATCTTATTCATAAAAGCATTTTAAAATTTTCTACTTAAATAAAGTCGTAACTTTATTGTATTTTTATTTTGGGATTCAGAGCAGATTTTTAAGAATTGAGTAGTTGTTTGAAAAAAATTGTTTACATTCTCTGAAAAGACTGTTGTAACTAATAAAATACAATTTTACTTATTTTTCTAATTTCACGAAATTTCATGAACTTAAGTAAGTGATGTGGTAACATAAGTAAAGGTATTTATTAACAAAATGTTTTTAAAAAGATAATTTAACACATTTGTTAGTGAAATAAGTTAATTCAGTTGTTAATGGATACTGAAATTTTTATTTACATCCGCCAATTATTTGATTTTTGCAAGAATTCTCAAATCAATGTTTTTCACCTGAGAAAAAAGAGGTAAACACTAATCTTAAATGTTACGAAAAAACGCTGGGATAAAAAAATAGGATTTTAATCAAAATTTTGAACTTGTTAGAAATGATTCAACATTTAAAAATACTTTGATCTTTTTTTCAATAATAACAAAAACATTTTGATAATGATACTTTGTTTAAGTTTTTGGCTCTTTTTCATCACGCTATGGTGTGTTTTTAGCAAAAAATGAATATACTTAACCGAACGTAGCAATGGTTACACGATCAATGAAAGCTGAATGTTTCCTTATAAGGAAACAGTAAATGTTGCTATTGCCGTCATCCTGTTGATGTAGGAAACGTGATACCATAACAGAATTTAAATCCAATAATAGGTGGCTAATATTTATACCATGGAAAATTTTCAAGTCTACACTACATTTCAAAAGTTTAAAACCAACCTAAGAATTAGTATGGGATTAACTTGAAAGAAAAAACAGTTTCATTCAAATAAGATAAAAGTTTGTGCTGTAGTAATCAATGCTAAAGAAGGATATTTTGGTGAGTTAAAATTTTATCATGACATGCTATATTGTCTTTTTGTTATCATAAAATTTCTTATAAAATATCATGCATCACTTTTAACCATGTATAATAATGTTCCCTTATTTAAAGCACAAAAAGTATTCTTTTGTTGAACTTAAAAATTATCAAGGGTACCTTTTTAAAACTCTACTGCATATGAGTTGTGAACAGACATCCGGTGAATCAGTGTGAACATTGTCCAGGTTTCGTACAGCAAGACAATGATAATTATTTGATTTCGAACGGAACATTGTAGTGAATACTAGATGAATGTGGCTTTCTACATTTTAAATTGTGTAGACATTGAACGTTTCTCTATACTTTTGTGAACATAGCAGCATGAAACTGGTCTTAGAACCGGGTGCTTTACATGATATGGGCCTTCTCTGCTGGTCCGTCGGAAAATGTCATCCACTGGAGAAATCCCACATTATGGCCATTTGAACTTATTTTTAGATTACGTGTATCTCAACAATGATTGCTTATTCTTGAATATACTGAAGTCTGCCATTTCTGGGATGTTGCGGAGAGGCTTATTCAAGATTAAGATCCAACATCATAGATAAGTTCGCTTATAGCCTAGTTCAAAATTCTACCCAGTCTTTTGAACAGAAGTAAAGGTTCATTCTTTTTTCTTGCTCGGATTGGGTTTCTGTTTTTTCTGAAGTCTTCTCAGTTCTTTCTTTTCTAGTAGCCCCTCGCATCTTAGTGTTATTATAGTTTTGCTTTGAGAGAATTGATTAAAATCTATAACTATCATAGAGTTGTGGAGACAGCCTGGTTCAACATAGATTTTTCTGATCTTTTCTGTAATGAAGACCGCGTCGAGTTACTGGACTTCGCCGGGCTATAAAAGATCCTGCAGGGTACTAGTATCTTTCCAATAACTTATGGCAAACCAATGTACCTGCTAGGTTTAGTTGCGCCATACTCGAATATGAAAAGTCATTATCAATCATGTCAATACTGATTTCTAAATCCTGTTTTACTTGAAAGATTACATTCAGTACCGTCTTTGTTCACCCGGTTTCCCATTTATATGTCGATGTACCGTACTTAATAACGCTTAGCAATTGTCATTCACGATAGTGTCGTAAATCTAGGAAGAAGATACTTAAAACAAAGAAGAAAATACTAATGAAAATATGTCATGTGAAAAGAAATAAAAAAACGGGAAGAATTTAAGAAGAATGAAGAAATAAATTAAAAAAGAGGTGTTAGATATAAAGTAAAAACGAAGAATCTGGAAGAGAAAAGCAGAAAGACCAGGATGAAAAAGTGAAAATGCGAAACAATAATAATAATAATAATAATAATAATAATAATAATAATAATAATAATAATTGTGATAAACACCAAGAAACAATAGACCACCTAATCTCAGGCTGTTCTGTGCTTGCCCCAAACGAATATAAAAATCGCCACGATAGAGTTGGGCAATATTTACATTGGGCAATGTGCAAACATTATGGAAAAGCTGTAAACAAACACTGGTATGAACATCATCCAGCACCGGTTACAGAAATAGAAGATGTAACCATTCTATGGGATTACACCATCTACACAGACAGAAAAATTGAAGCAAACAGGCCAGACATTATTGTTAAAAACCAGAAGGAGAAAACTTGTCTATTAATTGATATGGCTTGTCCAGCGGATTGTAACATAGCAATCAAGGAATTTGAAAAACTGTCAAAATATAAAGACCTGGAAATTGAAATAGAAAAAATGTGGAAATTGAAAACAAGAGTTGTGCCAGTGATAGTAGGTGCACTTGGAATGATAAAAAATGGAACAAAACAACACATTGAAAGAATCCCTGGAAACCCCAGCTTAAGAGATATACAAAAAATTGTCTTATTAAGTACAGCCCACACACTAAGGAAAACGTTATCTATGTAATGCTGGGGATGATAGGGAAGATAGAAAAACATGAAATGGAGTCATAACAACACGCCACTACCTGCCTTAGGTCTCCCCGCAGACTTGGTTGGTAGTGAGACCAAAGCAGAAATCGAAATATGATGAAAAATGAAATAATAATAATAATAAACAAAAACGTCTAAATAAGGAGCTAAACAAAATGGGAAAATATAAAGTTGAAAAAGAAAAAAATTAGCATTAAATGCAAAAAATATTAGAAAGCAAAGAAAAGCAATCACCAAAATCCAATTGTAATGGAGTGCTCACGGGGTGTCATGTAACTTTGTCTCATAAAGTTACAGGAACAGCGAAAGCCACCATAAATCTCAGGTGATATGAAAATGACTTTAACTGTAATCTCAGAACGGACAAGTTATATCTCGGAAACCTATTCCTTCTCACACACAATCTCTATCTTTTTCTCTCTCTCTCTCTCTATTTCTTTCTCTCTCTCTCTCTCTCTCTCTCTCTTAATCTTTTTCTCTACATATCTCGCACACACATACTCATACACAAACAAATACACATATAATCATATTTATACAGATCGACATACACACGCGCAAACATATTGAGGCACTTGCTCTCTATGACAACCAAAAAAAAATTAAATATATTTATATATATTTTTTTTTTCCGAAGATGAGATCTGTTCACTGTTTCCTCGAGTCGAAAAGAAGCAAATGTTCCGAGGTTTAATTTATTTATTTATTTATGTTTTAATCTTTACGTTCCGTTATCGTTACCAATATTTTTTTTCTTTCATCTTCAGGAAAATAGTGAATAAGATATACTTTCATCTTTTTAGTCGAGTTTCAAAAAGTTTCTTTCTCCCCAAAAAATTTCTCTCCGTACATAGATCCAAAAAGAAATGCGTTGACATATATATCCCTCTCCAAGATATATATATATATATATATATATATATATATATAGTTTTCATTGCTGGTTTTTCAACCTTATTATCAATCTATATATCTATCTCATAGATGTTGACATACA
>JBBBDQ010028593.1:0-5000 GCA_037127315.1 Ascarosepion bandense | reverse complement strand
ACTTGTGCCAAAAAAAAAAAAAAAGAAATAAATGAATAAGTTCGAAGATGCCGGGATGAGTTCCGGAAAAGTCTTTATGTATATTAAATGAATGGTTTAAAAAAATAGAATGTACAATTGTCGAATTCAATGAGCGAAAGATTCGTTTAGAATAATCAATCAGAACTTTCAATTTTCCCAAATACTTTTAAAACAAAAAATTCTTTCATGGCTTTTTATCGAAGCTTTACAGAAATAGCCGAAGTAGAGCGGAAGATTTGGGGTTGGGGATGATATTAGATTTTTCTTGTCTCTTTCTCTCGGCAGAATCTAGCTTAACTTGGCACTTTCTGTTTCTATACATCTTTAGCTAGGACTCTATCGGTTAGGAACTCTTTACCCTCAGTCGTTACATCTCGACTGCAACTTAACGAAATGCAACAACTCCAGCTGATGTTTCTACTCGGGGTCCCGATTTTTACACTTGTTTCCAATTCTATTGGGGGATAAATGACGGACACTGGGTATCTATGCAAATCAGATCTTTGACCAATCTGATCACTTTCATCTACACATCTCGAGATGGGGAGTTTTGTTTCAACGGATGATGGAACAACACCTTATCTGACGTAATTTTCTTTTTGTTCTCTTCTTCTTAATTCAACTGATTACATCAGCAAATCTAGCCTTTATCATGGAACTTTTATCTTCAGTGAAATTTACAATTTATTTCTATTCTCATAATCAAGTCCTGACCTTCTTAACCTCATCAAATTTTTTGTGACTATCGCCATTTCTCACTGGCCAAAAATTCGGTCCTGAAAAACATATATTAAAAAATAATATATTTTTCCTTTCTCCCCGATTTCCAGCTAGTTTTTCTATTTTCAGATTTTACAAGCATTCGACCATTAAATATTACTAATCAGAGGCCTCATATCGCGATTTACAATAAACTGCAAAATCAACAATACCACTAATAATAATTTCTTTCGCTCCGTCGTATTAAACTAAGAATTGCATTTTGTTTTCATATGTAGAAATAGGATTACAATTAATCACTTATGCACAACCACAACAGACCCTGGCCATAAGTTTACGGAAACATTGAAAAATGTGAATTTAGCGATCGTATTTATAACAGCGCATAGGCTCCAGAAAAGTAAAAGCTAGATTTACTAAACTAATTCAAATCCGACCCTACCTTTCGCACAAAAATAAGTTAAGGTTTTTATTTATATAGCTTAAATCTATTGAATTTTTCTAAAATATTAAACGAGGTTAATATATAGTACAAATTATAATTTAGAACATTTACACACTACAATCTACTACAAAAGTTTACATTTTGGTTTGACAATGAAAGAACATTGTCTCGTCAGGTAATTAGTTAGTCAGTCAGTTAAGGGCCACACGTGATACCTACTTTGGGCGATCATGTCTCGAAATAGACATGACTAACTGGGAAGATATTATCCCGCAGTAGGTTGCCTTTGCTTTCTCTGGTAGACTGGTTACCAGCCAAGGCAATAGAAGTCAATTTGTTCTATTATTTAACCCATAATTGAAGGGAAGAGACGGATTTATACCTATCCCAAGTGTATTTGCGCGTAAGTAAATGCAAGGAATTCAATTGGATTTCGAATTCGGATGGTAATAAACGTTATTTTTTAAAAGAAAATTGATGAAAATTCACTTCCTTTATTTGGGAAATTCTTCGTACGAGGTAAAGAGGATAGGAAAGATGAGAAAACAAAAAAGCATTCTCTCACCTTTTTTCTCTTTGTTAAGCGCAGACGTCGTGTGACCGATACTTAAACATGCTTATACTTTACATCCTACCTAATTTTGGAATCTATTTTTCCTTGAGCCGTTTTTCATTGGCTCTTTCCTCATGTTTCTTTATTTATTTATCTCTTGTTTTCCTCTTATTTTTTTTATATTCTCTGTGTCTTTCTCTTTCCTCTTTTTTTTTAAGTTTAGGCGAATAAACTCGTGACTTTACATGTCGAGAACCGTTCGTCTGAAGAGAGTCAACTTTAGTCTCGAAGCATGTAGCGACACAAAATATCATTACGGACACTTAATATATAAAACAAAAAACAAGTAATAATGATGATAATAATAGCATCAATAAACCTACACTTTCGACAAAACGTTCACGGTTTCTCGCACATTTTCTTATATATATATATATATATATATATATGCGTGTGTGTGTGGCTTTATATGTAAGTTATACCTATTGCGTATATATCCATCGCGAAATTGAATCTTGTAAGTTAACCGCGAAAAACTTTTAAAAAATAAAAAATAAAAGAGAAAAGAAAAGGAATATTGTTCTGAATGTTTAAAATAAAGGAAAGGCAAAAAAAGAAACTTGGCGACAGTTTACATTCGTAAACATGTCTGATTGACAAAGAAACACTAAAAATATATAAATTTACTAACTTTTCTCTCCTTTGTATTCGACTGCTAGATCTCACTTATTTATTTTTGTCTTAATCTTTCTTGTGTCTACCTATATTCTTCTCACTGTCATCAACCTTTGCCTCTCGTGTCTCGTCACATTATAGCTTAATGAGTTTCCATACATAATGTACAAACAACGTTCTACATCGTAAACTAACTCGCTTTATTTAATTTCGTTTAATGTGACTGTAATAGCAGAATACAAGTTCGTGACGTCAACGCAGTGTATTAGGTACATAAATCTGGACATGGGAAGTTTCGATTTATCAATATGGTATCGATTACTGATTGCAAAGGTGCTATTGAGCGACACCTAACGTTTTCAGTTTCTATAAAATACCGAATGTTGCATGATTTTTATTGAATGTTCCATTCCTTATTGTGTTTGAGATATAAATATGCCTGACTCTCGCTTCAGTTCAAGTAATTAAAGATAACGTATCAGTTAATAGATTCAGATTCTTTTATATTGAAAACCAATAAGTTTTATGCTGAGCACTTTCGAGAAACATCGCACTGGAAAATACTTTTTGAGATATCATAATATATATATATATATATATATATATATATATATATATATAAGAAAAATGATCCAACGGAGCATAAAAAGGAAAAATAATCTTATAATATTCTCGTTCTGCTTGCACAGTAAAGGCTGAGATGATTTTAAGCATAAAGCTTCTAAAATTAATAAATCGTGCTTTGATCTGTCTGTATGCAAAATGGAAAATGAGTCATTCAAAAAAACGGGCCGAGCATGACTCATTATCTAACAGGTGTTGTCCAACTGAAGATTCGTGAACTGATTGTGACACACGAGCGTGACTCTGACCGAAGACTAGACTGTCCTATGTATTCAGCTTCACACTGACATTTGAATTTATAAATAAGTAAACTTTTAAGATAGGGTAAACGGTCTTTAGATTATTAAGGTAGAATCGAGTGAGTGACAAAATAATACGTAGTTTGGCTGAAAAAATATGTCTGAGAAAATTGTGGAAACTGTCAGTTTTATATATATGTTCACATTACAATGTTCGAATTGTTGTCCTCATCTTAATTGCCATGTTTACGAGGTTTCGAATGTTGTACGCTCCGTCCTTCTTCAGCTGCAGAAATTTCGAACCTAACCCTATATTTCTATCACTGAGGTATACTATTCTCATTCCACGTGCGATGTCACTTCCGGATGTCATGTTGCTATCCTCTTTTAACTCAATTCTCCAAATTATTTATTCTCCACTGCTTTAGCCATGTATTGAACTCACAACTCCTTTGGTCAAGACACTGGAACTTACGCCTAAATCCACTGGGCCATGTGTCCTCAAGTTGTGTTAAAAGGAGATAACTATATGACATCTGAGAATTATATAGCCCAGTAATCAAAATAAAATGTTCGGTTCGAAATTCTTACCACATAAGAAGGTTGGAGCGTACAACGGCCGAAACGTCGTAAACATGTCAATAAAGGCGAGGAAAAAAGTCTGAACAATGTAAATAATGTAAATACTACCTAATCTCAGACGTACAGACATCATTTTTTCAGTAATTTCATTCAATTTTCTTTTTCTTCTGTTCATGTTTTAAATGAATATTAAATATGCTATTTTGCAATTATACTAAATCTGATAAAAAGCCGCAATGCCGTAAGAACATAGACGTACATTTTAATATGAATTTTCTAGCAACTAAAGCACTTTCTATCAGACACTTAAATATGAATATAGACAAACAAAAAATATTTGAGTGTATAAATATTTGTTTAGAAAGGAATGTTCTAAATTAAAAGCATCTTTACGAGTAAAAGAATGGGAAATCAGCCTTTAGACCAAAAAGACCTGTCTCTTCCGCTGTTTGAAATGGGAAATCACCGTTTGTTCACGCTCGGAAGATGTGATTCACTGTTAAGCTATATTTACAAGAAGCAATGGGTTGTTATATACCAATTCTGGTATATGACGCTTCGACGGAGATAAGCTGGAAATCAAAATGATGGACTTTTTGCTTTAAAATTGACAGATGGCAGCACTTGATATATAAATAAATATGCAACTTACCTTTGTTGGCTTCTTCGGTGACGATGGCGTAGAATCAGGGCTTTGGTCCGAAGGTCAGCGCACACGCATCGAGGGTGGTAGTCGGCTTCAGCTGTCTCTCCCTCTGTTATGATCTCAACTGCTGACTGCAAACTGCTAAACTCCTCACTGTTGCTGTCTAATCTTACTTAAATTGGTGAACTTTGTTTGACACCTGGCACCCAGTGCCCATATACTTAGAATCACTCTTTGTTTCGCCAAAACAAAATTCAGCTAGACACCTGGATTTTTTCTGCACTCTCTGACATTTTAAACCAATGCACACTTCAGGGTGAAATTTTATACAGAGCAAAAGAATATATAACAGGATGAATTGACATCTGATTCTAACAGACATAGTTACCAAACTTACACAGAATATCTTGAAATAGTAAAAAGTAAATTTATTCAATTAAATCAACATTGACTTCAACTACGGCCTTCCAGACGACTTCGAAAACTTCTGCAACT
>JBBBDQ010028592.1:460000-533467 GCA_037127315.1 Ascarosepion bandense | reverse complement strand
AGGACCAGGCTCTGGTAGTTAGGCCTAGGCTAAAATGAATGTTCGCCGAGGCGAGGAACATGGCCGCTGAATTGTGGCAGGAGGCGTGTAGACCGTCGGATCGTTCCATCCCAAGCGTCACAATGGCGGACAGACGACAGATGTTTTGTGAGGTGTTTCGTTCTTTTTTTTCAGGAACTCTTCACCAGGAAACCCGGACTGAGTTCTGCTCAGTTTGATGCTTATTTGACCGACTTTCCCCGTTTCGAGGCAGGTGAAGCAGCTAGGTGCAATGGGGTCATTCTGGGAAACGTTGAAGCAGGTCGGTGAGAAAAAAAACTCCGAGGAAAGATGGTCTACCCTGTGAAGTGTATTTGTGGTTGTTGCCCATGTTTGTTCTTCTGCTGGCCTGATGTTTAACTATTGGTTGAAGAATGAGTATACTCCATCGCTTCACTGGTGGTGTCATCAAATTGTTACGTAAGAGCAAAAACGGTGAGGATGGGCTAAGTAAATTTCACCCTTTAACTATTCTTAATGCATTTTTGAAGGTTTTGGCAAAAGTCATAGCTAACCGTTTGCAACCTGTCCTGCATAGTCTGACTGGTTCCGAGCAGACTTCTACTGTAAGGAACTATTCATCATAACCTCCATTTTGTTCACTTGATCATCGGAAAAATTGGCGGTGCAGCCGCTCTGATATATTTGGATCAGTCCAAGGCGTTTGATATGATGGACCATGATTTTCTCGGAGCCGTTCTTGTTTCTGCCGGTTTTGGATTGTACTTTCTCTCTCGGATCCGATTTCTGTATGAGTCCCTGGGGGCGTTGATGGAGGTAAATAGCATCAGGTCGGATGCATTCGCTTTGTCTCGGTCGATTCGCCAGGGTTTTCCGATTTGGCCGATGCTTCATGTCCTTGAGTTGTAACCTTTCCTTTGCAGGTGGAAGACGACTCCGGCACTTCGTGGAATCACATTGCCCGGTGGCAACATTGTGGTCAAGTATTCCGCCTATGCTGACGATGTTTCTGTGCTCGTAAAGAGCACACCTGAAATAGATGAAATCAGTAAAGAAATAGACAGGTATGAGAAGGTAGCAGAGGCCAAAATCGATGTCCCTAGACTTGGTTTAGTAGGAATGAAATTTCACTTCCCTGGCTCTTCAATTTGTTACGTAAGAGTAAAACGGAATGGGAGAGATAGGTAGTTTTTGCTTTTTAACTATGCTTAATGAATATTTGAAGATTTAGGCAAAAATCATAGCTAACCATTTGCAGCTTGTCTTTTATAGTCTGATTAGTTCTGAGCAAAAGTGTGCTGAGAGGTGCAGAACTATTCAGAACAACCTTCATTTGGTTCACCTGATCATAGAAAAACAATCAACAGTGAAACCGCACTGATCAGTTTAGATCGGTCCAATGCGTTTGATAGAGTAGACCATGGTTTTCTCGAAGGTGTTCTCGTTTCGGGCTGTAAATTTGCTCCTATATCCGCCTCCCGTATGAGTCCCCAGGAGAATTGGTCTGAGGCTTTTGCTTTGTTACGTTCGATTCGCCAGCTTTATGCCTTTGCGTTGGAAACTTTTCTTCGCAGTTTGAAGGCCAGTCCGCTTCTTCGTGGAATCGCCTTGCCCGATGGCAACATTGCGACCAAGTATTCCGCCTATGCTGACGATGTGTCTTTGCTCGTAAAGAGCATCGCCGAAAATAGATGCATTCAGCAAAGAAGCATGCATTTAAGACGATGTGGCAGGAGTCAAAATAAACTGTGATAAGTACGTCGGCTTGTGGTTGGGTGAGTAGAAGTGTGTTTCTTTTCATAGGGATCTTCAATTGGACGGACGGGCTGGTCAAAATAGTTGGTGTCTGGTTTGGTCTGGACCTAGAGTTGGAGATAAATTGGTCAGAGGTTGAAAGAAGCAATTTTTCTGGACGCGAAGGAATCTTTTCTTAATAGGGAAGACGGAGGTATGTGCTTTGCACGTCTACCCAATTATCATTTAACGGCTCTCCGTTTTTCCAATATCGTGTGCCGAAATTCTAGAGTTTGTCCGAGACTTTTCTGGTTTCCTCTTGGGATCCAAGACTTGTATAGTATGTCGCAAGGTCTGCTGTCTGCATCCTGTCGAAGGCGGTCTGGGAATGACAAGCGTTAAAATCCGCCAACACATTCTCCGCTTGAATTTTCTACAACGGATGTGTTCGCAAGAAGACGGAAATGGCGATTTTGGAAGGAAGACGCCCGCCGATCTTTTCCGTCCCTGGAAAGTGTGCATGGGGACAAAGAGATCCCCCACACACCGACATGTTCGAGCCGAATGCTTCATTTATCAGGAGTGCCATGTAGAGCTGCGCTGCCTTCAGCTGATTAGGGTTCGCCTCTCCGACATCAGACCGTTGTCTCAGAAAGCATTATATCAAGTGTTAGTTAAGTGAGAGGCTGCTAAAGATGATATGATCAATAATCCCGGCATTACGAAAGAGGCGTTTCGTTTCATTTGGGCTTCGACGCCTGGGTTGAAATGCTTCAATAGCAATGAGACATCACTCGCCTGACTAGTGTTGGAAGAGACCCTCTCTGTCGGCAAGAAGCTGTACGTAGTGAAGCTGGTTGCTTCACCCATGTGCGTTTGCTGTGGCGATTGGGAGGAGTACACTGAACATGCCTTCTTTCACTGCAGTGGCGTTCGACCGCTGTTTCAGTTGATTGAAGGCTACATGGTCTATGTCTTAAATGAAAATTTATTTGTCCTAGAATCCAGTTAAGTTCGTGCCAATGTAGTACCAGCATGGAGAAAAAATCAGCACTATGTGATCTTGTGCCTGCTCGGCATTATGAGAGTCGTGGTCTGGACGACGAAACAGAAGTTATATGGAGGTGAGAAATTCTCCTCTTCTCAAATGATCTTATTCTCTAAGTACCATCTTAAAGTTAATATTTGAGCGGAAAGGACGTGGCTTTCTTATCAAAACTCTGCGAAAGTGGGTGAGAGTATCGGGTTTGGTGCGAGTGAGAGGGGCTGACGTACAGTGATTGTTAGATGCTTCTTAGGTAGAAGGATATTGAACGGCTGGCCTATGGCATTAGTTATCCTCACCGTTTTAGGAAAGCTTAGAAGACAAGATTTGATTTTAATTTCCCTTTTCGAGTCATTTTTCGGGTTAACTTAGCTAGGGTGTGAGAGCGCAGATGTCCGTTTTTCGTCTCCTTCATTTTTGTTTCATACCCCATTCCCCCTCTATTAGTTCTCGGTTTTCTGGTGGATGTGGGATTTTTCCGGAATATTTTGCTTTATGCTTCGAATCCCACATTGTTTCGCCCAGTTAACCAAGAGGTCCTGCAGTATTTAAAATTTTGGTAAAGTCAAATGCTAACATTGTTTTGTTTTTGTAGATATTTGCTTTCCGTGTATAAAATCATTGGGGATTAGTATTTTGCCGCTCTCTCGACAATTTGTATAAAAAAAGAATTTAAATTAGGACATTTATCGAGTACATAAGGCGTTATGGTGACTGGTGCAGTTATTAAGAATAAATGGAATGTTTTGGTGAATGAAATATTATATATATGGATGGGTCATTGATTGAGACTAGCTAGGTTTAAATTAGGACTAATGAAGACCAGCCATTCCCCATCCCATTTTGGTTTTGTATCTGATTGGTAATAAATATCAATTCTCTCATTCAACGTAATACTGCGTATTGACTTGTTTATTGAAATTTTACGACCGTTTCTTGGATCACTTAAAAAGGACTTTATTTGATTCACGTTAAGTTCATTTGTTTCATTTTATTTAATATTTGTTTAAGTTTAATTTGTGTTTTTCTTTTAATCTTTTTTCGGTTAACTTTGGCAGCCATATTTATTTTTTTACGCAAAGTCTTATCATTTTGACTGTTTTTGTCTCGGTTTTATTTTGTTTAAATTAATCTTTTCATTTTCTTCATTAAAGGTTTTAAGAAGAACTAAAGGAAAAAAGCGAACTTTTCAAAAACAAAAATAATTCTCTTACTTTCTTGAATCAATTTTTTTAAAAATATTTTTTCTTTCTCTGTCTTCGGCCAATTTTATTGTAAATCATTTATTATTTTACAAACTTTCCCTTTTTTTATTTCCGGTTTTTAATCTTATTATATTTAATTCGTTCGCATTCACCCACTTCTTGGCTGACTTGTTTTTTCGTCCTTAAGTAAATTTTATTTGTTCATCGGACTTTAGTTTTTGTCTTCGGACATTTTCATATAGTTTAGTTTTAAGGTGAAATTTAATTTCTGACCTCGGACAGACTTCTATTTTTTTCTTCGTGTTCGGGCGATACTAGTTTAATTTTTTTTTAGTCTTTAAGCGGTTTTTAATTTGTTGGTTTTCTACTGTTATATTTTTGTTATTTTCTGTAGTTTCCCATTCCCTACCCACATCTCTTCCCGCCAGTTTCTTTACACTGACAAGAAAAAAAAATAAATTATTGTAGTTTGCTCGAGTCTGCAAGATGGCCGACGGTGATCGATCGGTTAGAAGAAACCTATTCGAGTACGCTTCTAAATCCACCCCAATGATAAAAAGTAAAAGGGTAGAATCCTCTCGCCAAAAGGACCATGGAAAGGAAAAGGGTAACCCTGCTACTGAAAAAGTATTCGAACATCTTTTTAGCTGCATTGAACATTTGACACCCTGCCCAGATGTAGACAAAATTAGGCTTATTTTTTGTCTTTAGTTCTCTCTTCAGAATTTATTTAGCTAGGGTTTGTATGCGAATCGGCCCGTTTTATTTTGGTCTCTATTTTCTTTAGTCTATATCTCTCTCCCACTGTTTAGGGGCCAGATATGTCAGTTCTTTTTTGTGTGTGTGGGACGCCTTTCGTATTTCGGGTATGAATTCCGTATTTTCTTTTTTTATTAGGATGTGAGTATGCTTGTGTGAATTGTAAATGATTGAATAGTTTAGATTATTAAAGTCCCGCATTGATTTCGTCCAGTTAACTGATATTTCTATCACAAGTTAGAATTTGGGAAGCGTTCATTACTAACACAAATTTGTTTAGTCTCTTGTAATTTTTATGAATCATTGGGGTTTTTAAATTGTTATTTCCCTCTCCACACAGACAAGAATTGTACATATGGAGTTTTTAGTTAGGACTTCATGGAGACGTTAACGTGTTATGGTGGACGTAGTAAGAAAGGTAACTACGAAAGTGTTGTTTTAGTGTAAAAAAATACTGCGGAATGCTTGGGTCAATGATTGTGTCTAGTTAAGTTTAACCATAAGACAGAGGCCTATCATTCCCCATTCCTATTTTCGGCCTTGTGCCACATTCTTTGTAGCAACACAAAAATAAATATGCTCCCATTCAACAATTCGCCTTTATTTTTAAATGTTATTATGTTCAATTTTACCTCCTGGCACAACTTACAGCAAATATCACCACGATTTTTTTCTGTCTTCAGTTAAGTGCCATAAGTGATACACGCTTGGACGATCATGTCTCGAAGAAGACATGACTGACTGGGCAGAAGATTATCTCACAGTAGGTTGCCATTACTTTCTGCGGTAGACTGGTTGCCGACCATGGCTATAGAACCCAATCTGTCTTGTTATTTAACCCATAACTGTAAGGAATAGACAGATTAATACTTTTCCCAAGGGTATTTGCGCGTAAGTGAATGCAATGAATTCAGCTGGAATTCGAACTCGGCTCCCCGATTTCTCGTTCCGAGCCGATATCCAATGCACCACAACGCACATCCTCTTCATTTCTGTCTTCACCTTTCTGAAAATGCTCCACTTGACGCAGGGGTTTCTTTCATAAGATTCTTTAAGCTGCCATACACAGTTCGCCAGCTTTGTAACACTTGTATGGCTTTCTAGCCTGAACGTAGAGCTATGGTTGTAAAAGTGCTTTTTAAATCATCCCTCGGTACAGCCGATGTACATCTTGAAATTACTATTTCGTCGCTGACCCCAGCCGGGTATACAATTCTTTCAATACAACACTTTCCATTCAATGAACAATCGTTCATATTTCTACAATTAGATGTTCTTCATGCTTCGTTTACTCTCTCCAACGCCAATAGGCTGGATTTTTATAATTCTTTGTAAATTTCTGGAGCGGCTATAACTTCGGTCGACATTACTTTTATCGAATAGCATAGCTAACTCTGAATTAGCTGGAAAATGATTAAAGAATTTGAAGAACATCTTGTCAATTTTTGTTTGCAATCTGGTTAAATGGTGGATTAAACCATATTACTTTTCTATTCCGGAGTCCTCTTCTGGTTCGAGGAGTGAATACTGAACTTGTTGTATTCCTCTCCTCTTTAAGCGCTTTTTCATAAGTTACTTTCTTTTGATATTCTGCATTTTATATTTTCGGAATTTGTTTGATTATTGATTTAGGATGTTTCAACGTGGTGTTAACGTTTAATAATTTTATTTGGCTTTATTTAGGTTGAATTCTACATACAATTTTGCCCCAATTTCAACTATGATGCTAAAACCTAATTCTTTGAATATTTTATGCAGATTTTTACGTATATCTTTATCCCTTTTTATGTCTGGAACAACAATTAGGCAATCATCTCTGTAAAAGCCATGATTATCTATGTTGATTTCTTAAGTACCGCATATATGTGGCACAAGGCCAAAAGTATGGGGTACCCTGTGAGGATCGAACTCACTACTCATTTGTACCATGTGATCGCAAGACAAGCTTGCTAACAATTACACCAAGTCGGTGATGCCCAAGGCCATGATTATCTATGTTACCACCTTATTCAGCGTGCTCAATATATAGATAGCTACGAGTTCTGCAACCTCAGCTTCACTTACGAACCCGGATGAGGTTCTATTGTTAGTCATTCTAGTAGCCCTCTTTGGTAATGAACGAGTCCTGTTTCCGACCTTAATGTGTTTTTCCGCACACATACACACTTCTTTTCTCCTCCTCTTCCGGTGTTAGTGCATTTTGAGAGTGACTTCTATTGAAATTTCCGCACCTGTGCCTGAAGATACCTAACGGTTCAAAAACCCGGGTAGCTTAGCTCGTATTCCGAAATGTAAATGTAAAATGTAAATCACATTTGCACAACTAACATCCAACATTCCCTGATGAAGAGAATCTATCTCGAAACAAAGAAATTTCCGTGTCACAATGAACAATTAATTCATCATTATATATAGTCATCCGGAGACAGATTTGTTTTGCAGTATCACAGCTCATCAGTACGATCAGACATCTGATTGCTTTTAACTCAGGATTGAAACCCGACCGAATTGGCGTCAGTCAGCGATTCTACCTCTGAGCTATGGGCACTCGGTAGGAAACGGATTTTTAGCGTGTACATTATCATTATACACACGCCCAATAGCTGATAGTGTTCTACCTCATTGCTGAATAAACGATGCGTAAATGCTAGAGTAGCTACTGTTTTTCAAAGTCTACCATTCTTTCAGAGGGCTCGGTCAGGGTGTGAGATCGTAAATAGTCATCCGCAGACAGATCTGTTTCGCTCATCAATACGGCTAGACATTCTATTGCTTTTTACCCAGGATTGAAACCCGACCAAATTGGCGTCAGTCGGCGATTCCACCGCTGAGCTATGTGTGTTCGGTAGAAGGAGCCAGACTTTTTAGCGTGTATATTATCATTATATACTCGCAAAAGCTGAGAGTGTTCGAATTCATTGCTGAATGATAAACGGTCTTTTGTGTTATTTAAAAATATTTATTTGAGAGTGTATAAATTACATTTTTTTTTAGATTAAAAATGTCTGGTTATCAAATCGATAATTCGTGGAAAGGAGATGGTTTTACTACTTTAACAATCGTGTTTACGCACAATTTAACGTAACGAACTCTACCGGGATTTGAACATGCTTCTCTGATTTCCCAGTCCGAGATGCTATTGTTTACACCAAGATAACTCTCAGGCAATTGATCTGAACATGTAAACAACTGAAATGAGTGATGCAGGCACTCAAATGTATATATTCTTTGCCTCTGCTGTGTCTTTTGATTGTCACATTCTTTAAACTACTTTTTTTTTCGTAATGCATCCAATAAATTTTAACTTTTCTAGGTCTAAGTGTTCGCATTATAACTATTTTTATAATTTCCTCGTTGCTTGTATGTTTTCTCTATGATACTTCCATCATCATTCTGATTGTTTCTATTAAAAATAACTTTTCTGGGCACACAAACTAGTATATATATATATATATATATATATATATATATATATATATATATATATTGTCCTACATCAGTAGATGGACACGGAATTCCATGCACATTCGCGAATATCAGGTGCAAGTTACGCACTGATCGTTTAAGAGATTTGAGTTGGTGTTCACTCGATGTTCAAGGAAGTTAAATTTTACTATATAAATAAACGAAGATTGCATGAGGATAAAAAAAATAATATATATATATATATATATTTTAATTTAAAATTACATATAAACACGCAATGGTTAAATAAACTAGCCGAGTTTAATTTAGATGTTTTTTGTTTTTATTTTACTTGTTTTTATATTTTTTATATACGAACAAAAAAAAAAAACAGATAAATAAATTAAAAGTATTTTTTTCATTTTGTCATACATCCATTCACCAATATTGTACTTGATAAAAAATTGTATATCATTGTTCCATGTATACCAAATAATGTTCTATATGCTTTGAATAATCTTTGAATATGTCATGAATATATATATATATATATATATATATATATATATATATATATATATATATATATAATCATTTCACTTACATTCAGAGGATTACAGTGAAAGAAAAGACTGGGTGCAAAGGGTATTGAAACAAGGATAAAAGATGTATGGGATTCATGGAATAAAATATGGCAATTGACGTTGCATTTAAACTTTTTGAGATTGTAGGTATTAGAGAAGCAAGTAAACGGAAGGGAGTTCCACAGACTTGACGTGCGAGAAAATAAACTGTTGGAGTAGAAATCGCGGTAAAATTTAACTATTTCAACGGTAAAAGAAGTGGAACCTTTTTGCTGGTATGTCATTCTCTTCGTTCTCTTTGCTCTAATTCCCTTCAGGCAATGAACTATCATCGCTATTCATATTTTCTTCTCTGTTTTCCCTGATTCTATATCTTGATTATGTGCTGTAAGGGCTAAATTCAAAGTTTCATTTGTTAATAATGTCTACTACAAATTTCATGTGCGTTCTAATGCGGTGGACATAGGCTCGGAAGGAAAAATCGGAGAGGCGAGTTTAAATTCATTGCATTCACATAGGCGCAAATATTCTTGGTAATGGTATGAATCTGTCGTTTCTTCCTCCAGCTGTGGGTTAGATAGCAGGACAGAATGGCTTAGGTCAGCAAGCAATCTACCGCAAAAAGTAATGGCAACCTAGTGCAGGAAGATTTTCTGCCCAGGCAGTCTTGTCTCTATCGAGACATGATCGCCCAAGTGTGTGTCAAATATGGATGATTGACTGATAAATTTCACTCGTCTCTTTCTGAATGCTAGCAGGCGTTTTCTTGATGCTGTTCACTCAGTCAGTTATGTTGTTCTTAAATTTTCTCATGTTCACGTACGATCATCGAAGTTAAGCAATGTCGAGTCATGTCAGTACCTAGATGTCTTGCCGCTTGGGAATACCAGATTCTGTAAGCTTAATTGTGAAGATGATTTAATACATAATGGCTTTGAATTGGAAAGCAGAGAGCCGAGTTCCAATTCCAGTCGGGTTCATAATATTCAATTACGCAAAAATACCATTTGGAAACATAAAATCCCTCAACTTCTCCCATCTATGGGTTAAATATTAAGGCCTGTATTAAATTAGTTCTGAAGTAATTTATTTGCGTCTGGTTGGTTTAATTTACGACGTCAATACTTTTTTGATTAGTTAATGTCGAATTTGGCATCTAGTGTATATACGAGTAATGATACTTGATTAGAGTTCGAAACACTTTCCAAAATCTGTCGAAATGATCAAAAGGATTCAAGTGATTCTTCGTCTAGCCGAAAAATTATCAACACGTTTTGGTACTATAAATTATATCTACATATTATATATGAATTGTATCAGTGTAGATGGGGCACTTCCACGACTGATTTGTGAGTTCGATCTTCATTGAGTGCTTTTGTCCTTTGTGGCTCTGGTAAATTACACCTCGGAAATTGCTGTATCAATTCAGGTGAAACCAGATAAAATAAGGACAGTGTAGGTACAACCCCAACTTAAGAAAAGAAGTCTCCACCTGCCAATTTAATCATATCTGTCATCTGTCCCCACCACCTGACAAGCAATCTCTAATATTGAAAATTCATAATTCCTTACCTGATCCTTAATGTCTTTCTCGGTGCATGTTCATTTCGACTGTAAACGACGCCGTCAGCGTCATTCGCCTGAGGACACATCAGTTTCAGCTCCATACAAGATTGCAAAATATTTGTCGAGAAATCCAAACGTTTACATTACAGCGAGAAAATCAGAAAATTAAAGTTGTCATTTATATGAGTGCCTGCCAGCAAAATGGAATCATCAATTCGAAAAGGATGTAGATGTATAAAATTATGAAACAACTTTCGCTAGAGCCGTGAAAACAGACCGAATTGCTTTTCGACACTGTGTTAAAAGTAACGCTTTGATTCAAATAAACTCCCAGTATTCAAAAAGAGCGCTTATCGACTTGCGGCGTACAAGTCGAGTTTTCAAAACGAAAGAAAATATTTCCAAAAGTAGGGGTCGATTTATATGGTGGATATAAAATACAAATCTTTACTCCGGGATTGTAAACAATTGAGACAGCATACAGTAGTTACTGTACACACTCATCGTGCCTTCAGAATCATGTAGTCTTGGGTATGATGAACTACATCCGACAGCAAGTTCTTTGATCGGGACATTAGAGGTTTTGAGGAGTGTTGAACAACTACTTAATTGATTTTTTTTTCGAGGTCCATGCTGATCCGGGATCGTAGCACTCGTCAGTGTTCCAACTATGAGCAAACATTAATTTCTCCAAACAAAAACAAAACAAATGAAATTGTCAAAGTACATATTCATAGAAAAAATACCAGCAATATTTTTCTATATAAAAATAATGACCAATAATACATATTTACAGTAAAATCACTAACAGAACATTTTAAATTAAAATGATTGATAATACATTTTACCTTTAGTTAGAGACATACAAATGCGTTTAAATTATATTTAGTTGAAGCCGTAAAATTGTGTTCAAAATAATTACATTTCGGCATTGAATAATCCATAGAGATTAATATGCCGCAATGTAAAACGTACATATCAACGCTTCTAGTAATTATGTTCACAAAAGCATGTATATTCACAAAACTGAATATTTACAGTATTTACATTATTAGGACTATTGCTTTCATCTTTGTTTGCCATTTGTACGGCATTGTGACTGTTGTACGCCCCGGCCTTATTCAGGTGCTAAGAATTTCGAACCGAACCCTTTATTACAATCACTGAGGTATATGATCTTTATTCCTTGCCTAGAACCTACTCTGGTAGTCATAAGTTTTAGACATATCAGAAAACGGAGTATCATTTATTCAGTTGTGAAATCAGATTAATATATATAATTTTTTTTACTTCAAAGCTCTAAATAAAATTAAAATTCGGCATAAAATGACCCACAAAGAGATAATTTGTTGCATAGGAAACAAATCAATCTGTCGATCTAGTAGGATGCCACAAATATGACCCCCTAAAAATTGTGTTTGTTGAACATACCCAGAATGTTAACAGAAATGAATACAAATTAAGTAAATAATAACACGAATGCAGATTATAGCTCCGGCACAGATCATTTGTTTGTTTACCTCACTGACTCAAATGGTGGACGAGTGATACTGTGTTTTAAAATAATGTATGGCCTTTTGTTGTACTATTTTTTTTAATAATTTCACCCCAAACAAGGCTATACCGCCACTGATGCGCAGGGGAATACATAAGAGAGAAAAAGTATAGGCAGGAGGAGAATGAAAAGAAAGACGTACCAGTTACAGCGGGTGACAGAGAAAGGGCAAGAGAAGGATGGGAACATAGGAGTGGAGACAGTTACGAAGGTAGAGAGAAAGGATAAGAACAAGATATACGGGTAATGTAGAAAGAACTAGAGTCAAGTGGATAACAGATGGGAATTGACATTGCATTTAAATTCCTGGAGGTTGTAGCCGTCAGGAAAGCAAATGTAGGGATTTCCACAGGTTGGAAGTGCTAGAAAAAAAGTAGAATTATCGCCTGCATTTGGTTGATTTAACTGTAAAATTGTGGAACCTTGTTGTCAGTCTAGTAGCAAGAATAAATTCTTGTGGAGGGGGCAACGGTGACCTAAGTTCGTAAGAGCAATCTAAAAAAGCAATAAAAGCAATAAAAGCAATAAAAAGCAAAAAAGCAATAAAAATAAAAGCAATAAAAGTAAAAAAGCAATAAAAATACTTGTAGAATAGACAAAGGAAAGCGAGAACCCGCCGGTGAGAAAGTGGCTGGAGTCGAGCTGCCAGGTCAGGACCAATCACAGATTTTCCTTTGAAGCCTGTCGAGATGAACAACAGGGACGCCTGACCAGATATGGCAACAGGATTAATCGCGTCTAACAGCTGATACACTAAGTGTAAACACTGACTGAGTCTGTCATTCGGTGCTATATGAGCAATTTCACGAGGATATAGACAGGAAAATTTTATAAGATTTGACGTTGATTTTAATGTGTTTATCAGTAAACCTGACGAATTTTAAAAGTTATACCGATATAATATACGCTACCTAACGGTGTGTGTTGTAAGTTGCTATACAGCGCATATAGAATGATATTACAGTTAGTCTCTCAATATACAGGTAAGTGGTATGGCCTCATAGAGTTTTAGCACGTGTAATCATTTATGGTCATCAGTAAAAAGGGCAACCCAAAATGCCAAATACAGGTCGGGGATACCAGAATCAAACAGGTACAAAAATTTAAATACCTGGGAAGCGTTATAACAGAAGACGGAAAGTGCGATAGCGACCCGAAGGCGAATTGGCATGACGAAGGAAGCATTCCAGAAGTTGAGTAAGGTATTAAGAAACAGGACAATTTCGCTAGAAACTAGGAAGAGAGTACTGGATTTCTACGTGATGTCCGTCTTTCAATATGGCAGTGAATGCTGGACAATACCATCAAAGATGAAGGAAAAACTTGAAGCAACTGAAATGTGGTTCTACAGAAGGATGCTGCGAGTATCATGGATCGAGCATGTGAGCAATGATGAGGTCTTGGGAATGATGGAAACAAAAAGGAAATTAATACTGAGCATCAAGAAGAGACAGCTGAAGTTCTGGGACATGCAATGAGGAAGGAGAGCCTGCAGAACCTGATACTAACAGGCCAAATAGAGAGAAAAGAGACAGAGGACACCAACGGATAATATATTTGAAGAACCTAATCAGGTGGGTGACAGAACGAGGATTCCATGGTATAACAGGAGAAGGCGTGCTCAGAGCCACCAGGGACAGGAAAACGTGGAAAGGCATGATCGCCCACGTCCTGAAGGGACAGGGCACATAGAAGAAGAAGAATCATTTACTGTGACCTATCTTCATTTCCCGGTAGACCTATGTTTTGAGCCACTTTTAACCTAACAGATATTTGGGAGTAGACCTCTACGTCGGGTATAAAGTTAAACATCATTATGTCGACTTATACGCCGTAATTTAAGATAAATATAAACGCTCAATATTACCAGAACATAGTAAATTTTTACAGACTCAAAGGTAAGCTACTAATATATACCAATTCATAAATCAGGTGCTTATCCAGTGTAACTCAGATGTAGCACAGGGATGAAAATATGGATCACTCTGTGAGGCTCGTGCTCATTACTAAATGATAATTTTTATAGAAAAAACCAGCTTACTGAACATTACATCAAGTCACGATATCCCATTTCAAGTGATTACAAACAAATTTAAACCAGTCTATAGCAATCTATGTACTAAATATTGTCTTGTAAACTCTCATATAAATTACCAATATTTAAATATCCACCAGCAAAATAAATGCACATAAACTCAAATTTCAGTTTCAAATAGTCAACGTCAAATTTAATAAAGCAACAAGGAATGACATACAACATCAAAAGAAGACAGAACATGTTCATCTTAAACATCAATATGATCGTCACCACAATAATCTCCATTTTGTGTTTAACGCAAAATGTTAACCGAAAAACAACTTTGTAATTTCTCTTGTTATGAAAAGTATTAACTATTAGCTCATATTAATAACACATACACACTTAGAAACGGACACACACACACACACACACACACACACACACACACACACACACAGATATATATATATATATATATATATATATATAACACGCACTCACACGAACACATATATCCTGTAGATCGTTCTTGTAGTTTTTTTCCCCCTGTATTTGGTATTTGTGTCAAGTCAGTAACTACCTAACGTCGATATCCACTGAAATATGTGTTCTCGGGGGCATCACGATAAAAAATTTCTGGAAATTATAAACCTAATGTCTCAGCAACTATTTTTTTACCAGAGTTCATATTGCAATCACTGATGGTAATGATTTTCTATATCAGGTTTTACCAGAGCTCATATTGCAATCTTTGACGCTAATGCTTTTCTCTAGCACTCCGTATTACTGATCCCCATACTGTCTTCATTTCTATGCTTAATCGGCTCAATAGATTTTTGTAGCCTAGCATTTGCGCTAATTCCTTATGTTTATGTAGTTTTCAGTGATATTCTCTATCCATTATTTCAACTTCATTCTATGGAGGGTTATTCTGTTTCTCTTTTCGTATGTAATCAGTTACGCCCATTTTTCTGTCTCCCCTTGTATTACGGACTTGCGATGTTCTTGTAGCCTTACCTTGAGGGGTTCTCCTCTTCTCTTTTATATTTCTTTCCACATCTACATGGAATGTTGTACGGACATTCCTTAGTAATATTCTCCTCTATTGAGGGTCTTAGTCGGCAGAGGAACCTGCAAAGTGTAGAACCACTTCTGAAGGTCGTTCTGATGTTATATGGACCACAGATCATATGCATTTTCTCCGATAAATTCGTATAGAGTAGACATCCCGAGTATGTCTTCTGAGAGTTGTTATTCTCATGCACCCTCGCTTCCATGTTCGTTTGAACTGTTTTCATGTACCATAGACAAGTTTTACTTTGTAGTGTACTGACCATTTCCTGTTCGTATGTCTCTGGGTCGACGCTTATGGATGTTGTTCGATGTTGCGGGTAACCCCTTTTTTGCATTGTATGGATGGTAGAAGTTGAAGTTTAGGTATTGTTTGATTTCAAGTCATTTTCCTAGATCTTTGCAGGAAAAAACTGTCATTTGATCTGAGGAGCTTTAACCACACGACTACGAAAAACTTCATAATCCCACTTATTTCTACTTCTACTTGAGCGTTAAGATCGCAATATGATCTCTGGTAAAAACTGTAATAGAAAATCATTAGCATCAATGATTGCAATATGAACTCTGATAAAAAATAGTTGCTAAGACATTAGGTTTATAAGTTCCAGAAATTCCTATGGTGATGCCCCCGAGAACACATATTCCAGTGGATAGCACACTTAACCCGTTCATATTTCTTCGAATGTCATAACCAAAAGTTTCCAAATATAAACTTTGTAAATTCTAAACTTTGGTTGTTTTGTTTTTATGGCATATCAACCTCGGCGGGTCATTTCTTGCTAACTAAATTTTTATTTATTTATTGCTTGTAATAACTTTTTCTTTCAACAATTTATTGTTGTTTTTTTATATAAGTTTTGTGTCTGGTAATACTGTTTTCTTTTCGAGTATCAAGATTCATTGGGATTTGTTTATAAAGGCAGAGTCCCCAAGTCCTACCCTGTTCTTTAACCCATAACTGGGGGGAAGGGACGGATTAATACCTTTCCCAAGGGTACCAGTGCTTAAGTGAATGCAGGGTATTCAACTGGAATTCGAACTCGGCTCACCGATTTCTCTTTCCGAACGGATATCCACTGTACCACAACGCACATCCGTCAATATACGCTTACAGCACCTGGTATTCCCAAGCGGTCACCCATCTAAATACTGACCAGGCTCAACGTTGCTTAACGTCGATGATCGAGCGAGAAACGATGTATTCAACGTGATATGGCCGTAAGCTAAATTCTAAAGAATTAATGAATTTTATTTATTACCCGACGAAAAACATATCTAACAGTTAAATTTTAGGAAGTCAATTGTACCATGTACCGCTCAGAAGCTTCTCTTATATCGATATACAACTAGCAGTATAGCCCGGCATTGCTCAAGTGTAATGAAAGCTTTAAAACTAATCCATGGTCCGGATCTCAGACTCTTTGGACTAAAAAGCAATAGTTGTTTCCAGTTAAGGCGAAAACGTAGAAAGAAAAATGAATGGATGTAAGTCAAATTTTGATTTCCTGCTATGGATATCAAATAAGTTATTTCGTCGTAAACTGAATTTTGAAGGTTAAATAAGTCCTCTGAGTAAATGGCATCATGGCTGAGACTAAGAACTACAATTATACCTACTTAGAGCCAAACCCGAAGCAAAAACTAAAATAAAAGGGCTGAAAAATACAGACATACGGGCAGATAAACAGACACACACACACAAACATCTTGCCTTATATATATATATATATATATTATCGATATTTTGCGCTATTGTAAGAACAGCAACCTTGAAACTTCTGAATATCGCTTCTTATGTCTTTGTCTATGAGTGTATCAAATTTGATTAAAATCCGATCACTCCTTCTATAACCCTTCTATATATATATTTACCGGGGGTACCTCGACACAAAACCTAGCTAAAAACACTCGCAGACGCTTATAGTACAACTGTGTAAATTTTCAAGAAAATCGGTGAGGCGTGTCGGAGTCTATAGGTAACGGACACACACACACACACACACACACACACACAGACACACACACACACAAAGTTCCATTTATAAATAAGTTTAGATCATTGTAATACCAATCGTTCTTTTTATTAAACATATACGTGCTTAAGCAAATATACGACAACTATGTCTGCAGAAACTCTCGGTTTCAGATAAGTGTGTCTATGACAGTTGGCAGCGTATTTGTCAGTGTTTTTCAACATGCAAAATATCTCAGTTATTCCCGCCCTAACTAATGCCAGAAAGTTTTTCTGACGCCATTTATCACCACCCATTTCCATCTTGTAGTTGTGTTGTTCATTTTTTTTTTAATTTTTCATATAATTTCTTTTCGATATTATCCACGCCCTTCATTTGTTTCGTATTCATTTCCTCACGGCAATATTCAATCGATCTACTCGTTCAAATTCGACTGTGATGCATGCTCAAAGCACTTTTAATACCCTCTCTGAATGGGTCTTGTTATTCTGTTCTTTCATTCTGATTTTTCTTTTCATTTGCTCATCATCTCACCCGACTCTGCCATTTCTTCACTAAGGACCGCCTGAATATTTCTTCACTTCCTCTCTTTTGATCTTATATGCGTTCTCTTTGCGTTTCTTATCTATTTGTATATTACCCAAAGCTTCTTCACTGAGACAGACCGTGACACAAAGTAGGGTTTACCGTTGGGAACGCGACCGCATACACTTAGGCCAAAGGTCAAAATTCAACTAGCCCCCACTACCGTCCAACTCTCCGTTAAAACAGAACTCTTCTTTTTCTCAGCCGAGTCTCTTTACAGAGACAAGGAGCTTGGCAATTGCGAACTCACGTGGAACTCTGTATTTTACTTTTTTTATTAAGGCGTCTTGCATAGTTCTTTTATGTTACTGAAGGTATTTTATTTACTTCACAAGATTCCGCCATTTCAGATTTTTTTTACTTTTTTAAATATTATGCTTTATTTCTTAGTATTCACCCTTTTATCTTTCTGACCTATTCGCTAAATACTGAACTTTGTATTTCTATTGTTTTGTGGTCAACTACTAATTTTACGTACGTTTCTTTTACTTGTACTCATACCTGAATTCAGGGGTTGTTGGTACGTCAAAGATATACTGTACTTGCATAGGTTCTTTCTTTCTTGCAGCCATTTCTTCAGTAGATGTTTTCTTTAACTGATTTCCCTGTCTTTTTGTTCCTATTTTTTCCATTTACCATATACCTCATTTTCCAACTCGTGAAATTATAGCGCTTTTTTCCCACATTTCGTTATCTTTTTTTAAATATCCTGAAAAATAGTTTTAACAATTTTAAAGAATTATATGTCTTTTTTCTTTTACCTTATTATTCTTTTTATGCCCTGGTAGCAACTTGTAGAACACCGATTTAATTTTTCTTGCAAAGATCAATCAAATAAGAGTCGGTGTTTTTCGATATACTTACAAAAAAATTTTGGAGCTCTTCTGGAGTACCAGAAAAAGAAATCTTTCGATTTCATCTTTATATCTGGAGGTTCTTGAGGTTAAATTTCTTTGTTTTATTCTATATTCTCTCTTTTTTTTCCTGTTTTTTCTCCTTCTCTTACCTTCTTCTTCAGCCCCTATTTGCAAATACGCCTCAGAAATGTCCAACTTTAAAGCTTTCTTTTTTTTTACATTGTTGACTTTCGTTAAAAATTTACTCTGAACCTTGTAATTTATAGTTACTCTGAAAATTGTTGGTCCTGGGTATGACCGTAAACTGCATCCGGCAGCAAGGCCTCTTGGCTGGGAGGTTGTGAGGAGCATGGAACCACCTCTTAATTGCTGTTGTTCACAGGTCCACTCTGACATTGGGTAGTATCACCTGTTAGGGTCCCAGCTAAGAACAAATAGTTAACCTTAACCGGAGCTGGGGTCAAAACAATATGAAAGTATGAAAATAAACTTTTGTAGAAAATATTAATTCTTGAAGGAAAAATATTACCAAAAATACAGTTTCGAAGAAAAAAATTATTGCCGTAAAACATTTTTGAAGGAAAAAATATTACCTGTAATAAATTTTGAATACAAAACTAGAGACATCTTCACTTTCTAATATAAAAAGAAAAATTTCATCAAAGTCTGACAAAATCAACTTTCTCACTATAACTGAACATTAAAAAATACCTTAAAATACCAACTTTTTAGCATTAAATAACCTACAGAGGTTGATATGCTGTTAAGCAAAACTCAAAACTCAAAACTCAAACTCTGACATTATTTATTTATAGTTATGTGATTCTAAATAATTGTGTAACCCAGTCAAGAAATAAGGACAAACAAGAATTTTATTTTTCTTTACATACACTGAATGTGCTACCCATTATGAATGGTCAATGTTTTCAATTGCACCCATTCTTTCAAGTCTGTCTAATTCTTCCTTCACTCGCTCCAATGCAGCGATTTCGTTTTACTACGTTTCAGTTTAAATACAAGCGTCGACCCTTTTTTCCCTTGAAAGTTTGCTTTGACTTTGGAACACTGTCCTATCTGATCCAACAGAACTCCCGAAAATTATTTTCCATTTTTCTTTTAAATTTTCACATTTCTTTAAACTAGTCAGTTGTCTACTGATATTTTTGCAATAAATATTTAAAGGTAAATCCCATAACTCAAGTAATTAAGGCAGGGTCAGGGTCTTGGATGCTCACCCCAGACGAGACTCTACCCCAAACGGAGTCTTGTCTGGCTTCTTTTCTGCTTGATGACAAAGAGTCCGACCAGGTTGAATTCAAAGGAAGACTGTTTTTGAGTTCTTTATTTAAGGCGTCTTGCTAGTTCATTTGTGTTATCGAGGGTGTTTTATTTACTCTATATTGTATGACGTTCCTATTGTTATTGTTTTGTTGTTTTCTTTTGTTTTTTGTTTTTTTGTTTTTTGCATCTTCCTTGAAAATTCTTCGAATCCGTTTACTTTAGATTTCTTAATAAATGTTCTCTTTTTCTGACCAACCGCTTTCCAAACTACCTCGACTAAACCAGTTTTTGTCCAAAGTGCTTTTCTTTGTAACTTTGACGACGGAATCCGATTTAAAGCACTGATTAAAAAAAACAAATCAAGCGTAGTCAAAACATAATATTAGAATAAAATGATATTAGAAAGCGGTAATCGCCCAAGCGAAAGAACGAAAGAATTGATATTTCAAATTGAACAAATTCGGTTCATTCGGGTTATTTCCCCTTGATTTTTGTATTACTGCTGAGCCTTGTTCGTTATGATTTGCATAATGGGATTTCTCTTCTAGCCAACAACGGCTGCTTTGAGGCAATGAAGTATTTTGATTTTCCGCTTGTGCTAATTTTTATCTGTAATACATTTTTTTCGTTTGTCGATCTTGCACAACACAAAAATGAGTCTGTTATTTACAGAATCTAAAAATGCAAGGAAAATTAAAATATTCAAGAGAGTGGAAAAAAGAGAGACCTTTGTACATATAAATCAACATAGCACAAAAAGCCGTTATATGCTCACCAATAGGTTCTGATTTGTTATTCTATGCTTTATTTCTTAGTATTCATCCCTTTATCTTTCTGGCCTATTCGCTAAATACTGAACTTTGTATTTCTATTGTTTTGTGGTCAACTACTAATTTTACGTATGTTTCTTTTACTTGTACTCATACCTGAATTCAGGGGTTGTTGGTACGTCAAAGATATCATACTGTACTTGCATAGGTTCTTTCTTTCTTGCAGCCATTTCTTCAGTAGATATTTTCTTTAACTGATTTCCAAATCTTTTTTTCCTATTTTTCCCTTTACCATGTACCTCATTTTTCCAACTCGTATGTAATGTAATTTTCTGAAAATTACATAAAAATATCTTGAAATGGCACAAATTAAAATATTTATTATAAATTATATTTTAGAACATGTACAATTTTTTTATACATCCACTACAAATCGTACATTTGTTTCGACATTGAAACTACAATGTCTCATCAGGTGGTGTGGGCAGGAATGGAAAGCTTCTTTTCTTATATATGGTGAGTTGTGTGTGGGATGTTGGCGGGGGTTAGAGATATGGGTATAAGTCTTGTAAACTGCAAGCACATTAAAGAACTAACATTACAATCATGCTAAAAATACTACAAAAGATTAAAATTTGTGGAGCTCTGTCAAATTTGTACTTATTCGGAAGAGAATAATGCCTAAGCATATGAATTTTCTTTTTGGTTTTCACATTAAAGACATTGATTATACAATATTTTCATTGAAATTTTTCTGATTAGCTTTTTCCCACTGCTGCCCCAACTACATGAATTTAAGTGTGCTATTAGATTGACAACTAACTCTCACTGTTGAACTAGCTAGAAGCAACTTCTACTTCTACTCTACAACTTTATTCCTCGCATTTCTCACCTGTGGAACTTACATTCGATATATTGCTACCTTGATAACTACATTCTTCAAAAGTTTGAATGCAACGTCAATCACAATCTACTGTTTTTTTCGTTTATTTTTTTGTTTTTCAACACTGTTCCACTAATACCTTCTTATTTTCTGTCCGCTTATCATAGCATGAAAAAAATGTGTCTGTTGCTACATAATCCTTCATTTTTATAGTCAAAATATATGTGTTTTTAGTCAATCGTTTTAGTTGTATCTTAAAGTTCGTTATTATCCAAAATTACCTATATATATATATATATATATATATATATATATATAGATAGATAGATAGATAGATAGATAGATAGATAGATAGATAGGTGTGAGTTTGTAACCCTGGGTTTCACGCTTTTGCGATCGTCAGACAAACTCTGACGATCGCAAAAGCGTGAAACCCAGGGTTACAAACTCATTCCTATCTATATGAATATGTTTGCTCTATCACTGATATTGAGCGCTTTTAAATAAGTAGCACGCATATATAATATGTAAACAATATAATATATATAACAAATTACATATTTATATATATATATATATATATATATATATATATTGATATTTATAATTATATACATACACTTTTCACACACACACACACACACACACACATATATATATATATATATATATATATATATATATATATAATATGGTGTGATAGATGAATTGTCATCCAAATTACACAAAAATGAAAATAACACTGACATTACATTTTGACAGATATGTTTTTGAATATTACATAAAAATATCTTGAAATAGCACAAATGAAATTTATTCCGTAAAATTGTCATTGGCTTCAACCACTGCCCCCAGACTACTTTGGAATCCCCTGCATCTATTCTAGACGTTCTCTTTTTATAAGTTTGTGAATGCTGCCATAATCCAAATTTTTAATTAAACTTTTGTGTTACATAGATTGTTGTTGGTCTCTCGCTCGACTTCGTCTTACACATAATAATCATAGGGTTCACAGGCAGGGAAGTTACGTGTCATGATTTAAGGGATGATGTGGCCGAAGAAATTCTCTGACAGCCATAACTGGTTTCTCCTGCTTGTGTGGCCTAATGCAGAGTTCTGTTAATAGATGGAGGTTCTATATCTACCTCTTCATACAATTTATGTTTAGTATTTTAAGATATTTTCGCGCATTTTTAAAACCCGACCGACTTTTTTTTGTAATCTAGCTATCTTAAGTTCACTGATGTCGCTCCTTTTCGTGCAGCTGGGGTTTTTAAACAAATTTTTGTTTAATGTAATGTGGAAGTCAACATCTTGATTATGTCAAAATTTTTGCTTCGAGTTACATATACTATCCATTCTAATTGTTACTTTCGTTACTTTTTGGTTATTTGTGAGTTTGTACCACAGGTCTATGATGAAGGATTGTTTTCTCTAAGACCTAAAAGATTCATACGAAGCTGTTTTCAATCATTGGCCTGAGAATACGGTGTATAGCTGGTTGTTTACACATTTTAGACTAGTTGGGCGCCATGTATGGTAGCAGTATATAAATCTATATATGAGGAGGCTATTTACGAACACGTTTCAAGTTCCCCAGTGAGGCCTTTGATGATGGTTTCACTTTAAACAGGGTATTCTAAATGTATGGCCTCGTGCTTGACAAAATTATGTTTAGTAAATATCGATAACGTTTCATCGTTACTACAGTAGAAAATGCGATAAAAACTTGCACCGAACAAATTTAGCCTCGTGCCAGACGAAACTATTTTAAATGAAATCGTTTGTGCTAGACAATAACCACCGAATTAAATGCGATCATTATTGATGACCCACATGTTTGTCCGTTAGCCAGCCTAAACTAAGTATGATAAATTAACGATGTCATTAACATAGCTATGTTAATGTCATCGTTAATTTATCATTACTTAGCTTAGGCTGTCTAAAGGACACAAACGTAGGTCATCTGCTAATGATCGCCCATAAGTCTAGAATCCCTAATGACCGAAACAAGTATGTCAGCTCCTGATCCGTCTGTTTATCCCTTTAGAAAAGATGAAAGATGTTTTCTCAGTGGGAGATGCCGAATCGCTGCACGTCATTACCAACGAACGGAAAGAGAGAACACTGGATGGATTTTCAAAAGACTTCGCTCAAACGAAAGCACAAAAGTGCGATTACTTATCAAATAGCTCTCTACCCAGGGGATGCCGTGTATTAACAAATTCTATAAAGAAAATTTCGGTTTTTAAGTCCAAGCTTTACTGGATTCGTTAGCATTAAGAAAAGTTTATAGACGTAACATTATTGGAAACAGTGATACTCTCAGAAAAGATAAAATGGTTCAAGATGTGTGGTAGTTGCGAAAGAATTGGTTAAAATATTAAAAGAAAAATACTTTTGTATTCTTAAAATGAAGGTTTTACTCATTTCAACCCAAGCAAGGCAATAAAGACGCTAAGAAGAAATGTTTTTCTTTATTTTTGTTTCTGTTTTTTTTTTTAATCGTTTCACACCAAACAAGGCGGTACTGCCACTGATGCGCAATGGGTTACCTAAGAGAAGAGTGAAAGATTAAGCAGGGGGAATGCGAAGTGAAAGATGACCCAACTACTGGGGGTGTCGGAGAAAGGGCAACAGATGGATGGGAATACCAGTGTGAAGACAGTTGCGAAGGTAAAGTGAGAAAAGAAAAGCACAAGATACACGAGGTTGATTGGTAAAGAACGAGGACTAGATTCAAGTAAACAAGAGATGGGAACTGACGATTCTAGCCGTCAGAGAAGCAAATATAAGGAAGGGATTTCCACGGGAGGGAAGTGCCAGAAAGGAAGCTGCAGCAGTAAAAGTGATGGTTACATTTAGTTGATTTAACTGTAACTGGGTGGGACCTTATTACCAGTCTGGTTGCTCGAGTAAATTCTTTTGGAGGGTGCATTAGCGAGCTAAGCTCGTCAGAGCAGCAGCCATGAAAGTATTTGTAGAATAGACAGAGGGAAGCCACATTCCGCCGGTGAGAAAGTGACTGAAGTCAAGCTGCTCGGTCTGGACCGATCACTTTACAGATTTTTCTTTGGAGTCAAGAACCCTGGGATGAATGGCAGGGGTGTCCGAACTGATATGACAACAGTATTCAATGTAGTGGGGTAATGATTTTGAAAAAATACGAGAGAAAAAAACATTATTCAGGAGAAAGAATAACGAAAGATCAAGAACAAAGAGACAGATAAATGATTGAAACTACATTTTAATTTTTGAAAATCAACCCTGACCAGAACGCAAGAAACTGGAAGAGAGATTTAAGGGAGAGAAGTGCGAGAAAAGAAGCTGTTAGCGTAAAACTTGCGGTTATATCTAGCCCTCTTAACTGTAAAATGATGACACCTTTCTAACAATCTTGTACTGCGCGTCATTTTATATAATCTAATTACCATAGATGAAAGTTCATCAGAAAAATTACAGTTTTACATATATATATATATATATATATATATATATATATATATATATAGAGAGAGAGAGAGAGAGAGAGAGAGAGAGAAAAGACGCAGGGAAGCTACATTACGTCGGTAGAAAAATGACTTGTAGTTTCACTTCAGATTATTTTTTGGACTTCATCAAGGATGTCAAAATGTCAGATTAAGAAGTAATACGAATATAGTATATTCTAGAATCCTTTAGCTCGTCTCTTTTCAATCCCAGGAAATTATTCTGCAGATTTTTAAAAAATGTTTCATCTGAGACTCAGAAAATACTCATAGCAATATATAAATAAATGTATTTTCAGCATACATATGCATAAGGCCATGACTGATTTTACAATAAGGCACTTGATGTGGTGTAATGGATTCGTTACATTTACATACGAGCAGAGAAGCCTGGAAAAAGTATGTATCCATCTCTTCTTCTAGCTATGGATTGAATATCAGGACAGAATGTGTCCTATAACCTTGGTTGGCAACCAGTCTGCCTCAGAACTAAACTATAACCTATTGCAGAAGAATATTCTGCCGAGTCGATTGAAAGTAATGATCGTCCAAGCATGTATCGGGTATTTCACTTCACCGACCGACTGAATAATGTAGAGTCCCGAATAAGTTACCTGTGCTCCTTGGCATTTTAACAGACAAAAACCAAGCAATGCAAGAGTATAAATCAGCAGACGTATAAAAAAGCTATTTTCACAGCTCTCCGCAACTTTCCATCTTTCTATAACTACCAACGAATTCGCTGTGTCAGGCTATCTTCCTGTTTGTCGAAAAGTTTTGATGTTTATTGGAAAGAGGTTCGTCTCTCTAGTCTGCAGGTGGCTATTTCATTTGCTTATGAATTTCTTTATGGAATTCTGTAACTTATCGTATTTTCCTTTGTCATTCCAATTTTGCTCAGGACGACAATTCAGACAAACTAACTGATAATAGAATTTCTACATTTTTCTGCGAACAATTTCGAAGACAAAGATATGTCTTTTCAACGGATCTACTCAACTTTTACAGCGATAGTATTCTGAGAACCCTAGATGTTATGCCAGGATTTGTCATCGGAGGCCACAATTTGAACAACATAAGGTACGCAGATGATAAAGTGCTGATAGCAGACACGGAAAGGAAACTACAAGGCCTCCTACAGAAAGTAGCTGAAGAGAGTGACAAAAAAGACTACAAATAAACTGCAAGAAAACCGAATGCATTATCATCAGCAAAAAGAGCGGCACAAAATACCAAATACAGGTGGAGGATACTAAAATCAAGCAGGCACAAAAATTTAAATACCTGGAAAGTGTTATAACAGAAGACGGAAAGTGAAACACAGAGATCCGAAGGCGAATTGGCATGGCGAAGGACGAAGTTGCGTAGAGTATTAAGAGACAGGAAAATTTCGCTATAAACAAAGAAAAGAGTACTGGATTGCTATGTGATGTCAGTTCTTCAATATGGCAATGAATGCTGGACAATATCATCAAAGATGAAGAAAAAACTTGAAGGAATTGAAATGTGGTTCTACAGAAGCATGCTGCGGATATCATGGATCAATCATGTGGGCAATGATAAGGTTTTGGAAAGGATGGAAACGAAAAGAAAATTAATACTGAGCATCAGGAAGAGACAACTAATGTTCCTTGGACATTCAGTGAGGAGGGGGGACTTGGAGAACCTGTTAATAACAGGCCAAACAGAAGGAACAAGAGGCAGAGAAAACAGCGGATAACATATTTGAAGGGCCTGAGTAGGTGGATGAAGAACGGGGGTTGCGTGTTGTAATAGGAGAAAGTGTGCTAAGAGCCACCAGGGATAGGGAGACGTGAAAAGCCATGAGCGCCTACGTCCTGAAAGGACTATGCACAAAGAAGAAGAAGAAGAAGATCTTTAACATATCAAGAGGCCTAATCATTCTAATGTTAGTAGTATTTAAACTTTCAATATTTCCGTTGCACACTCCCAGTAAATAGCAAATCTTCCTGCTTTTTCCTACTAATTCTGATTAACATGCTACTTTGTACCTTATCTCCTCTCCTGTTTCATGTCGAACTTCACAACTCTGTTCTCTTGACGATTCTGATCACGCTGTAGTATATAATATTTCTTTTGACTCATCTATTTAACAGGAGCCTATATTCACAAGATTTCTCTTTGCAACGTGCAGATTTGGATTTATTTCGTGAATTTCTCCACAACACCCGATGTAGTCAAATTTTTAAAACTTTAATAAAGAATCGAGACAATGGTGCTTCTTCTTCGGTAGAACATCGCATCGATACTTTTATGCCATCAATGAAACAACAATCTTCTCTTGTTCAGCTGCTATAGCCCACGAGAATTATTTTTCAGGTTGTACCAATAGGAAAGTTCTGACCAGAGAAGACACTGCCCGCTCTTAACAATTGTAAACATGTTCTCAATGAAGACACGTTATTAACTCTAAAATGTGTGATTCTTCTGGATACTGAATACTTTAATAGTGTGTTACCTAAGAGTAAGTCCTCTATCCTTCCTCTCTTCCTTCAATTTGAGGTGTTATCATCTTTAAATGTATTGATCACAAACTCACTTTGAATTCTACTCTTGATATCTGGAGTATGTATGCCTGATATTAAACTCAGCACTGTATTTTCTGTGTGACATGCATATAATTTCATCCATGCTTTCTGCTATCATCTTTAAACTAAACCCTCTAAAAGCATGCGGTTTTGATACTAGCCCTGCAATAGTTCTGACGAAATTTGTTTCTAAAATAAATTGTTTTCTATAAATCTATAATCAATGTCTTATTAGTTTCTTTGTTGTAGCAAATTCTCTTCTGTAGTTTCTGTTTTTAACCCGAGAACACTAACCATGAATATATATAGTACCCAGCGTAAATGACGCCATTTTAATTACAATTATCAGTACCTGATTTTCTTACCTAAATAATGTTTCTCAGTTTCTATTAAAGTTAACTGAAATACCAATTTTGAAGTACCTGCATGTAAAATATTTCAAATAAAGTTTTATATTTAATATATACTTGATATTTTCAAAATCGAGTATGATATACTCATGATTAAAAGTGGGGTAACTTTAATTTATGGTTAGTGTTCCAGGGTTAATAGCGAAGGCTAAATGTTTCATCCTTGTAACTGTCAGCCTATTAGTATCCTACGTCTATTTGTCAAATTTTTAGAGGCTTTAGATTGGTAAAAAAACTCAGCTTGGGGTGGGGGTTCTTTCAGTGAAGCAGCATTGCTTCCGCTTCTCTAGATCAGAGGCTCAAACTATTAACGGTTATTGTTGAAACCGCCAGTGAAGTTTTACAAAAGAATGGTTCATCAGGCATCTCAGTAGCGTCTGACAGAGTTTTCGACGTTGGCCTTCTTTTACAAGTTGAAAGATTTTGCTTTTTCGGTGTGAATATTTGATTTCTTATCCAACGCTGAACAAACTGTCTTTATCGTTCTCTTAGCTGTATCTTTTCCTTATTTTCATTAACGTTCTTCCAGAGGTCATCAGTTCCCCGATTTGGTATCTATTCTATGGACACAACTATTTACCTCCAGTTTTAATATATAATCTGACAGGTTCAATAACATCAAATTACCAGCTGGTTTCGAAAATGACCTACAATTTATTATTAACTGTTATCTGATGTTTTTAGACTATCGTAGCCAGAACTGATACTAATCTCTATGCGAACAATACACATCGTTTTTTTTTAATGTATCCTTATGACATGAAGCTGAATGTTTATATTGAATCATTAGCTAAGTTTGCTGTTAGAAATGTTGGCTCACTGTGTTCTGCTAGAATATTTTCTAATAAGAATAAACACCCTTTTATAAATTAATTGAGACAACCAATTTAGTTTCCTTTCTTTCACCGTATCAGTTTTAAACCCTCTGGAGTCAAAGGATGTAATCGATTTTTATTTATTAATTTTTTTTTATCATTTCACCCCGAGCAAGGCGGAAACGCCACTGATGTGCAGGGGGCTACATACATGTAAAAAGATTAATTAGAAAAGAGTGAGGAGTACAAACTAGTTAGAAAGGAACAATAGAAAGCTGAGAAAGCAGGTGCGATGACAGATACATAGGTGGAGAGAAAGGGAGGGTTATACAGGGGTGGGGAGAGAGCTAGATGCCAGTGGTTAGTAGATGAGTATTGACTTTGCATTTAAATTTCTGGAGGTTGTAGCCGTCAGGAAAGCAAGAATACGGGAGCGAGTTCCACAGGCGGGAAGTGCGAGAGAAGAATCTTTAGGTCATTTGCAGTTGTGTGAATCAATTTTTGGGGTGTATGATGAAATTTGTTTAGCCTTGGAAAATATTGCGTCATCCGTGATATTTGTCACACCTAGACACTACTGCGTCGACTGTCGATTAGTTGTCATACGGTCATTGTCTGCCATGGACGTTACTCCAACAAGCGTACAAAAATTATAATGCTGCACAAACACACTGACAATTCATACAAAGAAATCGTAGATATTGTTGGTGTCAGCCTTTCAACTTTCAGTCGTATAATCAAGGCGAAGAAACAAACTGGATTCATCAATCGAAAACTTAAAGAAAAATGCGGTCGGAAGAGAAAAACAACGTAAAGAGACAATGTATACTTGATCAGAGAATGTGTGAAAAATCTTATGAAGACATTATTCGTTTTGTTTTAGTTAATTTGCACTAGGGTGTATCTTGTCAATTTATAAGTCTACTATTCACCGGTGTATTGAATGTTGCTACCGCATCTGGTCTGTTTCTTCTGATATGTATCGAGATATTTTTGGCAAAACGCAAAGAAAGAATCGGCTAGGTTATCAGTACGGAACTGAAATCTCGGTGTCAGTAACTTAGCGGTAACATAGTTTCCGTCTTCCATTTCTATAAACATTTTAATGTGAATTGTTCCGAAAAGCTTTCCTATTTATTTGATACCTCGACCTTACTACATAAGCAAAGTTTCATAATTTTAAATGTGAACATTTTGGGACACGTAACGAGTAAAGAATGCTTGTAGAATTTGCCACTCACAGGCCATTGAAAGCAAGCAAAAGAGAGGGAAAAAGCGAATAATGAACCAAACGATCTTTTGTAAATTGATGTCAGAATCAGAACAATGAGGTGTGCAGTAAAGGACAATTGTAGCTCAAAGACCCCAAAAAGTATACATGGACAATAATTGTCGTCCACTTCGAGAACAGAACAACAAGACTTTTTGCTCTATACACCAAAAGCAACATGGTTATTTTGGAAAATAAATCACTATTGATGATAAATGAGTTGATTATAACAAACAAAGTTGTACCTGTGTTTTGAAACAAAATCTAGAACAAAATTAATCTGCACTTTGCATGTAGACGATGAGGAATTGGCTCGTTTGAAGAAAAAAAGGAAGAATGGGTGCAAAAGAATTTAAAAAACAAAGAAAAAGAATACTTCTTGTATATAATACAAGCAAAATGTCAATGTTGGACAAGCTTTTCACTGTCGATGATAGATAAACAACATTTACAAAAATAATTAAGAAATGAAATTGTAATTGATCTCAGTACAGCATCTGCTAAACCCATTGCAAAGAATCTACAAGAAAGAAAGTTCAACCTCTACTGACACGTGGACAATGAGCAACTGGCACTTTTGGAAGTCTGAAGATTATTTTACTCTCTGACAACGGTAGCATTTAAACTGCTTATAAATGTCTTTGCGCGCCATATTTTACAATTCTTTAACTTTTAGACTATCACTTACTTCACCAATCAAGCATTGTCGACTTTTATCAGTCTTTCCTACATTTTTTATATACAGAGACATTTTTTAAAACATTCATCGAATGCATTTTTTTAAAAAAAGGAATACAGAATTTAGCTGAAAGGGAGCTCAGAGCTAACTGAATAAGTCTAGTGTGAATGTTTTTAGAAAGCAAGTTAGAAACATTCGAGTCTATATAAATGTTACGTTCAGAAAGACTTAATTAAAGCTGACAAGATTATAAGGCCTCTTTTGAGAAAGTTTTTTTTTAATTAACAAGAGTGTCACGTCACTTGTCATTAAGCTGTGTACAGGCAAATAACGAATATTGGCGACGAAAGATTTGACATGAAGGACGCTAATCGCAAATGCGATGCAATTATGTTGAGCGTTGGAACAATAAATGCTTTATCTGACAATACTGATAAGTGATACAGCAGCTGTTTTACACTGGGGATTTAATTATTTCAGACTAAATTGCTCAATGAAGCTTTCACATTTTATTAATAGCTGTCAACAAAGTTTTCCGATGATGTAAACATAAAATAATAGAACAGCCCTTGTGACAAAGATTGGGCCCTTCTAAAGTGATTACTGCAACTAAAATTTTAATTCACCTACGTGAAATTTTCAAGGGCATTCTTGAAAAATAGTGGGAAAGTTTTAGCAATTACTGAGAAATCCATTTTGATTACAATAAATCTATAGATTTAAATGTACAAGTCTTGCTTTCATCTATCAATTTAACTAAATAACCATATCTATCTATCTATCTATCTATCTATCTATCTATCTATCTATCTAACATTGAGGAAATAGATAATTATTTAAACATATATTGCTAAATGTAACAGAATGCATGTGTATTTTGTTTAATCATGAGCCGTTCTAAAGATCGTATTTTAGCATTAATTTCTGGTAAAAATGAATACAAAAATTGTTCAATATTTGGTGATTTTTTGTAACGTTGGTCCTATTCATTCGGCTCAAATGAGCTAGCTTTAAAATAGGGGCATTACCATACAGATATTCACCATCAAAGATGATGTTCTCTTGTGTTGACATAAAACATTGCTATGCAACGATAAAGGTCACCAAATAGCAGAAACAGCTCATAAATTAGTAATGCGGTTCTTTGAGATCTTACCACGTAGAGACCAAAATGATACAGAACCATATGTCTAAATGTAATGTAATGTGTTGTGTCTATATTAAAATATAATTTTATTGAATGTAGGTTATTTTGATTAAATGTAAATGGATTTCAATATTTCTTTAAGAAAACATAGACATAATATTAGACAGATTTTAATCGTTAACACAATACTGACACATACTCACAGTAGAAAAAAACTTCAGATATTAGGAACCAATATATATATATAAATGAAAAATAAAAGCATAATATATCTATTTATTTTAAAAATATCCAGTTTATTGATGTTAACATTAAATTCATCAAGAAAAGGGCCCGTAGTCCTTCTTACCCAAGTACTTTTGATCTACACCTAGATGATTCACAGGATAGAATTACAAAGACAGTCTAATTTTAACAGTCAAAGTGATGATGCTTTAAAAAAAGCCTGAACGCTGTCTGTTATAGGGATTCAATATCAAAATAGACCAATAAATATTATTCGACTTTTAAATTAAATAATTGTGTAGTAATAAATAACTACTACAAATTTATACATTTTGTTTTGACATCGAAACACTGTTAAACCGAAACATTGTATTTTTTTTTAGTTTTGAAAGAAAATGAAGAAATATTTTATAGATAGATACATAGACAGAAATAAAAGGGGATGGATATATAGAGTGAGAGAGAAAATGATAGATAGATAGATAGATAGATAGATAGATAGATAGATAGATAGATAATTAGATAGATAGATAGATAGATAGAAACAAAATGGGATATATATATAGAGAGATAAAGAAAATGATAGATAGATACATAGATAAATTGAAAGAAGGGGATATATATATAGAGAGAGAAAGAAAATGATAGATAGATAGATAGATAGATAGATAGATAGATAGATAGATAGATAGATAGAAACAAAATGGGATATATATAGAGAGAGATAAAGAAAATGATAGATAGATACATAGATAGATTGAAAGAAGGGGATATATATAGAGAGAGAGAAAGAAAATGATAGATAGATAGATAGATAGATAGATAGATAGATAGATAGATAGATAGATAGATAGAAACAAAAGGGGATAGATATATATAGAGAGAAAGCAAAGGATAGATAGATAGATAGATAGATAGATAGATAGATAGATAGATAGATAGATAGAAACAAAATGGGATATATATAGAGAGAGATAAAGAAAAGGATAGATAGATACATGGATAGATTGAAACAAAAGGGGATATATATATAGAGGGAGAAAGAAAATGATAGATAGATAGATAGATAGATACATAGATAGATAGATAGATAGATAGATAGATAGATAGATAGATAGAAACAAAAGGGATATATAGAGAGAGAGAGTTAAAGAAAATGATAGATAGATAGATACATAGATAGATTGAAACAAAAGGGGATATATATATAGAGGGAGAAAGAAAATGATTGATAGATAGATAGATAGATAGATAGATAGATAGATAGATAGATAGATAGAAACAAAAGGGATATATATAGAGCGAGAGAAAGAAAATGATAGATAGATAGATAGATAGATAGATAGATAGATAGATAGATAGATAGATATAATATAATATGGTTATGTCAATTTTACATTGCTACATGGAAATGTCTAGGTTTCGAGATTAATTCTCATCAGGCAATGTTGGTGTGGTTGTGCAGACGATTTACATTTAAATGACAAATACTTTTGGCTTACTGTGAATGTATGTGGGTGTTTTTTTTGTGTGTGTGTGTGTGAGTGTGTGGCTAATCAGAATGGGAATTCACTTAGGGGTTTGACCTCGAGGCATTTCTGTGCTAACCAACTTTTTTCCTCCTCTTTTCTTTTTCCTTGACCCTATTCCTCTCTTGTCTGTTTTCCTTCGCATTTATCTGATCTTATTATTTTCCCTTCAGATTTATTACATTTGATGTGATATTCCTTTTTAGTAGTACTAATCCCCTTCTCTTTAGTCTGTTTGTTAAAGAAAAGATTTTTTTCCAAAAAGAAACCCCGAACTGCTACTTACAATGTCTACATATTGTTCACGGTAGAAAATGGATAAAACCTAAATTAAATAACATGCTCACCGACGAATAAGGTAAAAATAAAAATGAAAATAAAAATAAAGCCAAATATAGAATAAGTTAGTTGTTCCTTTTTTAATAATCCCCACTTTGTATCAGGATAATAAATTCTACAGCAAATTGATAGATGGAGTGAAAAAATAGCAGTTCGGGGTTTCTTTTTGGAAAAAGAGGAGGAAAAAAGCTGGTTAGCACAGAAATGCTTCGAGGTGAAACCCCTAAGTCAATCCCCATTCTGATTAGCCACACACACAAAAAAAAACACCAACATAGATTCACAGTAAACCGAAAGTATTTGTCATTTAAATGTAAATCGTATGCACAACCTCACCAACATTGCCTGATGATGAGAATTAATCTCGAAACAGAAATTTCCATGTAGCAATGTAAAATTGACATAACCATATAATTATATTATATTAAGCTCTATAATACTCATTATATTGAGCACTGTTTATAATAAAATAAATGCCAAAGCACTCAAAATATTAAAAAAACCTTGGGTCCTCTTCACTTGGAATTAGATAGATAGATAGATAGATAGATAGATAGATAGATAGATAGATAGATAGAAACTAAAGGCGATATATAAAGAGAGAAAGAGAGAACTAGATAGATAGATAGATAGATAGATAGATAGATAGATAGATAGATAGATAGATAGAAACAAAAGGGAATATATATAGAGAGAGAAAATGTTAGATAGACAGATAGATAGAAACAAAAGGGGATATATACATATATAGAGAGTGAGAAAATGATAGATAGATAGATAGATAGATAGATAGATAGATAGATAGATAGAAACAAAAGGGGATATATATATATATATATATAGAGAGAGAGAAAGAAAATGATAGATAGATAGATAGATAGATAGATAGATAGATAGAAACAAAAGGGAATATATATAGAGAGAGAAAATGTTAGATAGACAGATAGATAGAAACAAAAGGGGATATATTCATATATAGAGAGTGAGAAAATGATAGATAGATAGATAGATAGATAGATAGATAGATAGATAGATAGAAACAAAAGGGGATATATATATATATATATATATATAGAGAGAGAGAGAGAGAGAGAGAGAGAGAAAGAAAATGATAGATAGATAGATAGATAGATAGATAGATAGATAGAAACTCACAACTGTGCGAGATCATGTTTGTCTCTTCATTGTAAACCATCTTAGACGTCAATTGATCTCACTAATCACTACCCAGGGCGAAGCATTTAATTCACCTTCATCATAAAAGAATTTAATCGATCAAATATATTCAATACACTAATCAATGAATAGCATTCCCCACAGATTGCACGAAGTACGCCGACACCCGATATATGCTGTTCTCTATTTTTGTCTTTGCCATTGAAATGTGGGATTTATGATTTGTGTCGGAGATTACTGTCCCACTTAATCTGTTATCCCTTCGTTCCACGAGAATTCGTATTAATAACACGTAAATGGAAGGATCAGCGTGATAATCTGTCTTTTTTTTTCTTTTTTTTTCAGGGATTGATCAATGAATCACCTCCTGGGAAAAGGGTAAGGAATAATGAATGCTTGGCCCATAATATGCTGTTTGTAATTATGCTGGTTTGAAGGTGTCAGATGTCTAATGGCTATCGACTTTAATAAAAGAAGTGGCGAGTCAACTTTAAATTCAAGCGAAGAATGCTGATGGATTTTTCTTCCCTTACACCTCATCGAAAGGCTCGAATCTAACTCGGTAGGTGCGTAGTCCCATCGCAAGTTCTCGTCATGGTTCTTCCATTAATTCAAGCTTAGTATTAAATTGGCTGCTCGATCTTCTCATCTGCCAAAATGGCTAAATATAACCGTAAGTTCTATTCTAATAGTTTCTTCTTTCGCATTCGGTTATGTAATTCTATTCTGGATTCTTGCTTGCCAGTTAATTTTCGTCTAAAATAATCTAAATGAAATCTCAATCGCTATCGTAATTCTTGTTCTTTTTTTTTGTTCTCTCTCCTTAATAATGTTTCTTATTCTTTCACACTCATTAACCCTCTGTGTCTTTTCCGTTATGATGGATTAATTGGGGGTACAATGAATAAAAATATAAAATATGAATAGAAATTTTATTGTATCTTATTAAAATTTACATTCAAATTCTCAAATGAGAATAATGAAAAGTAACGACTTTAATTTATTTTTTTCAAATTTACATTGATATTCATATTTCTTACCATGTCAAACGCTGAAGGAGCCGTTTAAATTAATACAGTCTGATACTGATATGAACTAAATTCATTTAAAAACGCTGAAATAGAAAATTCCTCCATGCTGACCCTAATAGGTATAGCAGACTATTTCTGAAAAGAGAATCTATTCACACAGAAGAACAAGAGTATGCAACTACCACACACCTATCGAAAGCTATATGGAAACTAAATACGAAAAGAAAACACGTAATAAGGGAAACAGCCCCAAATTACAACTCAAGATCATCCTCGTTGACCGGCGTTGCAAAATAATAAAGAAACCACATCAGTTGACGATATTCAACAACAACAAATAAAATGGATATCACATGTAGCTCGAAGAGAAAGCAATGACACAATCAAAGTGCCATCTTTCCACACTACTTCGAACGAAATTTTAAGGATTCCCCCATCAATACCCAGAAGTGGAATAACAGTTACTGGATAAAATAAAACAAAAATAAGACAAATTGCTTAATAATTATTATGCTTTATCTGAAAAATGGTTTCGGATATGTTAAGTCTGACTGTGATATTTTTTTTTCTTTTTGTAAATAATTTGAAGTAAATTCACAATTACATTTTCTAAAAAGTGAGACGTTGGACATGGATATCGGCTCGGAACGAGAAATTGTCGAGTTAAGTTCGAATTCATTGCATTCACTTTTTTTTTTTATATCTTCTCGAGCAAAGCATTTCACCGCCACTGTTTTGCAGGGGTTTACATAGGAGAGAAGTTATGAGAAAGAGTGACAAGTTATAGGGGGTGTCAGGAAGTGGGTAAGAGAAAGATGAGAATATTGATGAATGTGGAGTGAACGGAGAAAGGAGCATGAGAGAGAGGATGCAGGTTCGTAAGATAGATAAGTATTGACTTTACATTTATATTCTAGGAGATTGTAGCCGTCAGGGAAGCAAGTAAATGGAAGGGAATGCCACAGGGGGGAAGTGCGAGAAAAAAGCCTGCTTACGTGCAAATACTCTTAGGAAAGGTAATAATCCGTCTGTTTTTTTTTTCTAGCTATGGATTAAATAACAGAATAGATTGGGTTCTATAGCCTTTGTTAGTAACCAGTCTACCTCAAAAAGTAATGGCAACCTACCGTGAGAAAAATATTTGGCACCTAGTCAGTCATGTCGCTTTCAAGACCATATTGTTTAAGCATTTAACATGTGTGGCACTTAAATGACTGAGTAAAGCGAAAAAGACACTACTTCTTGCTTTAGTTGGAATAGTTCTTTTCTGCTTTATAATATATAAAATACTCTATTTAATTCGTAAATTGCAAATATAAGAAACTAAAAAATATCCACATGACTGTCTACTATTATTATTATTATTATTATTATTATTATTATTTGTTTTTGTAGTTTTTGCAGAATTTATAAACGTTGATGAGGAAGATGGCGATGATTCTGTTGCTAGAAAAATGGTAGCTATTTAGAAAACGGTCACCTTATTGACCTTGCCTTCTGGTGATGGATGTCGCAAGCAATGAGTCATTCATTACACACACCCACACTCCCGAAATATTTTGGTGGTTGTATTTTTTGCCATTTTCCATCTTTATCTTCCTAACCTCTTCTTCTCTCTCTAACCTCATTTCTCTCTTTCTAATTTCCAATGCTTCTCTTTCTCTCTTCTTCCTCTTCATCTACACTCTTATCTTTTAATCGTTTTTATGATTACGTCTCTATTTTCATTGTCTATTAACACGCTTCTCTTTTTTACCATTTGCTGTTTCTTTCTGGCTTCTTTACTGTCTTGTTTTTATTGCCTGCCGCTTAATTAGTTACCCAAACAGATAGATTGATACATATATTGATAAATATTAAGTAATTGTTGTACATCAGTCATTTGTTTGGCATACCTGGAACCAAGAATGATGAACGACTTGAAAAATAACGACAGATAACTTGTGTATATGTTCACTGATTTATTCTCTGCAATGAACGTGACGGTTATGTGTAAAGGAGTGATTAGAGGGAGACGTGCATACGAGGGAGTGACGGCTAGACTTGTCTTTTCTTGAGTCTTCTTCGTATCCGAGTTTGTCTACTCACTTCCTTTGTCTGTGTCTCCACCCTGGAAAACAAGATCTTATATAAATTCACGTTCTGTCAAGCTTCACACAATTATGTCATTCCTGTGCAGGCCTAATCACCAATTGCTGTTTTTAGCCAGTTGCATGTTGATGTAAACACATTACTGCTTATTTCATTGTTCATTTTTTCCCAATTTCGACAGGCTGACGCAAAACGTATTTCTCGTCGGCTGTAAAATGTAACTCATTGTTTTGTAGTCCGAAATAACTTAATGTAAATCATATTTGCTTATGACTAAATAATTAACTTAAACTATTTCTATTGTTATATTTCGTGACCTTAAAAACCAGTGTTGTTTCCACAATTCACTATTTGTTTATGTTTTTGCATTCCAGCTTTGACAGAAATCATCGCGTATTCTTTTTCGCCCTTTATAGGAATAAATTAATTCCAAGTTTAACTATATTCTGTTGGTTTGCACAATATATAACATAAAGAACTCCACTATTTTGAGATAACTAAAGTTTAAAATCAGTCAGTTAAGTGCCATACGTGATACACGTTTTGGGTGATCATGTCTCGAAAGAGACATGACTGACTGGGCAGCAAATCATCTCTCAGTAGATTGCCATTGCTTTTTACGGTAGACTGGTTACCAGCCAAAGCTATAGAACCCAATCTGTCCTATTATTTAATCCATAGCTAGAGGAAAGAGACGGATTAATACCTTTCCCAAGAGTATTTGTGCTTAACTGAATGCAAATATTTCAACTGGAATCAGAACTTGGCATGGATGTGCGTTGTGGTTCAGTAGATATCGGCTCGGAACGAGAAATCGGGGAGCCAAGTTCGAATTCCAGTTGAATTCCTTAAATTCACTTACGCGCAAATGACCTTGGGAAAGGTATTAATCCGTCTCTTTCATCTAGTTCTGGTTTAGATAACAGGACAGATTGGGTTCTATAGCCTTGGTCGGCAACCAGTCTACCACAGAAAGCAATGGCAACCTACTGCGGGGTAATCTTCTGACCAGTCAGTCATGTCGCTTTTGAGATATGATCGTTCAACTGTGTATTACGTATGGCACTTTACTAACTAAAAGCTGAAAATGAATTTTCAAAAATGAAAAAGTTTTCTTTAAACTTTCATTATAGCTTTAATTAAAGGTAAATTATTTTATCTATTTCCAGTAAGAAAAATACTCTAAAGTATGTCAAATAGAAATTATATTGATTAGAATTGATATTTGTTCGAATATTGCTAATTAGCGACCTTTTTAGTCTTTCATCACAATGTAATTTTCTGTATTAAAAATTTCCAAAAATAAAATATATTTTTTTTTTTATTTTATGATTTGGAGCTGATTTTTTGAAAATGAGTAGCTGTTTTAAAAACAATTAATGATTGAGTTTCTCCAAGGACGTCTGCTTTTAATTAATAAAACACATTGCTCAATTAAAACTTAATTTCTCGAAATTTAATGAAATTAAGTAAGGTAAGCATTTTTACTGAGATTTTCATTTAAAAAATTCAAAAATAATTTTATTAATTTGTGATAAGTCTTAAAAGTGTCAATAAAATCCGACAAATATTTGTTTTTTTTTTCAAAAAATTTCAAATCAGTGTGGTTAATACTGGAGAGAAAAAAACGCTATAACATCAATAGTAAAAATTAAACTGACCACTGATGCAAAAAAAAAACAATATTTTTAAAGAAAATTTTGAATATGCTAGAAACGATTAATTATTGATAAAATAAGAAAAAACTTTGTTCTTTTCCTCTAAATAATAACTTAAATATTTTAACGATAAAACTTTGTTTTTTATCATGGTATACTGTTTCAGCAAATTAATGAAGAAACCTATATTAGAGGCATAAACAATTTCCGATATGGAAATTTATAGATGTAAATCCATTGCTTTCAGTTGTTCAACATTATCGCATGTTATCCACGTACATCGCCTTTTGGTGATATATTTAAAGAATGGTGAGTCAGTTAGAACACTATATTCGATATTACAATTCGTTCCCTAAAGAAGGAAATACTTATGATTAAACCTAATAGCTAATTGGATTCAAGGCTTGGTTTTTAGCTAAGGATTTGTATATTTCACATCATGTGACCTGTTTTTAAATTTCAGTTACAAAAAATATAAGCCAGGTTTTCAAATTCAAATCAAGCAGTTCAAATCACTTTTGCGCCACTTATTTATTCTATCCAATTCTTTATTAAATCTCAAAATAGCTACACTAACATATATATATATATATATATATAGGGTGAAAACATATACACAGTATTTGAAATAAGCATTTTTATTTGATTTGTCTGTTTAACGGCATATCAATACATTATGTATTACTTAATGTCGAAATTTAATTTTCTTTGGGGCTTGGAAGCAATAAAAATATGTTATTCGGCTTTCACAAATTAATACATGGTAGATGATACTAAACTTTTGTGCACAAACATGTTTGTGTGGGCATGATTACTAGAGGTGGTGATGTGTTTATGTTGTCGTTTTTTAAGTCATATTTTGGAATAGAGTTTGATTTAAAAAGCTGTATGATATTATATAGTTTAATGATATGAAACTTTTATCAAGTTGGTTGGTTGTATTTTAAATAGATTTAAGTGAAGGCGCTATTTGTTCGTATGTATTTTTGGTAATTTTAAATTTATGTATTGTTAGTCAGTTAAGTGCCATACGTGATACACGCTTTGGGCGATCATGTCTCGAAAGAGACATGGCTGACTGGGCAGAAGATTATCCCGCAATAGATTGCCATTGCTTTCTGTGATAGACTAGTTGCCAGCCAAGGCTTTAGAACCCAATCTGTCCTATTATTTAACCCATAACTGGAGGGAAGTGATGGATTAATACCTTTGTCTAATGGGGATTTGTGTGTAAGTGGATGCAAGGAATTCAACTGGAATTCGAACTCGGCTCACCAATTTGTCTTATTGAGTCGATATTCACTGCACCACAACGCACAACTTCGCTCCACAACGCACATCCATTGTTAGTATTTTACTGTAAAGATGTATTTTCATGCTTTCATATTTTTTTATGGTTAGGGGGTTTGCACATAGCTGGGACCCTAAAATGTGCTACCATGAAGGGTCAGGGTAGACCTGGAAACAACAGCAATTAAGATGGTGGTCCACGCTCCTTAAAACTTCCAATCCCCCGAGACTTTGCTGCCGGTTGCAGTTTATCGTCATATCCAGGACCTTTAAATTAATGTATATGCGGGTTACTAGTTTCCTAGTATCCACTACTCATATTTCGGTATTCTCAACTCACTCATTTCGAAACTCTGGTTTATAGCGTCACTATCCTGAACAAACCAGTGACATTTTTTTTAGAGAAAGTCTGGCGAGATCAGTATTTGAACAATGTCAGCACATTCAACCACTGTTCGTCATTCAGTCAGTTAAGTGCCATACGTGATACACACTTGGGCGATCATGTCTCGAAAGAGACATGACTGACTGAGCAGAAGATTGTCCCGCAGTAGGTTGCCATTGCTTTCTGCGGTAGACTGGTTGCCGACCAAGGCTATAGAACCCAATCTGTCCTGCCATTTAACCCATAACTAGCGGGAAGAGACGGATTAATACTTTTCCCAAGGGTATTTGCGCGTAAGTGAATACAATGGATTCAACTGGAATTCGAACTCGGCTCCCCGGTTTCTCGTTCCGAGCCGATATCCACTGTACCACAAAATATCCACGTAAAATTCCAAAAAATATTCGTCTACGCATTTTCCTTTAATAGGCTTGGGTCAAAAGTGGTTTTGTTTTCACACACTACTCTACAGTAGCGAGTCCTTATAGATTCTTTTAAGACAGATATTAGCAAGAGTCATCTATCCAGCAAATTAAAAATTGGGAGATTCGACTCAAAGTCTCAGAAAACATTTTTACATCTTAAAAATTTTTGTGTGGTGATAATAATAATTTATAATTGGTAAATTTGTTTTTTACGACCTAGATAACATTTGCAAGTTATTTAAGATTTTTGGGAAGATAATAATGATTATGTGACGTTTTACTAATTAAGCCATAGCTGGGGAGAAAAGGCGTGGAGTCATGTCTTTTCCAATTGTATCAAAGCATAAGTGAATATATCTGACCCAAGTGTAATTGGAGCTCGACTCTCCGATTAATGATACGGTCTATTATTCATTACACCTCACACAAATACAAGCTTAGACCATGTGTTTTTTCCAAGCGGTAACCCATATAGATTCTGACTCTGTTCAACGTTGCTTAACTTTAACGTTTTGTGGCTATAAGTCAAATTTTTATTAGTTTTTAATTCCAAAACAAAAATGGTAATAACTAGTTTCAATTACACAATATATAGACAGATAGATAATTAAGAGATAGATAGATAAATAGATTTTCTTCTTCATGGGCTGTGTCTCTTCAGGACGTAGGCGATCATATACTTCAACTTGACTTTGTCTCTTGTTGCTCTCAATTTTTTTTTTTTTGCATCAAAAACTCCTCTGCGCCAGCTGTTTGCTAAGATCTATCAAGTGGGTCTCGCCCTGCTTTCTCTTGTCTATCTTTCCCTCTATCTGTCCTGTGAGTATTAAATTGTCCAGGCCCTTCTTCCTTTTTACATGTCACAGACACCTCATCTATATCTTCCTTAAATTAAGTATAGGTTTTCTCTTCGTTTCTGTCCTCTCCAACACCTCGTCGTTATCCTCCACATTCTTCTGTAAAACCATATTTCTGCTGCTTCGAGTTTCTCTTTATCCTTGAGAAGATTATCCAGCATTCAATTCCATACAGAGAGACAGATATCACATGGCAATCATGCACGCTTTTCTTTGTTTCCAATGAGACTTTCCTGTCTCTCAATACTCTGGTTAGCGTTCGAAATGTGTCCTTGGTCATGCCAATGCGTCTTTGGATCACACTTTTCATCCCATGTCTGCAAGCTTCCCCGGTATCTAAATTTACTAACTTGTTTTATTTTAGTTTCTCCGACCTGCAGTTGACATTTTGGGGGTCTTCTTTTTGCTGACGACAATACATTCAGTTTTCTTGAAGTTTATGCCTAGTACTTTCTCGCTCTTTCTTGCTACCTTCTGTAGGAGGTTCTGCTTTCTCATTTTCTTGTCTGCTCTCAGCACTAGATAAAAAGATAGTTAAGAGAGGACTAGCTTGTTGTATATATCAGTGATAGTAACCAGAAAATATAAGCTAAAGTATTGAATGATATCCATCTATATGTCACTGAATGCTGGGCAATCTCCTCACTGATGAAGAAAGTGATTCAACAGGATACTGTGAATTTTTTTTTTAATCATTTTACCCCGAGCAAGGCGGAAACGCCACTGATGTGCACGGGGCTACATAAATGTAAAAAGATTAATTAGAAAAGAGTGAGGAGTACAAACTAGTTAGAAAGGAACAATAGAAAGCTGAGAAAGCAGGTGCGATGACAGATACATAGGTGGAGAGAAAGGAAAGGTTATACAGGGGTGGGGAGAGAGCTAGAGTCCAGTGGTTAGTAGATGAGTATTGACTTTGCATTTAAATTTCTGGAGGTTGTAGCCGTCAGGAAAGCAAGAATACGGAAGCGAGTTCCACAGGCGGGAAGTGCGAGAGAAGAAGCTGCAGGAGTAGAATTGTCGTCTGCATTTAGCTAACCTGATTGTGAATGGGTGGGACCCAGTTGCCAGTCTGGTTGCACGAGTAAACACCTGTTGAGGAGGCATCAGTGATTTAAGTTCGTCTGTGCAGAAGCCATGAAAGTATGTATAGAACAGACAAAGGGAGGCCACATTTCGACGATGGGGAAGTGGCTGCAGTCGAGCCGCCAGATCAGTACCTATCACATTACAGACTCTCCTTTGGAGCCTGTCAAGAACACTGAGAAGAGAACGGCAGGGGCACCTGACCATAAATGGCAGCAGTACTCCATGCACGGACGGATGGTTGACTTGTATATATGTAGGATGGATTCATGTGGAAAAAACATCCTGGATCGACATAGTGACCCAACCTTCTTAGCAGTAGATTTTGCTATGGATTCAATATAGTGGTTCCATTTGAGGTCTGAGGACAGGGTAAGTCCGAGGAGGTGTAGTCTATTACTCTCCGGGAGAATCGCTTGGTCCATGCTTATGGGAGGCAGGAGAGGTTGCCTGTAATGGTTGACAGACAACAGCTTGGTCTTAGATGAATTGAAGTTGACAAGCCACTTCTTGCCCCAGTTCACCACAGAGTCTAGATCCCGCTCAAGGTCAACAGCGAGATTATGTCTGTCCGCCACGACAGGTTTCTTACTGGTGCGGGAGTATATTGTAGTATCATCTGCGTAGTATACCACAGACTGAATGAGACGGTGATCTGGTGACCACAAAAACAAAAATAAAACTTGTATTTAAAGTAACCTCTACCAGAGCCATAGACCAGAATGACGTATTGCTACGGTTTTAAATATTCTACATTTTAATATCTATTTCTTTAGAATAGAAGATACGCTATATCATCACGGATATAAATTTATGTTAGAATTTTACAAATTTAATTCTATTTTAATACATTTTTACCCTGAAATATTACTTCTTTTTATTTAAATTCTATTATTTAAGTCAATAATATGAACACTGAACGCAGTTGATATATTGCTTTGTAAAAGTTCCCTTTTGTGTTTATATGTATTATTTAGATTTTTAGATTAACGCCTATGCATTTTTTCTAATATTTTAAGAATATATTTATTAAATTCATGCTACTATTTTATGAGTTTTATTATTTTTTATCCAAGAAATCTTGCTTTCCCGCTAATTGTTGATTTGCCAATTCCCGAGCTAATGAAACAATATCACATCTTTCTTAATTTTCTTTTTTCTTTTGCGACAATTTGATCACAAGCTGGCCATAGCGTATTTCAGAAAGACAGTATATTTCTCAAACCCACCGTAATTGTTGTTAAGTTTTCTGTTTCACTATACACAGGGTTTTTTTTCGGAAGGGTTCATGTAAAAATATTTGGGTGTCGAAATATGCATGAAGTCGGCTTATACATGAGCATACTCTATATAATGCACGGCAAGTAAACTTTCTTTAAGTTCCTGGAATTTTTAGTCTGGTTTTGGGAGATTATTACTAGTTACATTATTTACATCGTGTTAATGGCCTCATCTGTGTTTTTATCCTAAATCAATGATTCCTGATTTTTTTTTTTTATTTCCCGAATCATTTTTTCATTCCTGTTTTTTTTTTTCATTACTGATTATCAATTGGTTCCTGATTTTTTCATTTTTACTAAGACTAATGCCCATGAGCCAATCAGAGTATAAGATTACTGACGTTGTGGCACAAAAGAGGAAAAGGAGGAGAGAAGAAGTGTACTTTAAAAGGTTTTTGTAGGAAAGATGAGAGTTAATACTAGGCTCAAAGAAGTTGAGATTACAATAATCCCAAATGTAGAACATTTAGTAAAAAAACAACTCAAGGAATACTTGAGGGCTATAACGGTAACTGGAGTTGAGAAACATATTTTTGAAAGAAATATCTTAAGAGAAATATTTTATTAATTTCATACAACAATCGCACTGGTTGTTCGGTCCATACATGCTAAATATTTCTTTATAAGGAAACAGCTAATATTATCATTACTATATATTACAACTTTGCTTGCTTTTAGTGTACCTCTGCGATCAAAATTGACAGCGTTGAACAAGAATACTTGTCATCCAACAAATATTTTCATTCTTAAGAACTTTAGAATCCGATGTAAAAAAAAATGCACTTATTTGCTCGCAAGTCAAAGCACTGGACAACATTGTATTTTCGTTTTCTACTAAAGTGTGAGCTATCATGACTCTCCACAGCTTCTTAGTCGTTAATATCTCCAAGATATTTTCACTGTTCTTTGGAAATCAAGTAAAGTAAGTTTCTTGTTGTTTTTCTTCTTATACGTATTGCCGATCAATTCTAGAAAACTCTGTATACCCTGCTATTTTACTCTTAACGTATTAAATAGAGATATGTATGCCTTTCTGAAGAATATTAGTGCAAAGTTAATAACACAGCTTCAACCGAAAGTTTAAATCTATTTACATTTCCAGCGGTGAAATTTCAAATATCTAAATGACCCGAGCCTAACAATCGATCTTTGAGCTGACCTAGATCTAACAGCACAATGTGGGAAAACTGATTTTAATTTTAAATAACTCAAAAACAGACCTAATAACGTTTCATTATTATTGATCCGATCATGGATACACTAAAAATATTTTAAAAAATCTTTATTTAAGTGCCTTTTGGGACTCAAATTTACCCCAGACCGCAAGTGAAACTAATATATACAATTTGAAAAAAAGCGGTCAGCATCTTACACCGCTGAACTCAACTGTTATGCTCTGTTGACACATATCAAACACGGGAATAATTGTTATATGTAGACGAGTTGATCATTACTATCTTTCCACTATTGACAGAGTCTAAAAGCATTTAACCGGCCTTGTAAGTGAATAAACATTTCAATTTTATAACACCTTTACTACAGACGAAAGGCCACAAGCCTATCGCCACTATGGGAAATATTCTGACGCGGTACATTATCTAGTTCCCCATGTTCAGATTTTTACAGCTAAAACTAGCAATACTAATAACACGTGCCCAATCCTTTCTTATTCTGTTTAGAAGAAAGAAATTCTATTCGGATAGCTTATTTCAAAGAGCCGCTGCTTTGTTGAAAAGTATACCCAGATGACACCCACTAAACACAACATTAACATTTTCAATCGTTATGTGTACATATACTACAGCCACATCACGTTAAAGGACTGGTTCCCGTACAATCAGCGAAGTTAAGCTACGTCGGACCTGGTCAATATCTATATGCGTGACATCTTGGTACTAAAAGTTGCTGTAAGCTTGGATGCTCTGGTGGTAATGGCGAAGCCCGAACCGTTGCCTTTGATATCTCCAAAGCGTTCGACAGGGTCTGGCACGCTAGCCTCTTGTGCAAACTGCGGAGCTACGGGATAACTGGACATCTGTTTGACCTCATCCAGTCATTCCTCTCTAACCGCACTTTGAAGGTGGTATTAAATGGGCATGCCTCCCAAAACTACCATACGAACGCGGGCGTCCCTCAAGGTTCTACCGCTCTTTCTAATGTATATTAATGATCTCCCCGACGCCATTAGATCCCAAGTAGGCATGTATGCCGATGACACAACAATCTACTCTCGCATCGATCAAACACTAGGTGTGGGCGACAAAGCGAACCTCGCTGCCGTGCTTGAAAAGGATCTCCAATCCGTAGTGGCCTGGGGTAGGAAATGGCTAGTAAATTTCAATGCTTCTAAAACAAAGCTGTTATCAACTAACCACCATAGACAATCGCATCTACCTCCCATTAGCATGGGACAGGCTAGCCTCCCAGAGAGTAAAATACTACGCCTCCTTGGCCTTACACTTTCGGCGGACCTCAAATGGAATGACTATATCGAATCCATTGCCAAATCTGCCGCTATGAAAGGCGGCTCTCTGTGCAGGGCCCGTAAGTTTTTCCCACCTGAATCTATCCTGCACATATACAAATCTATCATCCGCCCGTGTATTGAATATTGCTGCCATATCTAGTCGGGTGCCCCTGCTGCTCACGTTGGGCTTCTTGACAAAATACAAAGGAGGATCTGTAACGTGGTTGATACTGACTTGGCAGACCGGCTGCAACCACTCTCTCACCGGCGTGATGTGGCTTCCCTGTGCCTCGTCTAGAAGTATTTTCATGGCTTCTGCTCCGATGAACTAAGAGCACTGGTGCCGCCTAAGCAGGAATTTACACGAGATACTAGATTAGCAACTAGGTCCCACCCTTTTGCAGTTAAACAGATAAGATGTAACCGTAAATTCTACTCCAACAGCTTCTTTTCTCGCGCTTCCTGCCCGTGGAACTCCCTTCCACAAGTCTGCTTTCCCAACAGCTACAATCTCCAGGTGTTTAAATGTAGGATCAATAGACACCTCCTATCACTCTAACTCCCAATTATTCTCAGAACACTCTCATCTACCTAACCCTCATTCTCGGTATCCCTACCCACCTATCACCCACTCTCTGACATTTCCTATATTTAATCATCCTTTCTGCACTCTATGTAGCCCCCTGCGCAGTAGTGGCTCGGGGTGAAACGCTTATAAAAAAAATAAAATAAAATAAAGACTAATGGCTCTGAATTTTTAATCAGAGGGACGTGTCGCTATATATATTTATGCTCAGATATCGTTGAGAAAGTTTTGAATCTACCATTTATCCCCTAGATATGGATAAATTAATGAGATTTCTATCACTAAAATTATTATTATTATTATCTTCATTATTTTCTGGTTTTAAATAACTTGCAAAAGGTTAATAAGCATTAGAAAACTCAGAAAGTTACGAATGAAACAATCGATTTCTTTAATCCCCTACCTTGAGTAGCTCTTGCCCATTGCTTGGGAAAACAAAAGCCGAAAACAAAAGACATAATATATTCTGCATATGCCATCAGAAATCTGGTGTGAAAATGAAAGAGAAAATAATAATTTAAGCAATAATACTTGATCTGAATACCCGGCAACAATGTCTAGTAACTCGTTTATTTCGTTTTCCCAGCAGACCAGAGAGAGAAAATGAAGACTATACTAAATAGGATAATTTCGATTAAGGACCAAGACAATCTGAAAAATTAGTTATTAGTCCGTAGCCATAAAAATTGATGCTAAATGTACTAATCATGCTATAAAGATTAAATGAACTGAAAACTCAAAGAAAAGCAGTTTTTGAGCCAACCACAAAAATCTTGTTTCGATAAAATTGCCGGAGAATCTGTTATTATTGCTGCCACCTCATCCGTGACGTCTGAATATGAAGATAAGGTGATAAAATGATCATGTGAATGCTTATTCTCGTGAGATTTTGCAAGAAAACAAATTAATCAAAAACAGGAACACAAACAAAGAATAACGGAAATTTAGGAAAAATAAACTTTGTATTTATTGTTCGTTCCGTTTTTATTTCTAATATATCTTCTCGTTATGTTTCCGTTTGGTTTTCTTTTGTTTTTCTTTGATGAAGACGGAATTGTTTCCTTTTCTTCTAAGGTACGGAAATGCAAAAATGAAATTAACAAACTCGATTAAATGTTAGCCTAGAGGTGAAATCTTATGACTTATAATATATTTATGTCTTATAATACTCTAAGAATGATTATTAATGATTTTAGATAATTCAACATGATTTAATGTTAGTTCTCTGTGACATAATACGTTTAATTTACTTACATTTTTCTTATACACACACACAAACAAAACGATTCCCTCACTCACATCCCACCCTCCACACACACACACACACACACACACACACACACACACACACACACACACACACACATATATATATATATATATATATATATATATACATTATTCTTATTGTTATAATAATAGCATACTGCAACTCGAAAGCGATCAAGTTTCGGTATTCAATGCACCATCTTCAAGGCCTGATGATGATTTATTGAACACTTGAGTGCTTTTGAGTTGCGGTCTGTTATTACTTTAACAAAAATAATAACTATATATCTATAAATGGTCTACTTCTGTATTGAGCATTTTTATAAAATATATATATTAAATTGTGGAATATATATCCGTTAGTGTAAACCTGATATGTATAATAGGTGTATATGATGTGCAAAACCTTTCATATATATTCTTGCTATATATATATATATATATATATATAGTCATCCGCAGACAGATCTGTTTTTCTGTATCACAGCTCATCAGTACGGTTAGACTCTGATTGCTTTTAACAGGATTGAAACCCGACCGAATTGGCGTCAGTCGACGATTCTACCTCTGAGATATGGACGCTGGGTAGCCGGAAAATGAAAGAGGAAGAGCTAGATCCTGAAATTAGCTGGAAACTAATAGGTTCAGTCCGTATTCTGATGAACTTTCCTGATAGGTGCTGTCTATGTTTACTGGAAAAAATTTCAATATTAAAATACCCCCACCAACACCGGCTACTGAATCTTAGGAGGCAATTCATCAGTAAGTGCCGCCACAAGGCAAATTTTTAAATGCTTAAATTTAGAATTTAAATGCCCGTTGACTAGATGTTAGAATATAAATTAAAAGGATTCAATTTAAGTTTTAATCTTAATTTTACCTTAACGTTAACCTTAAAATGTATTTTAACCCACCTACCTTCCTATCCCAACCTCCATTAATTGCCTATCTTTGGAAAATATGGATTCTTTTAATAAACCGCATTTTCCTTGTTTTACACATATATGTATATATATATTTTTTCTCTAATAATCTTTAAACTGATAACTTCCTGTAATTGGCATTTAGCTCGCATCTACCTAAAAGGTTTAATTAAATAAACTTAAATAAAAATTTTTTAAATCTTATATTGAAACCCATTCCTGCACCCCTAAATACACCTCTTCAAACAGCTAAATATCTTAACCTTAAAAAAGTAATTTAACTCCTTTAGTTGTCTATCTTTATAAAATATGAACTCCTTCACCAAATCCATCTTTTCCTTTGTTAACGCGTGTGTGCATATATATATATATATATATATATATATATATATATATATATATATATCTTTAATAAGAAAATTCATGACTTCCTGTAATGGATAAACTTAATAAAACTTTTTAAGATATGACATTTAAATCTATTCCTCTCCCTCCTAAATATACCGTTTCAAACACCTGTAAACATTCACTAGCCTCTACCATTTAATATTTGATACCCCGTCTATCTCTTGTCTCTACACCCTGTAAACTCGTCACTACCAGCTCTGTCCTGTTCTACTTTGTGACCGTTGTTAACCTGGCCCCTTCCCCACTTTACCCCAGGGCCTTCGCCATTTGGAAACAATGTGGCTAAGGTAATGTGCAATCTCTGTTAGAGATCCCATGTCGAAATGTACATCCGACACCTTTGAATTTTGAAAATTTTCTCTAAATATATCTATCTATCTATCTATATATATATATATATATATATATATATATATATATATTAACGAAATGTCTAAACGACTGACATATTGAAATTATTTGTTTGAACATTATAGTTAATCGATACTCCTATTTGAGTAGATATTCTGTTTTTAATCAAACAGCATATTTATTTCTACCGGCCTAATTATTTCCTAACAAAATTTATCGTAAATAATCAGGTCAGTAGAAATAAATATAGGGTTTGATAAAAAACAGAATATCTACTCAAATACGAGTATCGACTAAAATAATGTTAAAAAACGCACACACACACACACACACACATATATATATATATATATATATATATACTGTAATGATTGTTACAATGTTTTTATAAATTCATAGTATCACTACACAAAAATTTTCGCGTTTCGAAGCCAGCCAATTATGCAAGTTTTAGGGAAAATTGAAACAAAAATAAACGTTTACACAAACAATGCGAAGCAGTGGAAATTTTAGGATTATTATGAGGAAAGAAAGCATGGAAAATTTCACATTCACAGAGCATGCTGAGAGAAATGAAAAAAGTGGATTTTACTTTATGTAAAAGAATGACAGACCAAAAATGATGGGGTGATAGTAAATTATAGAAACATTTCACAGTTAGATCAACCAAATGCAGACGACAATTCTACTCCTTCAGCTTCTTTTCTCGCACTTCCTGCAAGTGGAACTTGCTTCCTTATTTTTGCTTTCCTGACGGCTACAACCTCCGCGAATTTAAATGCAAGGTCAATACTCATCTCTTAACTACTTGACCCTAGTTCTTTCCACACTGCCCCGTAGATCCTGTCCTTTCTCTCCACCTTTGCAACTACCATCACACCTGTATTCCTGTCCTTCTCTTCACTCTCCTCTAATCTCTTTACTCCTATGTAGCCCCCTGCACATCAGTGGCGTTACCGGCTTTCTCGAAACAAGAACAACGAAGGATAGGATTTTATGGTGAGCCAATGTCGTCCACGTCCTAAGAGGCTAAAACTACAAGAATTATAAATTTCTATCATTTCTTATGATTATGTAACTAATTCGGACGTAGTCTTCCTAATCAATGATCACTATTACTCAATGACATCTCATGACGGGTTGCAGGATTAAACAAAACTTTCCATGACTATAGAATCATATTTTGATTTTTTTCTTATTCCATTATTAACCACATCACGCAATCACTACTCATATAAATCTTCATTAACTTTTGTGTGTAATTGTTTTCCACATAGACAGAAAATGTCCCCCGACTGTTAATTGTATTAGAAATGAGAGCTCTTAGTTACAACAGAGCAGTAATTCGTCTAAATTCAAAACTCTGGGTCTGTTGTGGTCTTGTTGGGGCTAGAAAAAAGACACAAAGACGGAATAGAGTTAAACAAATTTCTTTAACAAAAGAGTAGTACAAATATATACCAATGAGAGATTATTAGCGTGACTGTTAGTCCGGCTGTGGGATAAATTACTCTCTCACTCACTGCTTATATATACTTTGGAAGAGTTCATTGTCAGTATTGGTAATTCGCCATAACAGTGCCAAGCCACTGGAGCTAACCAAGGTTTATATCCATTGGGCCATGTGTCCTTCCTTGACGAAAAATGATTAAAAAAATAATCATTAGAGTGTGGTATCAACATTTCGATTGCGCATTATTTTCGCTTCGAGTTAAATGCGCAAGCCATTAAAGTATATCATTTTTTGCTGACGTTCGAAATCCACAATTGTTTTTTTTTAATTTTTTTGTGCAGTTCCACGAACTTTGAAAAAAGATGGTGCTCTCTAAGACCTCCTGCGACTGTCAAAGGTGTATGCACATCACTCGCTTCGAAAAGCATCATTCACCGACAAGTGGTGGTTATTGGAAGCATGGTGAAGCATCGCTGAAATTAGCGTGGCAAAGTCATTCAATAGAATTCTACAGCACGAGATAATAATGGAACTGGCATATTTGTTGAAGAAGAAAGAAAATATGACTCTGTGGATGTTGACGATATAGACGAGGAAAAATAAACCTACTACGCTGACAGCATGGATGAAACGCCTATGATGTCAGCGTTTGCTGGACAGCAGTAATTAGTTGGAATTATATAAATTATTTCTATCGTTTACTTGTGCCGTTTCCCTTCCAGATGTTGGCGATCATGAGACTCCACAAATCCTTATCCTTTCTAGCAATAACCAATATTCAACTTCTTACTCTCCTTCTTATTCCCTGTTTTGACATTTACAAACTCGTTGCGTTGTGGTGCAGTGGATATCGGCTCGGAACAAGAAATCGGGGAGCCGAGTTTGAATTTCAGTTAAATTCATTGTATTTACTTACGAGCAAATACCCTTGGAAAAGGTATTAATCCGTCTCTTCCTTCCAGTTATGGGTTAAATAACAGGACAGATTGGGTTCTATAGCCTTGGCTGGCAACCAGTCTACCGCAGAAAGCAATGGCAACCTACTGCTGGATAATCTTCTGCCCAGTCAGTCATGTCTCTTTCGAGACATGATCGCCCAATCGTGTTTCACGTATGGCACTTAACTGACTGAAGGTATGTTAAATTAGCACCTTCTTTTGTCTTTTTCCCTTCAATTTGAAAAGCTAACCAGGGAACTGAAAGATAGGAAAATCACATTGGAAATACAGAAGAGAGTGCTGGATGGCTATGTGATATCTGTTCTTCTGGATGGAAGTGCATTTTGGACGATCTCTTAAAGAATGAAGGAGAGGCTTGAGGCAGCAAAAATATAGCTTTACCAAAGGATGCTAAGAAGAACATGGACTGAGAACGTGTCTACGGACGAGGTGTTGGAGAGGATGGAAAGAAAGAGAAAGTTAATAAGGAAGAGACAGATGAGGTTTCTGGGACTTGTAATGAGGAAGGAGGGCCTGGAGAATTAGATACTCACGGATAAAGACAGAGGAAAGCAGCACGGGACCTACTTGATAGGCCTGTGCAAGTGGTTTGCAGAGTGGAGTTTGGGAGATATACCAAGAGGAAGAATTTTGAGAGCGACAAGAGACAGAGCCAAGATGAAGTCCTTGATCGCCTAGGTCCTGAAGGGACACGGCACATGTAGAAGCAGAAAGTCTTGTTTGTCAGATTTTCCAAACTTCATTTCCCATTATGTTCTCGAGAAATTTCAACTGTGATTTCACGATTTTCGTTCACATTTCCTTAAATCTTCTGAATTCCTCACGTGTTCCGTTCATAGAATTCTTAATATTTTTTTCTTTTCTGGGTAGTCCTATCAGTGTTGCTTTAAAACACTGTGGTTAAATATTCATTTAAAATATCCCACCCGAGCGAGGTAATGAAAGCCGCTAGGGAACAACGGATTATTGATAATAAACAAAACAGTCAGGTAATTGTCAAACGTGATACACTTTGGGCGATCATGTCCCTTTCAAGACATGACTGACTGGGCAGAATATTTTGCCGCAGTAGGTTGCTTTCTGCGGTAGACTGGTGACCAACTCAGCTTCTGTCCTACTGCTTAACTCATAGCTGGAGGAAGAAAAAAGGGATTAATAACTTTTCCAAGGGTATATATACGTAAGTGAATGAAACGGATTCGACATGAATTCGAAATCGGCTCTTCGATTACTTATTCGGAGCCGATAATAATTGCACCACAAAGCACGAAGAAAATATAGAGGGAAATAAAAGAGCAGAATTAAAGAAAAGTTGAAAATGATTATTAACATTACTTACACATTTTTGAAAATCCTAGTTGTCAGGAAAATCAGGAAAAGATTTCCAAAAGCGAAAAATGCAAGAGAAAAACCATTAGTACAAAACCCATTGTTACAAATAACAATTTCAACAGATAAATTATGTGACCCAGCTGCCGATCAAGTACCGTGATTTCGAGGTAAGCAAACGCACTTCTAAATTTTAGAGTTAAAGAGCTGAAAATTAAAAATAAGGCGTTTTATACACGAATAATGAGTGCGCGTTATAAACTAATAAACTGAGGGAATTATCCACGGATAACTTCAGGTAGCGACGTTCGTAAACGAATATCGCCATGCTACCCCGAATTAAAATAAATTATTATCCACGCAATCGGATTTATAAAGTATTATCAATTTCACCGACTGTCAGAGAAATAGAAGCAGGCAGTCGACTGAGAGGGTCAACGTTTGGTCAGTTAACGTCGAATACACCTGTCAACCTTTTAACACAACGCATATTGACGCCTAGACACAATTTACTGACGTTCGTAAAATAAAAAAACAGATATTAGATATCAGGTAAGCTATGGACAGTCGTATACATATGGGTGCGGTAAACACACCAGTACATCTTGATATACATGTGACTATGTGTTATCGTTATGAGGGGAAAGAAAAGAAAGATTGCGAAGAAGTTTAGTGTGTTACTTGCGTACAGTAGCGTGGGATACATATTTCTCTTAAGATGTTGTATTTTGTAGTATATCTAACTTTTAGTATTTTACAATAAATCATTTTCATAAAAAATCGGGGATTAGGATATTTCCGGTTTTATTTTCGTCGCTTTTTATTGCAACGTTAAATTCTGTTAATATTAGACCAAAATTCCAGATCTGTTAATATATATCAAGTACTGCTTTATTACCAAGAGCCCTTACTGTGCGATACATTCTCCATATATAAATATATTTTCCATTTTTGCTAAATTAATATGACAATATAACCAATCGAAACATATATATATATATATATAAATATATATATATATATATATATCAGACACATTCACAAAGGAATAGAACACAGACTATCAAATAAATCGTCAAACAAAACAATATTTGATGAAAAGAAAAATATCTATGAAGAAGCACTAAGAAAATCAGGCCATAAAAACATTTTACAATATAATTCTCAACCAAACAGACAAACATTATCTGGTTCAACCTAGTTTAAAGATCAAAATAGGACAATTATTTTTTAAATGATAAACATTTTCCAAAAGGATCAGAACTAAACAAAATTTTTAACAGAAACACAATCAAGCTAAGTTATAATTGCACTAGTAATCTGGATAGCTTCATAAAAAAAAAACGCCAGAGACTTAGATAGCAGTGTACAAAACAAAACCACTAATAAACGACTGCAGGGACAAAAATAAAAATCCACTTCAAAGACTTTGCAAGACAAAAGAAGTCATTTACAATGCAAAGGTAGAGGACTTAAATGGCCATAACAAAATATATTTGGGTTCAACAAAAGTCACCTTTAAGACCAGGCGGGTCAATCACAAGGCTATATTCAAAATATAAAGCTTAATACACTGTACAAAATTGGCTACCCCCCTGTAGAAATTAAAATCCAAAATATGGAAAAGATCCAGACATAATGTGGAGTATAGTAAAAACAGCCAAGGCTTACAACGGTGGCAAAATAAGTAGACTGTGCCAAAAAGAAAAATCAGAGATTATGCTATAGCCAAACAAAAACGTACTATTGAATAAGTGTAGCCATACTAAAAAATACCTCTCTAGGTTCATACGACCATGGATGAAAACGCCATAATTTATTGTAAATTTAAAAATTTTGCGTTTAAAAATTCTCTGCCACATGAGCGTTAAAAAAACACCGTTACGTAAGCGTTCTTAAAAAAAACGGTAAAATCAGTTATTGCAAATCCCTTAAAGACACCACTGATAGTAGAAACCTAGGTCGCGTAATAACTCGTTTACAAATGGAATATATATATATATATAGTTTCTGATTGGCTACATTGTCGTATAAATTTAGCAAAAAATGAAATAATAATGAGATCTAATTTTATCTTGTTTAATTTGGTGTAGGCTGCTATAATCCTTGCCTTCAGTTCATCTTTGGCGCTACAAAAGGTTTTGTTAATGGGTCGGTCATCTACACCCCAAACATAATAATCAACAGTGTTGCGATCTGTTGAATTAGTTGGCAAGATATAAGTAGTGACATTGTCACAGAAATTGTCTGACAGCCATGACTGAGTTCTACTGCTTGTGCAGTATGGTGCCTCTATGCCTCTATCTATTTTAATCTGTTCTTAACTACCTATATATATATATATATATATATATATATATATATATATATATATATATATACAAACGGCCATAATCATTAGACCATAATTATTAGGTTACCTCAGTTTTTACAAGAAATGATGTATTTCATCTTATTGCCAAGTGGATAATTGAAAAATTAAATGAAAATAGAATGGTTATTTTGTTATTATTACTTTGCAAAATTTTACAAGGCAAGGAATCTAAGATGAACTCGTCCGAATCGCCCTAAATTTTCATTGATGAAACTGCAATATAAGTAATAATTAAATATTTATAAATTCAATTGATGCGCATGTTATTGTGCAGTATTAAAAGAAGAACCACTCTCTTTTCATTTACGATTATCCACTAGTATCAAATACATCATTTTTTTAAACACTGGGGTTGCCTAATAATTATGGCCAGTAGTGTAAGTTCTACTCGAGCAACTTTATTCCAGTAACCGCTACATCGTGGAAATGAATATCAAGAGAAGGGTTTACTGATCACAAAAATTTTAAAAGGGTGCACACCACATTTAGCCAGTTAATGCTATACGTGATACACGCTTGAGCAATCATATCTTGAAAGAGATATGACTGATTAAGCAGAAGATTTTACCGCAGTAGGTTACCATTTCTTTCTAGAGTTAGCAATCAAGGCCATAGAAGCAAATCTGTCCTGCTATTTAACACGTAGCAGGAAGGAGAAGAAACGGATTGGTATATTTCACAAAGGTATTTGTGCTTAAATGAATAAAACGAATTGGACTGGAATTCGAACTCGGTTCTCCGATTTTTTATTCGGAGCCTATATACATTACACCACAACGCACAAGTCTTCATTGAGTATAGCAAAAACATAGAATGATTGATTTTTTAAAAATTATTTTAGGTTGGAATTCAAGGAAATTGTTCGGATGATTTTTCCTAAGAGTTTTTTTTTTTCATTTCACCCCGAGCAAGGCAGAAACGCCACTGGTGTGCAGGGGGTTACATAAATGTAAAAAGATTAATTAGAAAAGAGTGCGGAGTACAAGCTAGTTAGAAAGGAACAATAGAAAGCTGAGAAAGCAGGTGCAATGACAGATACATAGGCGGAGAGAATGTGAAGATTATACAGGGGAGGGGAGAGAGCTAGAGGCCAGTGGTTAGTAGATGAGTATTAACTTTGCATTTAAATTTCTGGAGGTCGTAGCCGTCAGGAAAGCAAGAATACGGGAGTGAGTTCCACAGGCGGGAAGTGCGAGAGAGGAAGCTTTGCAAATAAGTGAATACAACAAATTCAATTAGAATTCGAATTCGGTTCTGTGAATTTTTATTTCGAGCCAATATCTAATGCACCACAATGGAATTGTGAAGAGATCCCATCAATAGATTTTATCAATTTTCTTTCACTATAGTATTTCAGGAACCACAAATAATTCGATGCCCAACTAAATATACGTTGTTTATATCTAGTTATTTCTCGTACAAACTGGTTTTCGAATTTACTATTCCATCTACCTAGGGGTCTTTGACAAAATGCAACGGAGAATCTCTAATGTGATCGATCCCTACTTGGCAGGTCAGATACAGTTACTTTCTCACTGGCGCAATGTGGCTTCCCTGTATCTCTTCTACAAATACTTTCACGGCTTCTACTCAGTTGAACTTAGTTCACTGTTTCCCTTATATGTGAATTTACTCGTGCAACAAGATTAGCAACTATGTCCCACCCCTTTACTGTGAAACCAATAAAATGTAAACGCAAATTCTACTCAACCAGATTCTTTTCTCGCACTTCCCGCTTGTGGAATTCCCTTCTGCTTACTAGCTTCCCCGACAGCAAGAATTTAAATGTAAAGTCAATAGTCATCTCCTATCTCACTAACCTGCATCCTCTCTCTCTCATGCTTCTTTCTCCGTCCACTCTACTCTTATCAGTATTCCCATCCTTCTCTTACCCACTTCCTGACACCTCCTATAACCTGTCACTGTTTCTCATAACTTTCCTCCTATGTAAGCGTCTGTACAACAGTGCCTTGCTTGGGGCGATATGATTAAATATAAAAGAAATGATCAACTTTGATTTCTTTTTTATCGTCCTAATTTTGTTAAGATCAATAGCGAAAAAAGCTTAGGGCAAGTAAATCCTGAGGATCCTACCAAAGATCATCTTCCTTTGATTATTATGAACTGTCGCTGCGTCATCGCAAACAAAGACGTGTACGAAATAAGAGAAGCTAAATGATTTGAAGACTAACAACAGTAAAAATTAAAATGAATAGCATAATTAATTAGGAGATAAAATAATAATATAATCAATCCACTCTGCTTTAAATAAAATACTAGGAAGGAAACTCCAATCAATAGCAAAACTATTGGACTTGAGAAACTTGTTTTCCTAAAAAAAGAATTTTAAGAGAAAAATTTTAACCGACAAAAGTACTGGCTGCTCGGTCAGTGAACGACAAAATGTTTCCTTTTAAAATTCAGTTAAAGTGCCATACGTGATACACGCTTGGGCGAGCATGTCTCGAAAGAGACACGACTGACTGGGCAGAAGATTATCCCGCAGTAGGTTGCCATTGCTTTCTGCGGTAGACTGGTTGCCTACCAAGGCTATAGAACCCAATCTGTCCTGCTATTTAACCCATAACTGGAGGGAAGAGACGGATTAATACCTTTCCCAAGGGTATTTGCGCGTAAGTGAATACAATGGATTCAACTGGAATTCGAACTCGGCTCCCCGTTCCGAGCCGATATTCACTGTACCACAACGATATGCCTTGTAATTTTAAAATGGATTCGTAATTCTTTTTCCAGCAGCCTCATAAGCTTGAGAAACTGGATGGAGCTCAGGTTTGACGGCTTTGACGGTTTTTGCCACACTTATTATTTTTTTAGACATTTCTACTTTATTTCAGGAAGTGAATTTCTTCCCATGACTTCCTGTCAACAGCTTCTGTTAGCCCCCCTGGTGGTAATTTATTCCGCATGAGATGAGGTTCCTGATTAAGGATTCCCCGTATCTCTTGGAAGGCGCCACTCTGATCCGCCAGCCTGTTTACCGAACAAAAGATATATGACATACCCGGAGCAGTTAGTGCTTTTGTGGCATAACTTCAATACTTGTAGCACTGTTTTCTCTCGAGGTCTTCGGTATTTTTTAAGAAAACCAGCGCGTAGGGTGAATGATTGAAATTTTCAAGCAGACATACATGGCGCTGGTCGATGACCTTGGAATCAACTTATTTGAATACTGGGTGTGTGCGCACACACTCACACACACGCATATATATACACATATATATATATATATATATATATGTTTGTGAGTTTGTGTGCTCTAAACGTATTTTGTGGGTATTCATGTATGAACAGAAGACCTGTTTTGTTTTTAAGCACGTAAAATACGCCTACCGGCCTGTACACTCAAGAGACTTGGCAGTCTAAAACTGTATATGACGGTGTTTTCTCCGATAAAGAGGGAGGTAAATTAGAATTTTGCCGAAGGGCATTTTTCTTTATTAAATCTCAGGACTGCGTAAAGCTCGTATTTCATTATAAAAAATTGGTATTCATGCGCACTGAGAAGCGGGGAAACATGGTAAAAATTATCATATGTTTTATATATATATATATATATATATATATATATATATAAGATGCTAAAATTTCCTCTTCTCTCATTCCATGCGCCTAAATTCGATCCCGGCTGGAATCAAGTAGATATCTAGCTACACTGATGCACGAAACAGGGTTATATGGGGATGACAAATATATTATGCTCTCATTACTCTTGAGCTCTCTGGAGAGCAACATTTTTAAAACAGCTACCACTTCTGAGATTTATGCGTTACTCTCTAGTAACGAATTGAGTTTTTCCGCTTGCTGGTGTGTATACATCGCACACACACGCACACACGCACACACACACACACACACACACATATATATATATATATATATATATATATATATATATATATATATATTTATATCAGTAGCTGCTCTGGCATGTACGCATCGCTCATTCAGTGAAATGAATTAGATCGCGCTAGCTATTGGGAGCGTATAATGATATGCGCTAAAACGCCCATAGTTCAGGGGTAGAGTCGCCGGCTGACGACATTTCGGTCGGGTTTCAATCCTGGGTACAAAAGCAATCGGAGTCTAACTGATAAACTGTATCACAGCGGTTAGACTTCGATTGCTTTTAACCCAGGGTTGAAAGCCGACCGAATCGGCGTCAGTTGGCGATTCTACCTCTGATGTATGAGCGCTCGGTAGAAGAAGGCATACTTTTTAGCACGCACACACACACGCACACACACACACACACACACACACACACACACACATACATATATATATATATATATATATATATATATAAAACACGTTTTCTCCTCTCGTATTCCATGCGACTCCTCCTGACACCAACTTGGTCGAGTTTCTATCCCGGCTGGAAGCAAGTGTATATCTATCCATACAGTGATCTGTGATATAGCGAAACTGTCTTGTATGTGGATGACAAATATATATATATATACAAGTTGTTTCACATTTGCTTAAACAAAACGATCGGGTACGAATCAAGATGTTAGAGTGATGAAAATTTCATTTTATGAAAGATGTGAGAAATCGGACAGCCGTGTTCGAATTCCAGTGGAATGTGTTCCATTTACTTAAGGGCAAATGTCCTTGGGAAAAATATTAATCTATCTCTCTTCCTCCAGCTATGGGTTGAATAGCAGGACAGATTTGGTTCTATAGCCTTGGTTGGTAACCAGTCTACCACAGTAAGAAATAGCAACCTACTGTACGAAAATCTCTGCCTCGTCAGTCATGGATCGAAAGAGACATGATCGCCCAAGCGTGTATCACTTATGGCACTTAACCATTTAAACTCAAACATGAATTTAACATTTCGAGAGGAGTCCTAGAGTACATGCTCCAGATGTCTGGTGTTCAATTGATGGTACTATTGAATTCAGCCTTAGTGTCTTTGATTACGCGTGCACATTCTTTCTGGGTGATCGGATTGTTATTGAAGGCCCAGATGGTGAGGAACCCGTCGCACACGATTATCACAAGTGCCATGAGCTTCAATTATCTTGACCAGCATGAAAATCTGTCTCTTGTTAGAAAATGTTTTGAAATTGAACTTTCTTCCGTACCTTGCTTGAACAATCTTGAAAGACTTACTTTTGTAATATGTCTTTACGCATTACTTCTTCTGCTTCATCGTCCAAGACATGATTTCACTTTATTTGGTTGAATATATCAAAATGGTAACTATTTTCCAGGAATAATCTGAAAAGATAAAGAGAATAGAGTCAACAGGAAAGATCTTAGAGGTCGCTTTATTCTTTCAACAATTGTGAAACACCCTGTATATGTGTTTGCGTGTGTTTTTTTTTGTCTTGTTTTTTTTTCTTTCGTTTAAATAAAGTTTAAAATAACGATGAAATATATATTTTTTGTATGTTGTATAATTTCATATGTACGACTAGTGGATGGTAATTCGGGTCGCACTCACGATTACACATCTGTTCAAGCATATTTATGTTTGTTTAAGGCCCACATTCCAAATGTTAGATTGATAACATTGGTCAACACGATTTTTGATGCCAAGGAACAAAAATTCTTTCAGCTAATTTGATGATCCTGATTATGAAAATGATCTTAGATTTTCATGGTTAGCTATCGTTTTTGCTGAACTGAAATTGCTCATTTTAAGAAAAATAATTTGCCTGATCGCAACATTTAGTTAATAAAGGTGTAGAAACCCATAATTTTTTAGGTAGAAAATGAAGTGTTTTTGAGTCAAACATGTTAAAAAAGAAGCATTGAATTTTTTCAATTTCTCACCAAAATCCAAATTAACGCATAAAGTTAATCGTACGATAATATGAGCATTGTTTCATTTTTTATATAGCTATCTAGATAAATTTCCGGATAATTGCGGCATTGTGAGTGATGAGCAAGGAGAACGATTCCATCAGGATATAAAAACAATTGGAGAGTGCTATCAAGAACGGTGGACAAACGAATGATGGCTGACTACTACTGGGGTATCAAAAGTGACTTAAACAACATTGAACATGAGAGACGATCAAGAAAGATAAAAATTAATCATAGTTCTTATAGTCACGAAAGTATTGCTGGTATTTCTTTTTCAATGAGTGTAAAAGCTCTTTTTAATTTATTTCTTGGAAAGGTTTCACTTTTCTGCCAATTTATTGCATACTAATTCTGGGGTGGTTTTAAACTTTTACACTGTTGTGTATATACTCACACACACACACACACACACACACACACACACACACACACACACACACACACACACACACACACACATATATATATATATATATATAGAGAGAGAGAGAGAGAGATAGATATATATATATATATGCGGTGTAGATATAGAAGAATCCAAAGGAGTTTCCTCTTACTAGGAGAGCTCTAAATATATATGTATGTAAATACATATAGAACAAATATACGTAAAAATAAGACAGACACGTAATTCCATGGTTAAGTGGAAGTATGCACGATTTCAGGCGAACCATGTTCAGCTTCCGTCTTTATTTTACAGAAGATTTTACAAGAACAAAACGAAAATTTTACACGAATAAAACGAATTCGTGTAAAATCTTCTGTACAATAAAGACGGAAGCTGAAGATGGTTCGCCTGAAATAGGCCAAACTTCTATTTAACTATGGAATAACGTGTCTGTCTTATTTTTACGTATATAAATATATATGGTAATTATTATTATTATTATTATTATACTGCAAATAAATAGCTATAAAGTTTCGGCGTTAAAACACCATCATCAGGCAGTAAAATGTGGTTAATTTATATGGTAATATATATAGATAAGAAGACTAAAAGTTATATAAAAAAACTGAAGAATACAGAAATCAGCAAATACGATGAATGAAGCTGAGTGGGAGGTTATAAGATTCTAAAGAATGGTGTGTGTGTGTGTGTGTGACTCATAGAGAGTAGTGTTTCAATGTTTTGCTACTGAAAGCCAGACATGTCAAAAATTTAAAACCGTGTAAAAAAAAGATAGCGGAGAAACAAAAAAGAGAAAAAGAAAAAAGAAAAAGAAAGAAGTGACAAGAGAAAAAAATGGGAAAGACTAGCAAAGAAAAATTAAAAAGTTAGAAAAGATAAAATGAACTAAAATAAAGTAAATAGAAAAAATAAAATCAAAACCAACATAAATGATCAGAATAAGGATTACAAAAATCAAAAATTAAAATATAAAAATAAATTCTTAAAAGTATTTGTTTATAAGTACAAATAAACGAATAATAGTAATTAAAAATGTGCAGGTTCAATAAGCTCATTTTTCTAAAGTTATAGAATGAGCAAATAATGAAAATATTGAGATATACTCGAGTTAATTTCAAATAGAATTTTCTACCCATGTCAATATTTTCAAAATATCACCTCTTTTTGCAAATTGATCCTTTCCAGATTTGAACCCGGGTTTCAAATGTCGAAACATTAATTCCTAGCCTCTAGACCACGCATCTGATAGGTAAACTATCGCCATTGTATAGTTTTAATATCGTACATGCGAGTTATTTGATTTTGATTTTGTTGACTGCACATCATAGTTGGGTACCGTCTGTGTGAACAAAAAGCACCGTAACACAATTCACACCGGAAGTTCTAATGCGGACATTTCAGAATGTTTCGGTGGCGATCTTTGGACATTGCAGATGATTCGAATAGAGTTGGATGATATATCCAGTCAACGTCGTGGAGTTTTCAGTAATCCCTTGTGACAGCGACGTTATACCACTATTCATCTTCCCACGTGGCGCCAGACTCAATACGAAGGCCTTCATAAATTAAGAAATAATGCTGTCCTGGCTCAGTAGGGTGCTTGAAACATGTCATATGAACAGGAGAACCTAGTCATGTCAGACAATTTCTGCGAGCACTTCACCTCTTAAATCTGACCAACTAACCAGACTGCAATATCCTTGATTACTATGTAGACGCAGTTGAGAGAGAGACCTAAAAAAATTCTTGTAACACCAAAGAAGAACTAATGACAAGAACTATGGCAGCATTCACCAACTTAAACAAGGAGACTGTCCAGAAAAGTTGCAGGGGATTCCGAAGTCATCTGGAGACTTGTTTGAAACCAATAGCGATTGCCTTGAATAAATTTACTTTTTAGTATTTCAAGATATTTTTGTATAGTTTTCGTAAATATAGCTCTTAAAATAAGATTTTAGTTTCATTTTCATTTTTGTCTTGTTTAGCAGACAGTTTATCCATTGCAAGCTGTTACTTATCTATTCAAGCCCATCTTTCTACTTATCTATTCAAGCCCATCTTTCTACTTATCTATTCAAGCCCATCTTTCTACTTATCTATTCAAGCCCATCTTTCTACTTATCTATTCAAGCCCATCTTTCTACTTATCTATTCAAGCCCATCTTTCTACTTATCTATTCAAGCCCATCTTTCTACTTATCTATTCAAGCCCATCTTTCTACTTATCTATTCAAGCCCATCTTTCTACTTTACTTGCACATGACGATTCTTTTGTCCACATTCAGGCACAAACAGTTTTACAAAATAACAATAAAAACATAATTTGAAGACGTCGAACAGCATCAAAATCAAAAGTCGGTAACTGGAAGACAAAATATTGATGCGATTTACCTGCTAGCTTTTCAGACTTTAAAAATGTCTTTGTTGAACCCTTTATCAACAAAAGTAAACTTGGAAGATCTGATTTCTTGAAAAACTGTTTTAAGAAAAGATTCTATGAATGTCCACCAAGAGAAACACTAACAGTTCCGTAAAGAAATTCTTAATGTTTACTGTATAAAAACGGCTCAACATTAATAATAGCACTAAACTACTGGCAGACACATTTCTTTCTATCGAGATTCAAATATCTGCCAAAGTAACATATGTTCTAACACGTTTTTGAAGCGAGCCAGTTCTTCACTAAAGTATAACGGCAATTTGTCTGGATTGAAGCAACTCGTAATTAGCATTTTACTTTATATTCCATGGAACAGAATAAAGCATTAACCTTTATAGACTGTATTTAGTTTGGGATACTGCCTAACTTGAGGACTGCTAACAGTAGAATTTTTTTTTTTAATCATTTCACCCCGAGCAAGGCGAAAACGCCACTGATGTGCAGGGGGTTACATAAATGTAAAAAGATTAATTAGAAAAGAGTGAGGAGTACAAACTAGTTAGAAAGGAACAATAGAACGCTGAGAAAGCAGGTGCGATGACAGATACATAGGTGGAGAGAAAGGGAAGGTTATACAGGGGAGGGGAGAGAGCTAGAGGCCAGTGGTTAATAGATGAGTATTGACTTTGCATTTAAATTTCTGGAGGTTGTAGCCGTCAGGAAAGCAAGAATACGGGAGTGAGTTCCACAGGCGGGAAGTGCGAGAGAGGAAGCTGCAGAAGTAGAATTGTCGTCTGCATTTGGCTAACCTGACTGTGAATGGGTGGGACCCAGTTGCCAGTCTGGTTGCACGAGTAAACACCTGTTGAGGAGGCATCAGTGACTTAAGCTCATCCGAGCAGAAGCCATGAAAGTATTTATAGAAGAGACAAAGGGAGGCCACATTTCGACGATGGGGAAGTGGCTGCAGTCGAGTCGCCAGATCAGTACCTATCACATGATAGACTCTCCTTTGGAACACTGAGGAGTACGGCAGGGGCACCTGACCATAAATGACAGCAGTACTCCATGTACGGACGGATGGTTGACTTGTATATATGCAGGATGGATTCAGGTGGAAAAAACATCCTGGATCGACATAGTGACTGAACTAAAATGGATAGCACAAATAACTCGAGGAAAAAGTAATGATATAATTAAGATGTTAACATTCCACATCACTTCAAATAGAAAGTTTAGAAGGAAATTCCCATCAATACAGGAAAGAGCGATAAAACCCACTAGACTTCAGAAACCTATTTTCGTAAAATAGGTGTTTAAACTGAGAACACTGCTAGCTCCCAGTTAATGAATAATAAATGTTTCCTTTTATGAAAATGGTTGGCCATTACCATTTTTGCCTACACTCTGCTTCGTCAAAAGAGTTTTGTGGGGGGCGGAGGATACTTATAAATCATTCTTTTATTAGTAGTCAGTTAATTGCCGTACATGATACACGCTTAAGCGATCATGTCTCGAAAGAAACAAAACTGACTAAACAGAAGATTTTCTCGTAGTAGTTTGCCATTATTTTCTGCGGTAGACTGGTTGCCGACCAAAGTTATAGAAGCCATTGAATCTATTTAACCCATAGCTGAAGAGGGGAGAGTTGGGTTGAATTCGAACTTGGTTCTCTGATTTCTCATTCGGAGCCTATATCCATTACACCACAATGCACACAATAGTTATCAGTCAGTTAAGTGCCATACGTGATACACGCTTGGGCGATCATGTCTCGAAAGAGACACGACTGACTGGGCAGAAGATTATCCCGCAGTAGGTTGCCATTGCTTACTGCGGTAGATTGGTTGCCGACCAAGTCTATAGAACCCAATCTGTCCTGCTATTTAACCCATAACTGGAAGGAAGAGACGGATTAATACCTTTCCCAAGGGTAATTGCGCGTAAGTGAATACAATGGATTCGAACTCGGCTCCGCCCGGTTTCTCGTTCCGAGCCGATATCCACTGTACCACAACGCACATCCACAACGCACTGTACCACAACGCACAATAGTTATCAGATGTAGTTATCACCTTGTCCAAAAATGACTTTCTTCTGGAATCCATTTTCTGAATGTCTGAATCTTCACAGTGTCTTTAAACGACGTACAGATTCGCTGACTGATTGACTTTGCAATTAATAAAGAGTTGAATGTTCTGATATTTCCCTAACGTAGAAAACTTGGTAACCACCGTTAATACTGGAAAAGGCAATAAAAGCTACTGGACATGAGAAGTCTGTTTTTCTAAAAAGAAAGTATTTTAACCCGAGAACACTAACCATGTGTATATAGTACCCAGCTTAAATGAAAAAGTTTTAGTTATAATTTAATTAAATTTTCAGTACCTGATTTTCTTAATTAAATAATTTCAGTTCCTATTAATGTTAACTCAAAGTAGAAATTGTGAAGTGCCTGCATGTAAAATATTTCAAATCCATATTTATATTTACTATTTTTTTTATATATTTTCAAAATCTGGTATGATATACCCATTGTTAGTAGTGGTGTAGCATTAATTGATGGTTAGTGTTCCAGGGTTAAGAGAAAGATTATATAAATTTCAACCATCAGAAACTAGAAAGTGTTCGGCAGCTCACCACATGTTTGTCTGTTGCCTTACACTATGGCTGCTTTAAGGGCTTCATTATACAAAACATGTGGCTGGTCACTTTGGCATTCATCACAAAGAGACAGAGCTCTCGACTTGAACAAGTATCTGTCGCTGAATTCACTGAAAGCATTAAACCCAAAGACTTGACGTATCCGAACAAGCATAACTAAAAGCCTTAAAACAGACAAACCTGAACGAGCTGCTTTGACACTTGTCAGCTGTTTTCCTCTTAGCTATTTCAGCTATGCGTGTGCAAACAGTTCACCGTAAGACAATTCGTCAGCGCACAGTTCGCCGACAAACAATTCACAGACTGAAGAATTAATCGACGCTTTAAGAATCTGTATGTTCAAGATCTTATCCATATCTAAACTTATTTATAAATGGAACTTTGTCTCTGTGTATGTGTGTGTCCGTTACCTATAGACTCCAAAACGGTTGAACCGATTTTCTTTAAAATTTACGCAGTTGTACTATAAGTGTATGCGAGTCTTCTTAGCTCAGTTTTTGTGTCAAGGTACCCCCGATAAATATCGAAAAACTATAATCTAAAAAATCAGTTTATAGAAGGAGTGGTCCGATTTTAATCAAATTTGATACACTTATAGACAAAGACATAAGAAACGATATTCAGAGGTTTCAAGGTTGTAGTCAGTTCTTACAATTGTGCAGAAAATCGATAATATATATATATATATATATATATATATATATATATATATATATATATATATACACACGACAAAAAATCGCAAGATCGCCAAGACCTACCGCGGTTTCGCACAACGGCTCGTGTGTTTTTGCTCTACGTCACTGCCTCTTGATTAGTTCAATTTGGTTGTTTGTATCGAGCACTTTTCTTTTTTGTGGTTCGTTCCGTTGGAGGGTTTTTTTTCTTTGCTGTGAAGTACTGTATGTATTGTCGGTACTCCGCGGTTTTCTTTTTTTTTCCCCTCTTGTCCAAAGCTTTATAGCGGCGGACAATAACGGAGTTAGATTCTGCCGGTTATTCGTGGTCCTCAAAATTTACTATTTTAGGATTAGGATACGTAGAGAGTCGGTTTTGTTATTATATATATATATATATATATATATATATATATATATATATATATTAAACTTATACGATATCGATACCAGGAAATCAAAATTTGACTTACATCCATTCATTTTTCTTTCGGTCTACGGTTTCGCTTTAACTGGAAACAACTATTGCTTTTAGTGTTTGGTGCCAACGTCCAAAGAGTCTGAGCTCCAGGACCATGGATTAGTTTTAAAGCTTTCCTTACACCCAAGCAACGCCGGGCTATACTGCTATACTGCTAGTTTTTTATAACATGTCGAGGAACTGTACAGGTGTTAGTGGATTCAAGTGTTCAGAAGACGTTCTCTTAATTGCCTCATCGATTGTTGTCAGTCTTGCGTTGAACAGCTTTCGTTATTCGCACTTCCAGTAACTTTAACATTCTCTAGTTTTGTCAACAATATGAGCGTATCCCTCAAATAAAAGCTTTCTGCCCCCTCGTTCTGTCTTGGCAAACTCCGTGATGATGACTGAAGGGCTTAGAAAAAGTGTTGTAAAAAATAGATGAGATCTTGAAATTTAAAAGATTTAAAGCGTCGACCAATTGCTCTGTTTGTTAATTGCCTGTCAGCGAACTGTTCGGATAATTGATATAATGTGATTTTTTCCGGCTATCGCTCCCCGGCCATTTGGTTGGGAGGAATATGACCAAATATTATCAGCTATGACTAGCTTTAACCAGTTAAGAACAGTTTGGTACCCAGTTACCGCTTAAGCGGGAGTTGGGTAATATTTGACCAGTAACCTGAGAGTACGCGCTGAGGGTCTCCACGTTAAAACACGACCTTGTGTCATATCTCACTCCAGTGGGGAGTAGGGTAAATATCGCTCTTGAAAAGAACCTCCAGTCTTTGTCGGATCGGGGTAAGAAATGGTTCATAAATTTTAATACTGCTTCTAAGACGAAGCTGTTCACCCACAACATTCATAGTGAAACTTTCATACCTTCTATCAGTATGGATGACGCTAGTCTCCCAGAAAACAAAAACTCACCGCCTCCCTGGCCTCACTGCCTCAATCAACCTCAAGTAGATTTACATCGAGTCAACAGCGATATCAACCGCTAAGAAGTTTGGGTCACTCATTCGGGCAATGCAGTTCTCATTACAATATGTCTTAAACAATATATATTTACCATTCGACCGTGCATTGAATACTGTTGCCATATCTGAGCGAGTACTCCTACTATATATCTCAGGGTTCTCGAGAAAATCTAAAAAAGGATCTACAATGTAACTGAGGCTAATTTGGTGGCTCGACTTCGCTCACTTTCTCACCGACGGGATATGGTTTTCTTCTGTTTTTTCTACATACATTTTCTCGGCTACTTCTCTGACGAGATTCCTTCCCTGGCATCTTGACCACATGAAGTTACGCGTTACTATAATTAATATCCAGGGCCTACACTTTTATCGACAAAATAGTCAAATGTAATTGTCACTTCTACCCTATCCGCTTATTGTCTCCCACTTCCTGCCTGAGGAACTCCCTTCTACATACTTGCTTCCTCGATAGCTACAATCTCAATATGTTTAAATACAACGTCAGTTGCCATCGTTTATCTACATTTTTCCTTCTTTCTCTTATTCGTTCTTTTCTTTATCCTTTGATAGATAGATAGATAGATAGATAGATAGATAGATAGATAGATTTAGGGATTTGGGCAGAATTAGATAGATAGATAGATAGATAGATAGATAGATAGATAGATTTGGGCAGAATTAGATAGATAGATAGATAGATAGATAGATAGATAGATAGATAGATAGATAGATAGATATGGGCCGAATTAGATAGATAGATAGATAGATAGATAGATAGATAGATAGATAGATTTGGGCAGAATTAGATAGATAGATAGATAGATAGATAGATAGATAGATAGATAGATAGATAGATAGATCCTTTATCCTTTGTGGGGTTTTTCTTTCTTGTCTTGCTCTTTAACCCACTGAGCATCATTGACGTTCTTGCTTGGGGTGAAACGATTAAAAAAAAGAAGAAAAACAAAACCAAGTTGCAATGAAATGGTTTTTCAATTGCCGTTGCTATGGTAAAAGCCCCCAAGCACATGTGGGTCTATACAGCTAATGCATTATGTAGCACAGTCAATAGCCAAATCAAAACTGTGTGGGTATAACCTGTGGACACTGACGAGGCCTAAACTGAATTTAGCAGTAATTTCTAATGAAAGACACATTTTCGCTTTAAAAAAAATTATTGCAATCTATCTATCCATCTACCGATCTAACTAGCTAGTTAGCTCAGTCTCCTCATATTTATAACTCAGTCTTTTCAATTCTATATATCTCTATATCTATCTATCTAGTGCTGAATGTCCGGGATAGAGCGTGTATGAGTGGATACTAAATTCAAAACCAAGTAACGTAAGGTTGATACATGAAATCTTCAGGCCAGGATTCGAGGAATTAAACAGGCTGTAGATTACATGTGTTAGCCCAGTGTAAACTCTTATATTTAAACACCCTTATTCCCGGAGAAAAGATCTTTAACCTATAAATATTACTTACCTTAAAACTATATTTCACAACACACGAAAACACAGGCACAATAGCATCATGTACATGCAAAAGAAGATTAAAAATAATAGAGGCTTTTATAAGAAACAAGAGAAATTCTAAATTTAATAGTATCAATTATAAATTTGATAACAATGTGCTTAATGCGTTCGGAATTTAGCATACATATGACTCTATATACATAAATTTTACACATATTTCGTTCCAAGTAAAAAAATCATATATTGATACATACAGATAGGTAGAATGAGATACACATGAACATAGATAGATAGATAGATAGATAGATAGATAGATAGATAGATAGATAGATAGATAGATAGATAGAGGTGAACAGAATAAGGAATAGGGAGGTATTTAGTTATATGTGTCAAAACCGTGACAGATAGATAGATAGATAGATAGATAGATAGATAGATAGATAGATAGATATGGGCCGAATTAGATAGATAGATAGATAGATAGATAGATAGATAGATGGGCCGAATTAGATAGATAGATAGATAGATAGATAGATAGATAGATAGATAGATAGATAGATATGGGCCGAATTAGATAGATAGATAGATAGATAGATAGATAGATAGATAGATAGATAGATAGATAGATATGGGCCGTATTAGATAGATAGATAGATAGATAGATAGATAGATAGATAGATAGATAGATAGATAGATAGATATGGGCCGATAGATAGATAGATAGATAGATAGATAGATAGATAGATAGATAGATAGATAGATAGATAGATATGGGCCGAATTAGATAGATAGATAGATAGATAGATAGATAGATAGATAGATAGATAGAAAGAAAGAAATGGGCAAAATTAGATAGATAGATAGATAGATAGATAGATAGATAGATAGATAGATAGATAGATAGATGGATGTGGGCAGAATTAGATAGATAGATAGATAGATAGATAGATAGAAATGGGCAAAATTAGATAGATAGATAGATAGATAGATAGATAGATAGATAGATAGATAGATAGATAGATAGATAGATGCAAATATTCGAATAACAAATAGCTTCAAATTCTTTGCTCGTATATTGAAGGGTGTGCAGAAGTTTTTCTTCTTCTGCATTCCCAATCAGGCAATTATCAGCACTCTTTTTCGTGTGTGTGCATGTGGGTATGTGTGCGGGCGTATGTGTACGTGCGTGTGCGTACGTGTGTACATATGTATGTGTGTGTGTGAAAAGTTAGTAAAAATGAAAGGAAAATCTATCCATCCCATATCTGAGTATCTGAAGGACATCTTCTAGAATAACTCCATAGCTATCTTTACATATGCATATATAGTTATATATACTTAATATCTTTGTGTTCATAGATGAAACGCGTAATGCAAATATTTTAATTCGTTTGAAAGGAAATAAACCTAAAGTTTATTTTGATTATTGGATATGC
>JBBBDQ010028592.1:402500-457500 GCA_037127315.1 Ascarosepion bandense | reverse complement strand
AACCATGTAAGTTTTGTTTAATGTGTAGATATATTGTTTTTATTGTTATTAATATTACTTGCTTTTTGTATGATAAAGTAAGTGTCCATAATGATATTTGCGTCGCTACACGCGTTTCAAAGTCGAAAGTTGACTCTCTTCGGGCGAATAAACTTGTGATTTTACATAGTGTAAGAAAAAAAACAACAAAAATGCATGCATATAAACTTTCTCACCTGCTCAACACTTATCTACATATACACGATATTTTGGCCATCAGAAAAAAAAACGGATCTTGATATGTCATGTCACAAGTTAATTCGCCTGAAGAGAGTTAACTTTAGACTAGAAACACAACACCATTGTGGAGACTAAACGCATCATAAAAAAGCAAGTAATATTAATAAGAATAACAACAATAAATCTACCCATTAAACAAAACGTTCATGGCTTCTCGCACTTTTTTCTTTTATACCAATTTCTTTCGTTGGAACAACCCCTATATATATGTGAATACAGAACGAAGAAAAAATTCTTACAACGTCCAAAACATTAATTTAAACAGTGCTCGATATATATTATGTAGAATTGTGAATATTTATTATAAATTATATTTTAAAACGTGTACATATTTTTTCTATATATATCCACACCCTCTCCAACAATTCCAACGGTCAGTGACTTCTTCCCCTATCACTAACCCCCACCAACACCTCTAACAAAATTAAACAAATAAAAGAAAAGAGGCTTTCCATTACTTTTCACACCGCCTGATGAGACATTGAAGTTTCAATGTCGAAACAAACGTACCTTTGTCGTGGATATATATAAAAAAAATTATGTACATGTACATGTCCTAAAATATAATTTATATATATATATATAAAGCCATTCATTTCGAAATAACAACATCACTTGAAAAGACACAAAAAGTGTCGAAACAAAATAGCTACTTTTGTAGTGATATTATAACATATCAATCTTATAATTTATTAATAAATATTATTATTATTATTATTAGCTCTACTTTGTATTGAGCACTTTTTTAAAAATAGTGTTTCTTTGGATGGGGAATATTATTCCACCCATACTTGTATATATATATATATATATATATATATATATATATATATACTGTTGTATGATTTGGGTCTGAGGAGCGGCCTTTTTGCTGTGAAATAGCTAATACCCATGGATTTGTAAAATATCCTAAAACTTCTTTTCAAGATTATATATATATATATATATATATATATATATATATATAGTTTATTTATATTTTAAGTGTGTGTATGTGTATATGCATTTCTATGAATGCATATATATGTCTATATATAATTTTTACAGGAATACTACATCCAGTGTATATTTGTATTTGAATTTATAATTATATTTTGTAGTTTGGAGGGATGTAAATTTTGTGGATGTGTATTCTGTGCATATGTGGATTTAGTATTTATTTATTGTTTCAACTATTCGGTACCGTCAGATGTTATTGATTAACTGATTACTTAACACGCAACAGCAGTTTTTTTTTTATCATTTCACCCCGAGCAAGGCAGAAACGCAACTGATGTGCAGGGGGTTACATAAATGTAAAAAGATTAATTAGAAAAGAGTGAGGAGTACAAAGTAGTTAGAAAGGAACAGTAGAAAGCTGAGAAAGCAGGTGCAATGACAGATACATAGGCGGAGAGAAAGGGAAGGTTATACAGGGGAGGGGAGAGAGCTAGAGTCCAGTGGTTAGTAGATGAGTATTGACCTTGCATTTAAATTTCTGGAGGTTGTAGCCGTCAGGAAAGCAAGAATACGGGAGTGAGTTCCACAGGCGGGAAGTGCGAGAGAGGAAGCTGCAGGAGTAGAATTGTCGTCTGCATTTGGCTAACCTGACTGTGAATGGGTGGGACCCAGTTGCCAGTCTGGTTGCACGAGTAAACACCTGTTGAGGAGGCATCAGTGACTTAAGCTCATCCGAGCAGAAGCCATGAAAGTATTTGTAGAAGAGACAAAGGGAGGCCACATTTCGACGATGGTAAAGTGGCTGCAATCGAGTCGCCAGATCAGTACCTATCACATTACAGACTCTCCTTTGGAGCTTGTCAAGAACACTGAGGAGAACGGCAGGGGCACCTGACCATAAATGGCAGCAGTACTCCATGCACGGACGGATGGTTGACTTGTATATATGCAGGATGGATTCAGGTGGAAAAAACATCCTGGATCGACATAGTGACCCAATCTTCTTAGCAGTAGATTTTGCTATGGATTCAATATAGTGGTTCCATGGTCTGAGGACAGGGTAAGTCCGAGGAGGCGTAGTGTATTACTCTCCGGGAGAATCACTTGGTCCATGCTTATGGGAGGCAGAAGAGGTTGCCTGTAATGGTTGACAGACAACAGCTTGGTCTTAGATGAATTGAAGTTGACAAGCCACTTCTTGCCCCAGTTCACCACAGAGTGTAGATCCCGCTCAAGGTTAGCAGCGAGATTATGACTGTCCGCCACGACAGGTTTCTTACTGTAGCAGGAGTATATTGTAGTGTCATCTGCGTAGATGCCTACTTGTACTTGATCTCATCTGGGAGGTCGTTGATGAAAATAAGGAAGAGCGTCGTGCCCAGGATAGAGCCCTGTGGGACACCAGCATTCGTGCTGTAGGACGAAGAGGCACGCCCATTCAGAACGACCTTCATTTTGCGGTTATTTAAGAAAGATTGGATTAGGTCAAGCAGGCGACCGGTAATACCATAACCGCGTAGTTTGCATAGGAGGCCAGAGTGCCAAACACTGTCGAAAGCCTTGGAGATGTCCAGAGCAACCGCGCGAGCCTCGTCAGAATCATCAAGGGCCTGTAGCATGTACTCCGTTACGGATGTTAACAGGTCGGCTGTGGACCTGTCAAAGCGGAATCCATATTGCCTGTTGAAGAACAGAAAACACATAATACGATGTTTAAAATAAGGGGATGAATTAGTCAAATCTAGCCAAATAGTATTGTAGATACTTTTATCCAGGTTTGTACAAAACCATATATATTCCTATGTGTATAAATCTGGACTTTGTCGTTCTGGAAATGATACTATAGCCAGCTTTTCCTCTTCGTGCAAGACTGCTGCAAAGTCTGACTTTTTTCAATATACTCCAGCTCAGTTTTGGATTTTTCTAATTTTTTAAATTTCCACTCATAGTCGGTTAGTTTGGTAAACATTTTAAGGATTTCTACCTTAAATTATGGTTTATTATATCGTCGTTTTTTTTAAATTACCTTCAGTACACCCTATGTATATTTTGCTCTGTCTATTTATATCTTGAATTTCTGCTTTGCAAATAAGCCCTTCGATTTTACAATATCCAACAAGTAGACATTTACTTTTATTTATATAGTCACATTTTTCATTATTAATGATATCTTGCTACATCTTATCTTTGAAATTCCAAGCATTTTGTGTGTACCTTTTTAAATTACATGTTCAGCTGTAGCTTAATTTAACTGCATTACTACTAAATATCAAGTACACTTCATATTTTTTAAAGAAATGTTTATAAATCAATTCAAAAAATAGCTCCCTAGTTTGGATTTTACTTCTAAATTAAAAGGTTGGATAACACAAATAACATTTCGTTCTCTCGTATTATTCCGAATTTGCTTATTTTCTTAGGCTTATATTCCAGCTTTTTTTTTTTTGTCCATTTACTAATAAAGCCCTTTCGTAATCTTTCTCTCAACGGAAATTGTTTTATAAGAGAAATTTCTAGACAACATGTATTTTATTCTTTTAGGGATGTGTTTGATTATACTAGCAGATATAAATGTAATATATATATATATATATATATATATATATATATATATATATATATATATATATATATATTGTAAATGTAAAAGGATTTAATAGATATATAATATATACAAATAAACACTCTCTCTATATCTATATCTAGCTATCTATAACTACATCATCTCTATATCTATCTATCTATCTATCTTTATATATATATATATATATATATATATATATATATATGTGCGCAAAAACAAGTGTGTTCGTGAAATTGAGTTGCAAACAAGAGCCTGACAGTTTTTGGATACAAACATAAGTCTTATGAAATTATCCGAATTCTTGCACACACATAAAAATGCAATGGAATTAAAAGAAAGTATAAATTCTTCGAGTTAACATTTTCTGGATATTGTCTCCTGATTATATCGCATAAAAATAGCTAAATATTTTTTAGAAGCATCTTTTGTTTACTTTATCGACGTGCTGTCAATATGCTTAGTACTTTTCTAGAATCCACAAGGAAGAATAGAACAGAACCGATACACTTTGCACGTAAGAAATTCTTAGAAACCGTACCCAAACTTAAAATGTAAAACAGAATTTTTTGTTTATTTTGCTCTCATTTAATTTTTGTTTACATAGATTCTTTTGTTTTCGTGCTTTTTTTTTTTTCGATCCGATTGGGAAAGCATTAATCCAGAACAAATTTCAATATAACTTCCTTGCCTTTCAGTCACTTTCCGAAATTATCTGAACTTTTGTTTCTGAAAAAGGAAAATTAGCTTCACCGTAGACTCGCTACTGTCCTCTATCTTTTTTCTCTCATGAAAAGAAAGGTGAAAATATTTTAAAGAATTAGCCTTAATTTAGGAGATGATGTTAGATCAGACTTTTAAGTTCATCACGAAGAATTGCATTCCCTTCGTATTCCATTATTGAGATGTAAGTTCAACTCCAGAAAATTCTCCCAGGGACCACTGATTAGTTTAATCGAGTCCCAAGAGGATGCCTACACGATCGCTACAATCTTAACCGATTGAAGCATATAGTCAACCGTTATCTTTCCCACTCATCCACATAAACTGTACCTCTTACACTGCAACACTTCTACTCAAGTGCCTCTTAGGCTTTGCAAAGGGGAAACATGACATTTAAAAAATTCAAAATAAAGAAAAAATATGTTCTTTTTTATCTTGTGATGCAGTAGATGTAGGCTCGGAACAAGAAATCGGGGAGTCGATTTCTAATTCCAGGTGAATTCCTTGCATTTCGATGACGTTCACTGACCCTTGAGAAACGTATTAATGTATCTCTTTCCTCTAGCTATGGGTTAAATAACTGAACAGATTGGGTTCTATAGCCTTGGCTGGCAACCAATCTACCGCAGAAAGTAATGGCAACCGATTGCGGAATAATATTCAGTTCAATCAGTCATGACTTTTTCGAGACATGATCGTCAAAACGTGTATCACGTACGGCACTTATCTGACTGACTGAATAAAATTTTACCGACTCTAAAATATTCATAGATGATTAAATATAGTTGACTTGTATAAATATTTTAAAGAATACCCTTGAAATCTATATCGACGCCATAATCGAAATTTTCCCTAGTTTTTTTTATACATCTATATATATATATATATATATATATATAGCCATCCGCAAACAGTCCTGTTTCGCAGTTCATCAGTAAACCAAGATTAAAAACCGACCGAATTGACATCAGTCGGCGCTGTAGCGCTCAGTAGTGGAAGGATCAGTTTAGGGTGATATATATAATGTAAACACACGCCAGTAGCTGAGAATGTTCCAATTCATTACTGAATGGACAATGCCTAAATGTGTGAGTAAATACTGTTTTATAAATTCATAAATATACATATAGGTATACACACAAGTACACGCATATATATATATATATGTGTGTGTGTGTGTGTGTGTGCATATATATACATTCAGGTGTTAATATCATTCAGGTGTTAATACAACAGTGCTCAATGTACTATAAACAGAGCAATTGAATATGTATTACTAAATATTCTATCGGTTGCACGTCTCTGATTTTCTTGAATTACACAAATATCAGGTGCATATGAAACTCCCTGTTGTGCCAATGACGTTTTTTATGACAAAAATGTGTGCTATCGTGAAATAACCAGGCCGGTAGATATAAATATAAAATACTGATTAATTAAAAACAGAATATCTACTTAAATACGAGTATCGGTAAAAATAATGTTCAAAATAATTCATTACAAATTGTCGGTTGCTTATAACCAAGTTTCGTTAAATTTCGTTAATTTCCGTAACATATATATATATATATATATGCTTCCTGTTTTCCCTCTCTGCTTCTTGTTTTCCACTATCACTACTGCCTCTCTGCTTCCTGTTTTCCTGCATGCTGGAAGTCCTCTTCTGTCGTTCCTGTATTAAAGAACTCTGGTGAACCCTCGGACCCATCCAACTATCGCCTTATCAGCCTTCTACCAATTTTCGGGAAGGTGTTCGAGGCTATTATTAATGCTGAAATAGTTCAGCATCCTACTGCCTATAAACTCTTTCCGACAAACAGTATGGCTTCCACTTTGCCAGGTTCACGGCCGACATGCTAACGACAATTACGCAGTACATGTTCCAGGCCCTTCAGGAGTCCGGCGAGGCTCGTGCTGTTGCTCTGGACATCTCTAAGGCTTTTGATAGGGTTTGGCACGCTAGCCTTCTATGCAAGCTATGGAGTTACGTTATTACCAGACGATTGCATGATCTGATCCAATCTTTCCTACATAACCGCATAATGAAGGTCGCCCTGAATGGGGATGCCTCCACATCGAACTGTACAAACGCTGGTGTTTCTCAGGGTTCTATCCTAGGCCCGACGCTCTTCCTTATTTTCATGAATTACCTCCCAGACGAGATCAAGAGCCAAGTAGGCATCTACGCAGATGACACCACAATTTACTCCTGCATCAGTAAGAAAACCGGCGCGGCGGACAAACATAATCTCGCTGCTGATCTTGAGATGGATATACATTCTGTGGTAAATTGGGGTAAGAAGTGGCTTGTAAATTTCAATGCGTCTAAGACCAAGCTGCTGTCTGTCAATCATCACAGGCAACCTCGCCTGGCTCACATAAGCATGGACCTAGCGAGTTTCCCCGAGAGCAATACTCTGCGCCTCCTCGGCCTTACCCTCTCTTCTAATCTCAAGTGGAACCACTACATTGGGTTAATAGCTAAATCCACAGCTAGGAAGATTGGGTCACTGTGTCAGGCCCGAATGTTTTTCCCACCTGAAACCATCCTGCATATATACAAATCAACCATTCGTCCGTGCATGGAGTACTGCTGCCATATATGGTCAGGTTGCCCTGCTGTTCATCTTAGTATTCTCGACAGGCTCCAGAGGAGAATCTGTAATGTGATAGGTCCCGAGTTTGCAGCCCGACTCCAACCACTTTCTCACCGGCGAGATTTTACTCGTGCAACGAGACTGGCAACTGTTCATCTCCGTGTTCTTGATAGGCTCTAAAGGAGAATCAGTAATATGGTAGGTACCGACTACAGACACTTTCCCACCGACGAGATGTGGCTTCCTTTTGTCTGTTCTATATATACTGCCATGGTATCTGCTCCAACGAACTTAAGTCATGGAACTTTGTGTGTGTGCCTGTGTGTGTGTCCGATACCTATAGACTCCGAAATGGCTGAACCGATTTTCATGAAAAATTTCCACAATTGTACTATAAGCGTCTGCGAGTGTTCTTAGATAGGTGCTGTGTCGAGGTACCCCTGATAAATATTGAAAATCGATAATCGAAAACATCGGGTTATGGAAGGAGTTGTCCGATTCTAATCAAATGTGATACACTCATAGACAGAGACATAAGAAACGATATTCAGAAGTTTCAAGGTTGCAGTTCTTGCAATAGTGTAGAAAATCGATAATATAAAAGGCAAGATGTTTGTGTGTGTGTTTGTTTATCTGTATGTATGTCCTTTATACAAATCCACAATTTTTATCCGATTCTCACCAAACTTCACACAAATATTATTTAGGCTGAGTCTGAGCTCCAGGTCCATAGATTAGTTTTAAAGCTTTCATTACACCCGAGCAACGCCGGACTATACTGCTAGTATATATATATATACGTCACTCAGTAATTCCTTAACCTAACATATAGATGGCCACATTAATAAAAGATCTATATGATCTTTTATGAAGTACTAACCTTCAATAGTACGTGACAAACTTTAGGCTTAATCGTATTATTTTTTTACAAATTACAGTTATTAAAGTGAAGCTACTGTTGCAAATTTTCAAAAATATGGGAAAATTCTGAATGCCGTGTCTTGATAAATCATTAATTTCTGATGAGAAAAAATACTGTTGAAGCAAAGCAATGGTTGATAACTGTTATTCGGAATCTGCTCCGTCGGAAAAATCGGTTAAGTGGTGGATTTAAACGGGGTCGTACAGACACAACTAATGCTGAACGCTCAGCTCAACCAAATGGGTGGTTGTCTCTGAAAAATACAAAAATGTACAAGCCCGTTTTGGTTGATCATAATGAAAAGTTGCGTGAGATAGCAGAAGAGTTGAACATATCAAAAAGCAGTGTAATTACTATTTTGCATGAATATTTTTCAATGACAAAGTTGTTTGATCACAGTCGATCAAAAACAACAACGCGTCAACGATTCAGAGAGTTGTTTGCAACTGTTGTTGCAACTGTTTCAAAGCAACACGGAGATTTTAGAGTAAATATGTGACAATGGATGAAATATGAATCCCCCACTTCACTCCGGAGACAAATCAGCAGTGATGTTTGGGCAGCAGCAGATGAAAGCCATCAAAAGCGAGCAAAAACTTAAACACCAGCAGGCAAGGTTTTGGCTTCTCTATTTTGAGATGCGCAGGATATTTTGTTCACCAATTATCTTGAGAAAGAAAGAACCATCAATAGCGAATATTATATAAAATTACTGGTGCGTTTGAAGGAAAAATCCCTAAAAAACGACCATAAATAAAGAGAAAAGTGATCTTTCACCCAGACAATGCGCCATATCACAAGTTAATCGCAACGAATAGCAAAACTACATGAATAGCACTTCGAATTGCTTCCGCATCGGCCCTATTCTCCAGATCTGGCCCCCAGTGTCTGTTTGAAACCTCGAAAGAATGCTCCAGGAAAAGAGATTTGGCTTCAATGAAGAAGTGATATCGAAAACTGAGACGTATTTTGAGGCCAAAGACAAATCGTTCTACAAAAAAAGCCATCGAATTGTTAGAGAAGCGTTAGAATCAGGGTATCACCCTAGAAGGAGACTGTATTAATGAATTTCGCTTAAAGTTATTTTATTAGTTAGGCCCAGGATTTATTAATATTAAGTGATATATATATATATATATATATATATATATATATATATATATATATATGCCTCCTTCTACCGAGCGCCCATAGCTCAGAAATAGAATCGCCGACTGACGCCAAATCGGTCGGGTATTATATCCTGGGTAAAAGCAATCGGATGTCTAACCGTACTGATGAGCTGCTGTGATACAGCGAGACAGATCTGTCTGCGGATGAATATATATATATATATATATATATATATATATATATATATATATAACCTACCTAGATGGAACAATTCTGTGTTTCATGCGTTACGCAATCAACTGGTGCATAATGCACCTGTTGAGAATTCCCTGTAACTTACCCGATCAATAAATATCTGATGAAGACCAGAGTTCACAACATTCGAAACAATGTTATAACAACAACAAAGATGAAGGCAATAGTCTGAATATAAATGAATATTGATGTCGAGTGCTCCTGCTATTCATCTCGGATTTCACGACAAAATCCGATGGACGATATTCTACAATGTAATCGATCCTGTTTTGGTATACTGACTTCAGTCATTTATCACTGACGGGATGTGGCTTCTCCCTGTCTTTTCTACAAATATATTGACAGACGTGTTTATCTTCCTGGTGCCCGCTATCCACGAATTTACTCGATCAACTAAACTGGCAAGTAGGTGCCACTCTTTTATAGTAAAAACTTTCAAATATAATTACCATTTCTCTTCTCGCGGCTTCATTTCTTGCACTTCCCGCCTGTGAAACTCCCTTTATTATACTTGCTTCCCTGATAGCTACAATCTCTAAAAATTGAAATGCAATGTCAATTCTCATCTTTCATCTCCCTGATTCTCATCTTTTTGTATCCTTTTCATGACACCCCATGTATCGTGTTCTTTCTTTCGATTACATCTCATTTAACCACCTAGTGGCAGTCATGACTTGCTTGGAGCGAAACACATATAAAATTTACCTTAAATACCCCATATATATATATATATATTCGCCATCGACATACAAGCCTACTTCGCGGTATCACAGCTCATCAGTGTGGATAGACATCTACTTGTTTCTGGCAGGGATCGAAACTCGACCAATTTGATGTCAGTCGGAGTCGCTAACCCCTAAACCATAGGTGCATGGAATCAGAGAAGTGAAACTTTAGCGTGTTCTATATAAGCGGTGTATACACACACTAGTCACCGAAAGAACTCAATTCACTGCTGACGAGTAATGCAAAAATCGCAGAAGTAGGAACTGTTTTTTTTAATTTTCCTCTCTAGCGAACTCAATCGTAATAAAAGAATAATATATTCGTCATATATATATATATATATATATATATATATATATGTGTGTGTGTGTGTGTGTGTGTGTGTGATTAAATATAGTTTTAAGGTTTGCTATTTTCATACAGCAAAACTACTCAATATTCAGTACATAGTCTTAACACACACACACACATATATATATATATATATATATATATATATATATATATATATGCATACGTGCGTGCATGCCTTGTACGTACATGTATACAAATATAGGTACACACACAGCCACACATATACATAATGTATATACATAGTTCAACACATCAGCCTGTTTAGTTAAACGCAATTTTCAAGAATAAAACATATTGTAGCCAGTCGGTGCTGAATTCTACTTGCGCACATTTTATGTATGTATATATGTATACATATAAGCGTGCTTGTGTGTTCCTTTATATGATTATATGCACGTCCACGCAGACAAACACAGACACCAACACATATATACATATATAAGCATAGGAGTATTTGTATGTGTGTTTGTCATTATGTGTGTGGGTGCGTATATGAGAGGATTTTTATGTAAATGCACATGCTTTTATAAGAGGATTTAAGTTTAATATACGAGAGAAAAGAACAGAATGGATATGATTCGACAATGAAGAGTTATTAGAGAAGATCCCCCACCCAACCTTTACATTGTTATGATTATTATAATATTTCCAAATTATTAACTTGGTAAAAGTAGAATCTTTCGAAATGACGGTTTAGTGGAAGGCATTTGCAGTTACTTAAATGGTGGTAGAAAATCGGAGAACATTTCAGTAAGTTTAAATCACGATTACAAATGTCTATCCGCTTAAGGCTGGAAGACGTGAATCTTTTCCCGTTAAACTTTCTATTTTTTTTTTTTTCATTTTTGCTTGGTTTATAATGTCACGTTCATGAACAAGTCAGAAACATAAATTTGGATGCGAATATTATATACCACACGCATAACAATAAAATAACATCTGCCCAAAGAAAACTTTGCTGGGATCGTACAAACAATAGACGTACTTAGATAGTTATATATATATATATATATATATATATATATATATATATATATATATATATATATATATATATAATCATTTCACCCTAAGGAAGGCAGGACGCGAATATATGAAAAGACCGCATAATTATATGCTATTGGTTGTTTAGGTTTTTGAAGCTTTCATGTTTTAGGTCAGTTTAATTAGATAGATAGATAGATAGATAGATAGATAGATAGATAGATAGATAGATAGATAGATTTGGACGCGAATATTATCCACCCACATAATGATTAAATACGATCTGCCCAAAGAAATATCGCCGCAATCGTACAATACATAAAAATGGCCGTACTTACTATATTTTTTATATCATTTCAGCTCAATCAAAGAGGACTGCCACTGGTGTGCAAGGGGTTACAGTGTGAAAAAAAAGAAACAACTTAAAAGGGATATCGCAGAAAGGATAAGAGAGGGATAGGAGTCAAGAAGATAGAAGATGGCAAATGACAATGCATTTAAACTCTAGAAGGATACAGCTACCAGGGAAGCAAGCAAACAGAAGAGAGTTTCACAAATGGTAAGTGCGAAAAAAGAAACTGTCAGAGTAGAAGAGGTGGGTGTATTTAACTATTTTAACGATAATAGGATGGGGCATAGATACCAAAGTTGTAGCACGCATAAATACATGTGGCTGGGAAACCGGCGAAAAAAGCTCGTCAAAGAAGTTGCCATGGAAATATTTGGAGAAAAGAAAAAGGGAATCTACATCTTCTCGATAAGTAAGTGACTGAGCGGTTTTCCAAGTCAGGGTCAATTGTTTTGAAGAACTTCTTTTGGATTTTTTGGAGAACCGCAACATAAATAGAAGGAGAACCCGAATATATATAGCACTCTGGAAGAATGGTAGACCTTGAAAAACAGTAACTACTCTGGCATATACGCATCGTTTATTCAGCAATGAATTAGAACACTCTCAGCTATTGGGCGTGTATAATGATAATATACACGTTAAAACGTCTGCCTACTTCTACCGAGCGCCCGTAGCTCAGCGGTAGAATCGCCGACTGACGTCAATTCGGTCGGGTTTCAATCCTGGGTAAAAAGCAATCGCCTGTCTAACCGTACTGATGAGCTGTGATACAACGAAACAGATCTGTCTGCGAATGACTATATATATATATATATATATATAGAGAGAGAGAGAGAGAGAGAGAGAGAGAGAGATTTGATATAACAGACCGAGTTTGGTAGATAGCTAGATATATAGATAAATGGACTGTTTGAGTATGGCACATTTTCTTGACAGGTATTTAACAACTGGAAGCACAATACAGGAGTAATAACTACTTTCATGATCAGTTGGCACTCTCCAAATTATGGGCACTGCAAAGAGTTACAGATTTATTTTATTTCTTGTTAGCCATTGATTCAGAATTGTTGCACAGGTCTTACCGTATATATACACTATACCCATCTTTTTCTTGATTTCCTATTTTACATCCAAATATTGTTGGCAAACATTTCTCACAACAAGTGATATTTTCGCCACACATAACAGAAGTTGTTAATTTTGTTCATTCACGGGACATTTTTACAGGGCAGTAAAATATCCGAAAATCTGAGTGTAGAGGACATTAAAAATTAGTTATTAATTATTTGTCTGGCCGCTCTTATTCAGCTATCCAGTCTCTGTTGCAGGCCCATGTTTGCTTATTCAACACCCACAGAGCAAACCCGTGGCTTATACTGCAACTATACTGATCAGATTGACCTTAGTCACAGCTTCCGGTGAAGAGCTCATTATCTGTCGTGTTTTACAGTCCGAACAAGTCTAGTACACTCAAGAACTCGGTCAGGATGGCTTATGACTTCGTGCGAGCACTACAATTGACGGCATCCAAATAGTTCCGTCTTCCCAGTTCCACTAACAAGACTTAATACAAGGCTTGGTACAAAGCTTGGATCAAAGCGCGGTATGGTTGCCAGGTACTTTCCTAAAGTAAATCCCTCTGGGATACCGCTCCCCCAGACTGATAGCATCAAGAATAAACCTTCTTGATTAAACGACCGTGATAAGATAAAAATTCGGGTCTCTTGGTTAGAAGACAAACCTTATAAGCACTGAGTAACGCGTCATATATTAATTATATATAAGGTTTAATTTGCCAAAGAAAATAATTTTAATTAGCTTTTCTCAAAATTTAGTAACAATCTGCAATTTTGTTTATCATTTTCATTTTCAGTTCCGCAGAATTATAGAATATTAGATAATTTGGTTTTTGAAGAGTTCATGTTTTAGATCAGTGTAATTAGATAGGCAGAGAGAAAGACAGATGGATAGATAGACAGATATGAAGAAACCGAGATAGATAGATAGTAACTTTTAACAGAAATCATATTATGCGTTTATATATATATATATATATATATATATATATATATATATAAATCCAGGTGAAGAGGACTCCTCAAGATTTTACTGTTTATTATAAACTGTGTTCAATATAATAAATATTATACGGCATAATGCAATCATATAATTATAAATTAATTGTATAATTAGTTCATAATTATATGATTATATATATAAATAATTATATATATATATATATATATATATATATATATATAGATAGATAGATAGATAGATAGATAGATAGATAGATAGATAGATATTAAGGGGTACCTGAAATCGAATATTTTTTTTGTAAATGAACATCTGAAATTTGAATATCCTCTTAAAATAATATTTAAAGCAATAAAAATATGTTGGATTAAAGTCAAAGTTTATTAACTCTTTAGAAATATGTGGGTATATGAGAGTGAGAGAGAGAGAGAGAGAGAATGTGTGTGTGTGTGTGTGTATGTGTGTGTGTGTGTGTGTGTATGTGTGTGTGTGTACCATAAATCAACGAAAATTGCAGATATACGACATTCTTTCCACAGTTATGTCAAGTACTGACAGAAGATGACGTTTTGCTTTTTTTAAGTGTTTCTTTCAAAGTGATCTGTGAAACATTTGGTGTCACGGCCAAAAGCCTGTCTTAACTGCCATATTAAGAGACAGTTTGCTCAAATTGCCAAAACATGAGCATATAACTTTCTGGTTAAGAGACACACGCTCACACACAGGCCACACACTTCTATGGAAAAACTTATATATATATATATATATATATATATATATATATATATATATATATGTGTGTGTGTGTGTGTGTTACGTTATTACGTTAGAACAATGTGCAAGTCACAAGCTACTAAAAGCTTGTACATTTTGTTTCGACATTGAAAAAACAATGTCTCGTCAGGTAGTTAACAATGAAGGTTATAAACATTTTATTTTTAAACAATTTAAAAACAACACTTCCCGTTATTTTTGGAGCATTTAGAAATAAAAATATATTTAAAAAGTAGGAAATGAAAGAGGAAAGAAATGATCAGAAAATAATATGAGAAATCAAGAAATGTGAAAGAAAGAAGAAAGGGAAAGATACAAAAGAAAATAGAAAGTGAAGAGGAAAATAAGTGAGAAAATATGAAGAGGAAAGTGCCAATGGAAACGGCTAAGAGAGAGAAATTTTAAATTTTGACGAGAAGTGAATTGAAGTTAGATATTGATATCGGTTAAACGGTGTCTGGGATCAAATCTCTGGGCATTTTTGAAAAAGAAATTGTACTTCTATAAAGAAAAGGAAAAAAAAACAAGAGGAAACTGAAAGATACAGACATAGTAAAAAGTGAAAAGGAAAATAAAGAGGAAAATGTGAGAAAATGTAGAGAGGGAAGAAAGATGAGAGACAATAAAACAGCTAAGAACGAAAAATTTTAAATTTTGCCCGGAAGAAAATTTTAGACGGATGTAGACATCGGTTTTGGTTTTTCAAGTTAAATCTTTTGACATTTAAAAAATGATGAAATCACATACACAAACATAGGAATTATTCATAAAACGTAAAATAAAGGATATTTAAAAAAAAAAGGTATAAATTCATTAGACCTTATATAATGAATTGGAAAGATAAATAAAATAATTTTTTTTAAAAATTCTAAAACTAAAAGGAAGTATTGTTTTTAAAAAGAATTAAAATAAAACCTTTATTACCATCATTAACTACTTGATGAGACATTGTTCGTTTAATGTCGAAACAAAATATACAATTTTGTAGTTTCTTTTTTTATTTTTTTTAAGCGTTTCACCTCGAGCAAGGCATTTCACTGCCACTACTGCGCAGGGGGCTACATAGAGTGGAGAAAAGATGGTTAAATATAGGAAATGTCAGAGGGTAGCTGATAGGCGGGTATGGATACCGAGAATGAGGGTTGGGTAGATGAGAGTGTTGGGAGAATAATTAGAAGTTAGTGTGATAGGAGGTGTCTATTGACCCTACATTTAAACACCTGGTGATTGTAGCTGTCGGGAAAGCAGACATGTGGAAGGGAATTCCACAGGCGGGAAGCGCGAGGTTTGTAAGTTAAAAACAGCATATTAGTATAACAAGAAACAAGATATTTAAAAGAAATGTTAATAATAAATGACTAGAAATAAGTATGTCCGAAGGTATTTTTACGCTGGATATTGCCTAAATAGTAGCTGTCGTTAACTGCCTTGTTAACTTGTCTTTCTTAGCTGATCTTTCGGAAGTCCCGCAGGTAACTCTATAAAACAAGAGGAAGAGTCTATTCCTCGTAGGAGGTTACCATATCACATATATATATATATATATATATATATATATATATATATATATATATATATATATGGGACAATAAATGTATATTATGCTTAATCATGAGCCGTTCTAAACATCGTATCTAAAACGAAGATGTCTTTTATGTATCTTACATATTTCGAGGATTTATTGTTGTCATTAATTATTTTATTTTCTAAATTTGCCATATAAAAATTAGAAAAGAGAGGACTTAAAGGAGATCACATCGCAATCTATTTGAGTATAAATATAAATATTTACTGCCTCGATACACTATATATATATATATATATATATATATATATATATATATATATAAATTAAAATAGAATTAATTCAAGGATGTTGAATGACCATTTCAATATGAAAATCCCCACGGAGGATAACACATATCCCCCGTGGGGATTTTCATTTTAACAAAAGTAGATATTGATGTCAGCAGGCGGTGTTAGAATTTCATGCTTGAGCACAACCTTCAGGCTATGTGTCCCGTGTTTTAGCTCGACTATCTATAAATGTTGATCAATGGTGTATTATGGGTATGTCTAGATTAAACGCTTCCCTCCATAAACGCCCACTCAGCTCTGTTTTAACATAAAACCACACCTTGAAGATAATATAAATTATATATGCAATGTAAATATAGTGTTAAATTATAAGGTATTTAGAACAAAAATTGTTGTTTTATCAGTAGTTTACTAAGTATAGACATTTTACCTTAGCAGATTCTTATCACCTACTGAGCAGTTCTATTTCAGTTATAAATGCCTTAACTATTCGAGATGATTTATATTTTCTCTGTTGCTATTTCCTAATCTTTTTGTATGTGTTTATATATATATATATATATATATATATATATATATATTGTAGTTGAAGTCATACAACTGCGTAAAAAATATTTAGATTTAAAAATTAGATAACCAACCAACATATCAACTGATTATTAGAACAGATACCAATATAAATAGTTATATATATATATATATATATATATATATATATATATATATATATATATATATGTATATATATATAAGAAAAATTAAGACAGTCACTTTATTTCATGGTGTATCGGAATTTAACAAAGGATTTTACACGAATTTGTGTAAAATACTTTGTTAAATAAAGACGGAAGCTGATGATGGTTCGCCTGAAATAGGCCTTTACTTCCGATACACCATGAAATAACATGTCTGTCTTAATTTTTCTTATATTTGCTTTATATATGTTTCGAGCTCTCTTAGAGTTGTCCTACAATATATATACAGGACACTCCTTTGGATTCTTCTATACCGACACTGCATGCTGATATATATATATATATATATATATATATATATATATATATATATTCAATCAATAATACAAACATTTTATAAACCCAATCAACCATAAATAAATAAGTACTAGTTAATTAATAACAAGCACAGTCTATGTGTAAGCTCGTTTATCTGTGTACCAATACGCACGTCTGTACACATGTATACGCACATACATTAATGAGCTCGTGTGCGTATGCACAATCATATATCTCATATCTATGCGCCGAAATACGAACAATTATTTAAGCGTTAATATCTATTATTTATGTAAAAATGAGATACATTTTCACTAGCGCCCCATAAAAATAGAACAATTAAAATAAATTAAAATAGTGACATGTCTAGAGAATATAATAAATGGCTACAAATGGCAGCTCTCGAATGAAAACTGGAAAATGAAAAAGAGAAAAAACTAAGTAACAAATGTAAGAAAAGGACAAATGATCAAGACACCCTCCGTTCAGACAGGTGCTCGGGTGTGATCGCACATCTGCACAAACCGGCACAAAGCCTTTTGTGGTCAAACGCACACAAACAGAATACAAGAAAAAGACATACTCTATTAATCATTGCATAAAAATATTTCAAAAAATGTCAGCAAGAAAGATTTTTATATACACTGAAGCGTGGCTGGACAAGTTCACCTGCAAAACTCTAGAGTCAGGATGCTAGGGTCTCATCAGTCAGCTAAATGACAAACTTATACTTATGAAGTAAGCCATATTTGCAATATAACTTGCATTAGCTGTCATGCTCAGAGGATTGTGTTTTTTTCTTATGTCTTAATGTAAGATAATCAGAAGTAGGTATATCAATATATATATATATATATATATATATATATATATATATGTGTATGTATGTGTGTGTGTGTGTGTGTTGCCGTCATTTTAGACGGTGTATCGATATAACTATTTTACTTTAATTCTTGACGCCGCGGGCCCACTCTCGTATATATATATATATATATATATATATATATATATATATATATATATATATGCTGTTAAATCTAAGAGACAATGAATGTCTCTTATGTTTAATCATGAGCCGTTCTAAACGTCGTATTTTGGCTTTAATTTCAGTTAAAAATTAAGACAAGCATTCTCCATCATTGGGATAAGTTATATATATATATATATATATATATATATATATATATATATATATAACTTAAATTTAGTGTATTGAGGCAGCAGATGATTTTCTAAATATATATTGTTAAATTTAACGCACAATGAATGTCTATTATCTTTAATCATGAGCCGTTCTAAATATCTAGGTAGAACTAAAAACAAAAATTGTCAACATTTGGATATTTTTTTAGTGTGCTTGTTCTAAGCTTTCGGCTCACATGCGCCATCTTCAGAGAGATTAAAGATACGTTGACGTTTAATGGTGTATGTCCTAATTTTAATATCCCTGTAACCTTGGCGTGACCATAGCTTCATCTTTTTAGAAAACCTTCAAAAAGCCATCTCCGCTACTAAACGATGTAATGTTAATACCCACGGAAATATATTTCACGAATAGCGAGATGTCAACAACAATATGATTTAAGAATAATTTTTGTATTGTTGACAAAACCTTTCCTTAAGGATTTTTGCAAATTGTATAAAGATGAGTGCACCCCTACCATCGACGGAAAAATATTTGAGATGATTATATATATATATATATAATCTTCTCAAATACTTTTGAGAAATATACAATAGTCATTATAATTATCATATATATATATATATATATATATATATATATATATATAGATTCATTCTTCACAACTCGACGACATAATTATTGCTAGAACATCAAATAATAATGCAGTGTTAAAAAGAAACACGCGGCGAGAGGTTTCATAACTGGCAGTAAAGTTTAATAACTGGTTGTAAAGAGAATGAACTGAGCCGATGCTGCCTCGCCATTCTCTCTCTAATGAATTGAGCCGACGCTGCCTCGCTATTTATTTCTTTCAATTAGCGTGACAGGAGGGATATATATATATATATATATATATATATATATATATATATATATATATATATATACAAAGCATTTAACATAATAGAGAGGATATCATTAGAAAATGAAAGAGAGAGTGTGAGACAGAGACATAGAAAGAAGATATCTATTTTTTTCCAGTAAAGTAAATCGTGAGCATTTTTATTCTTAGATTTCTCACCGGAGCAAAAAAAATAGCGATAATTAAATTCAGTTTATATTGGCTGTAATCATTTCTCCGATTTAAAGAATAAAAAACCAAAACATTATAAAAACAAAGAGTTTGCTGGATTCGCTTTTTGCATTTACTGACTGGCAATTTTAATGCGAGAATAATTACATGTTTTCTCAAATTAACTATATTTTTCTCCATATAAGGAAATTAAGGATTCAAGATATATTACAAAAACTTAACTTTTTATTCGTGGGCATATATGCCGACTTATGTACGTAAAATTAGGAAGAATATGACAATTATAAAAAGAAATTATATCTATTTATGCATGTGTATATATGAGTGCAAGGACGTGTATACTTGAGTAGAAAGATGTTCACATGTGGGTACAAGTATGCGCGTTGTGGTTTAATGGATAACGGCTCGCAGTAAGAATTCGGAGAACAAAGAATTTCAGTCCAATGTGCTACATTCTCTTACGCACAAGTATCATTGGGAAAGGTATTAATCCATCTCTTCTCTCTCCAGCTATGGGTTGAATAGCAAGACAGATTAGGTTTTCATAGTTGACAACCAACCGCGGGTAAATCGTCTGTCTAGTCAGTCATGACTCGAAAGTAATAGGATCGCGCAAGCATGTATCACAAATTCCAACACACAGTTATGCAGACACCATCTATCTATCTATCTATCTATATATATATATATATATATATATATATGTGTGTGTGTGTGTGTGTGTGTGTGTGTGTGTGTGTGTGTGTGTGTGTGTGTTTGATTATAATACTAATAATTAATGAATATTTATATATTGCTTTATATTCAATTTGATTAAAATTTTGTTTTTAAACGAGTCTCACCTTCCCTTCTTCAATTCAAATTAATGTGTCCTGTATGTCATTTACAATTTTTCCAAGGAACAACTATGATGATGTATTGGCGGAAAAGGGTCCTAAGATCTTATTTACAATATGACGTTCATTCTGTTTAAATCCATTTGTATTTTCTGCGGGTACAAGTCTTTCTTTATTTCTTTCTATCTATCTATCTATCTATCTATCTATCTATCTGCATATATCTATCTATATAAATGTATATATATATATATATATATATATATAAACCCATCAAACAACTAACTCAATGTATATAAAATTTATATCAAATCTAGATACAACATTATGATCAACACCCAGCGACGAAATTAGGTTTCATAGTTAAACGCAATGTCAATTAAAATCAGATAGCAGCTCGAATCGAGTAGTCGGAAAGCTGAGTTCGAAATTCAGACAAGTTCATTAAATTCATTTATGTGCGTTGTGGTACAGTGGATATCGGCTCGGAACGAGAAGCCAGGGAGCCGAGTTCGAATTCCAGTTAAATCCATTGTATTCACTTACGCGCAAATGCCCTTGGGAAAGGTATTAATCCGTCTATTCCTTCCAGTTATGGGTTAAATAGCAGGACAGATTGGATTCTATAGCCTTGGTCGGCAACCAGTCTACCGCAGAAAGCAATGGCAACCTACTGCGGGATAATCTTCTGCCCAGTCAGTCATGTCTCTTTCGAGACATGATCGCCCAAGCGTGTATCACGTATGGCACTTAACTGACTGATGTGATATTACCCCTGGGAAAGGTATAAATCGATCTCTTCTCTACCCCCGTCGGCTACGGTTAATAACAGACCAGAATGACTTCTGTAGCCTTAGGTGTCAACCGGTCTAGAAAAAAAACCTTTGAATTCAAAATCAGCCTTGAGGATAACGGGGTTTGCTTTGGGTTAATAACCTTACCGGTATAAAAAGCATCTCAACAACGAACCAACGCAGAACAGTGTGCGATGTCGAGGTGTCATCGATGGATTATGCTCCACTGGGAACGATGGGCTTAAAAAAACCTTTTATATTCCATATAGCAATATGGAATATCTTAAAATTATATATAATATCAAAGTTCTTTTTTTTAATATTTTTCGATGTATAACTAATGCATTCCACAAATTATTGTGTATAAGAAGACGCATTTTGTATTCATAGATACTTATTGAGTGAGTTTGAATTTGATTTTTTTTAACGGCATATCAACACCTCTGTGGGTTATTTAATGCCAAAAAGGTGGGGTTTTAAAGGATTTTCTTTTAATGTTCAGTTATAGTGAGAAGGTTGATTTAGTCAGATTTTAATGAAATGTTTTTGTTTTTATTCTTTTTTTATTTTAGAAAACTGAAAATGTCTTCTAGTTCTGTGTTCAAAAATGTTTTTCTGAGAATATTTTTTTCCTTTAAAAATGTCTTATGGTAATATTTTTTTACAAAAATGTATTGTTAGTAATATCTTTCCTTCAAAAATGTATATATTTTTATAAAAGTCTATTTTTAAGTATATGTTTCTATAAAAGTCTATTTTTATACTTTCATAGAGTTTTGACTCCAGTTGGATGTTAAGTATTTGCCCATAGCTGGGACCGTAACAGGTGCTACCACTCAGGGTCAGAGTGAGCCTGAGAACAACAGCAATTAAGAGGTGATTCCATGCTCCTCACATCCTCCCAATTAGAGGCCTTGCTGCCGGATACAGTTTATCGTCATGCCCAGGACAGGCTTATTAAGTGAAAAAGGAACTTTTCTAGAGTGCCACAATCTAATCATATCCAATCTCAGTCTGCATTTTGGATTTGTTACAGTATCGCTATTCCTGAAAGAATTAGCTTTTTTTCCAAGCCCATATACATGAATATAAAAATGTTTAAAAAAATTAAAGAAACGATTAAATTTATGACCGCCTGTTATTTAAGAAATTAAGATGCATAAATTTATTCCATACTAAAATAACTTAAATATTAATTGCTTAAAGATTTCAACAAATTTCAGTCTCTTTCCCTTTTTTTCCATATGTCCTGGGAATGCCAAATTTTCCAAACACTTTTTAATTGTGTTCAATAAATTTTCACCTGTCTCTTTATAATTCTAAGTTTTCTTTTGTTTCGAATTTCCCATAAGTGCTCTTCGTTGCTTGGACGTTTCGCCTATTGTATCCTCAGTATCTGTAGAATCTCATTTATTGTCTTCAATCTTCCTCAATCTTCTTCAATTGGTCATTCTAGTTTTAATAACTTCACAGAAAGCAACGCTACAACGCTATCAGGGAAGCAAGCAAACGGAGGTGAAAGAAAATATACTGTTTGAGTAGAAGAGGCGGTTACATTTAACTATTTTGACGGTAAAAAGTGGGACCTAGAGGTCAATCTTGTGGCACGCGTTAAAACATGTGGTCGTGGAACCAAGCTCGTCAAAGCATTTTCCATAAAAATACTTGCAGAAAGGACAAAGTAAAGCAACATCACGTCGGCGAGATAGTGACTGAAGGCGGGCTGCCAAGTCAGGATCGATTATAGTAATCTTTCAAAGTATGGGCGATCAAAGATCTCCACAATTTTCGAAACCTTAGTCACGTTTTCTGTTTTGCCTTACTACTAAAACTTATACTCTTGTTGCCGTTATTCAGGTATTAAATTTTTCCATTGCCCAATCCTTTACTCAAATCATGGACTTTTCTTCTATGTTCCATATCCCTTCAGGACATGGGCGATCATGGCTTTCCACGTCTCCCTATTCTTAGTAACTCTTAGCACACTTTCTCCTGTTACCCTACCCAAAACCCGCTTTGCCATCCATCTGCCCATGCCTTTCAAATATGTCATCCGCTACTTTCCCCTGTTTCTTTTTTCCTCTATCTGACCTGTGAGTATCAGGTTCTACAAGCCTTCATCCTTATTACATGTTCCAAGAATTTCAGCTGTCTCTTCCTGATGCTATGTATTAATTTCATTTTCATTTCCATCCTTTCCAAAACCTCATCATTGCTCACATGCTAGATCCATGATATTCACAGCATCCTTCTGTAGTACCACATTTTTATTTCTTAGCTCATCTCTTCCTTCCAAGCTTCGAAATTCTGCAACTCTGACCACATTTTGGTTGCTACTGATATTCAATTCCAATCATCTATTAAAAAAGAACCCCCTAAGATCCAATATGATGATTGAGACTCACTCCGTGATTTTGCCCCATAACCCAACATCATCAAACACCCAACTGAAAATTGCACCACTGAGATTTCTTCTTGGGCGAAAGTAGGCATAAACGCTTCAATCCATTCTTAGAAATACCAGGTGAAACATCAGTTCTCTCTATGATTCACACCAGCGTATGGCCGTTATAACACCCAGTGTTACAACTCTCGTTATGACTTGTGCTTGTTGGTTACTGTTTGTAATATATGTAAGTTAGTCTTCAACGGAGCAAAGTCCCTGTTTGCCGAGAGAATGAGGCTCCGCATAGCCTCTAACAACTTTGATACTCGTGATATCTAGTGGCTCTGTAATAGAACATTAAATAAGTCCAAAGTCTCTATTTCCTCACTTCAATCAATTTGTAGTGATATAATTCCCTGCTGATAAAGCTGAATGCTTTGCCCGAAAATTCTCCTCAGACTCTGGTCTTGACATCTGTTATGTCCCTGCCTAACTAACATCCTAAAACTGAGTCTCTGTTACTTGATACGCATATAATTTCTTCCATGTTTTCTACTATAATCACTAACCTAGATCTTCTGAAAGCATGTGGCCCGAATGTTATCTCTTTAATAGTCATTAAGAAATGTGCTGTATAATAAATGCCTCAATGTCTTCTGCATTCTCGGCTGCTGGAAGTCATCATATGTTGTTTTTAAGAAGTCTGGTAAGCTGTCTAATCTTCCTAGCTATCGATGTTTTTAACTTTTGCCTCTACTTGACAAGCACCTAGAGGTCCTGATTATTGCTTAATTAGTTAATCATCATAACAAGGCGTTTTCTCAGACAAGCCACACGGCTTTTGTTTCATAAGGTCAACTGCTATGTAATGAAGATAACTGCGGAAAGACTCAATCATGTCCTAGAAAAAATACTGTAAAGTCCGGGTTGTGGGAAAGGTATTAATCCGTTTCTTCCCTCCAGTTATGGGTTAAATAACGGATTGAGTTCTATAGCCTTGGCTGTCAACCAGTCTACCGCAGAAAGCAATGGCAACCTACTGTTGAATAATCTTCTACCCTGTCAGTCATGTCTCGTTCGAGATATGATCGCTCAAAACGTGTATCACATATGGCACTGAACTGACTGACTAGAATATTTTTTGAAATCCTCACTGCTTTTAGCATTGTTGAAAACATCGCTGATATTTTTTCAGATTTACAGACATTTCGTTCAATTTCAGAACTCAATCGATTAAATTTAAAGAAGCTGATTTGTTTAGAAAAATACTTTGATATATTCCCTATTTCGCGCTTTAATGTGTTCTTTACAATAATTTAATTTTATAGGTCTTCCTGGCAAACAATTTTTTTTAAAGAAAAATTCTTTTTTTGGATATGTTCTTTTTAACAGCAAAGAATAAATTCTTATGGTTTCTTACTCTTGAGCATGCAACATACAACTGGCATGCATTAATATTTATATCTGGAGTCAAATTCCAATTTTTTGAAGCGTTTAACCTAGTGAAGTGTTTATATTTCTTGCAAACGCAGGACAAACTGGAAACTGTATTCTTCTTAAAAATGGCGTTTGTATAGTTAAAAAAACAGCTACAAATTAATCAAAATCGTATAGTCTTTGCGAGAAACAACTGATTTCAGTTAGTTTAGGCAGCTTACGTCAATTTATATTTTGAGAGCATAATTACTATACTTAACTGTATGCACCTCTCGCAAAACTTGGTTTCAGTTCGTCAATATATGACTATATTAGAGGGTATGACTGACAGACTACTTGAAGTAACAGACTTTCATATATACGTTTCCTCCCTCACAAGACAACAAAGTCACTGAGACAGCAAGTGGTAGTGGGGTGGGGGTACTGAGTGCAAACGATTATAAGATAAAGAAAACGTTAGGAAGGAGAAAGAACAACTGAATAGGGAAAATTAAGAATTGCATTTGAAAATCAAATTTTTGACTGGAAAGCAAGAAACCGGAAGAGAGTTCTACAAGCAAAAAATGCAATAGAAGAAACTGTTAGCATACAACTTACAGACACATCTAAACAAGTCGACTGTAAATGGATGTAATTTTGTTGCTAATCTTAATTTCAAGAAATTTAGGTACCGATAGTAAATTCAACCAAAATAATTACCATGAAAGTATATATAGAAAAGCTTGATGAAATCTACATTACAGCGGTGAGAAAGTGATTGAAACAGAGGTATCAGGTCAGGACCGAAGAAATTGCAGATTATTTTATTTGATTTTATCTAAAATCTTTAAATATTTAGGCGGGAAGTATTATTTGTCCAACAGAAATAAAAACTTGCGACTAATTTCCCGACAATAAATTTGCTATAATGATTTCTTGGTGACAAAGTTTTCTAGAATAAATCTGGAATAATACACATGAATGACTATCTCTTGTGATTTTGCTAATAGTTAAAATGTTTTCTCAATACAATTTCATTTTTTTATGGCTCACTGAAACAAAAATGCATATGACTCTTCATGGGCAGACCTGGATTTTTATCTATCGGGATATTGTGTTTTCTTAGGGAGTTCCTGTTTGAACTTAAACTTAACTCACAGCTCCAGTGGAACTGATACACAGTCAGTTAAGTGCCATACGTGAAACACGTTTTTAGCGATCATGTCTCAAAAGAGACATGATTGACTGGACAGATAATCCTGCAGTAGGTTGCCATTGATTTCTGCGGTAGACTGGTTGCCAGCCAAGGCTATAGAACCCAATTTGTCCTGCTATTTAACCCATAACTGGAGGGAAGAGACGGATTAGTACTTTTCTCAAGGGTATTTGTGCGTAAGTGAATGCAAGGAATTCAACTGGAATTCGAACTGTGCAATCCGGTTTGTCGTTTCGAGTCGATAACCACTGGACTACAACGCACATCAAAAGTGGAACTGATGCACAGTAACCATTGGTAAAGATAGTGGAAATATCATCGGTTCTCTGTACCCCCCAGTGAGTACCTCTCTCTCTCTCTCTCTCTCTCTCTCTCTCTCTCTCTGCTATCCTCTATCTTTATAGGAGTTAGATCTGGCCGAAATGGAGTATTGCTGCCATATATGTACAGGACCTGCTGAGTTCTCACTTTCCAAACTCGATAGAGTTTAGAAGCGTATCCATATCTAGATCATGGTTTGGATCATATTTTTTATTTTATTCTAGTTTTGAGGAACTTCTCTTGGGATGTCTTCCACTGTTTTTATATCCGTCATTACAGTGTATGTGCCGTACTCACAACGCTTAGCAATGCAGATCGGCGAAGACTATTTAAACCATAGCTGGTTGCATGTGTAGATAGCCTCTGGCTCATGACAGCTCTTCCTCCCTTTGACAGGTCTTGTTTTTTATCCTGCAAGGAGCCTACACCAGTCTCTTCACCGTGATAACACCCAACGAAGGGGCCGGTTTAGTCACCGACAACTCGACTCGTATCCATATCATTATAAATAATTAATTATTTTCCACCCTACAACTTTTTTCTTACAGACGAAACGTCGCAAGCCCCTCGTTATCCAATCGCTATTTCCATGGAAAGTGTTCTGTCACACATTTCTTAGTTCCACCAGTTCACTCTTGAACGGTTAAGACCAGCCTTGTTACATACATTGTAACAAACAAACCGTATCTTTTTCCAATTACATTCATAATATGTACGTTTCACTCGATATAGGCGTTATAATAGACACAACGTTTTGACCAATACTCTCTGGTCATCATCAGGTGTCCATAGATTGGTTGATGTGGATTATCTCGTTAAAATATCCTGTGAAATCAATTATTGTTCTTTCATGTTAGAATCTGGTTCGTTACTACCTATGAGCACTAGATGATACTAACACATATATAACCATCTAATATAACCACTACGCTACCGTCCCGAAGGGATTTAGTGTTGTATTTTTGGAGCTTTTTATATTCCATGTCAGATGAACTTTGACAACTGGATTATGTTAGTGGGTTCGTGTCACTTGTCATAATTTGTATTTAATTCTGAGATAAGTAATTTTCAATAATCTTGGAATTATTTCGAACTTTTGTTTTCATCTTAGTTGATATAGGTGTTGTAAGAGACACAACGTTTCGACCAAGTACCCTCTGGTCATCATCAGGTGTCCATAGATTGGTCATGAGTTCGACCTTTGGACTTGATAGTGACGAATCAAATTCCAACATGAAAGAACAATAATTGATTTCACAGAAAATTTCGCATTAATCAACGAGATAATCCACATCAGCCAATCTATGGAGACCTGATGATGACCAGAGGGTACTTGGTCGAAATGTTGGTTCTTTCAACGAACTGCTGCTTTGTGGAACTGACTGTCAAGTAGATGCTTCACTATTCAAGTTTTGGGTTGACCTTTATCTTTCCCACATAAAGTTAACCTCTTTTTCTTTAAAACTTTATCCCGAGTGTTTCTTGAACTTTGGACAAGGTGAACATCACTGTAAAAAGCTTTTTGTAATGCTTGTCTTTTTACCATGTATCCTAACCCTCATTTCTTTCACATAAGCAAATCAGTTAGTTGGCCCACTGCTTCCCTGCTTTTATCTTCAATATTTCTTGTGCCAAATTTTTTAAGACATCTATTTTCTTTATGTGTCCATATCACTTTTTGCCGTCTCTTTTTTATTCTAAGCATAAATGTTGCTTCCGTTTTCCTTAAAATGTCCTATTTGTTTATATACTCCGCTCATAGTATTGTCAATACCTTTATGTAGAACAACTTTTGTGCTGTTTCAAGCGATCTTTTCATTTGATATTCATTGCTATAAATCCTCTAACATGTTTCGACTAAACTCCTGCCACCCATAAGCATGGACCAAGCAAGTCTCCCTGAAAGAAATACACCGCGCCTCCATAACTCGGCCCTACCCTATATTCCGACCTCTAGTAAAATCATTCCATTGAACCAATAGCTAAATCCACTGCTAAAAAGGTTGGGTCACTTTGTCGGTCCCGGAAGTTTTTTCGGCCTGAATCCATCTTCCACGTACGCAAATGAACCATCGATCGTGAATAGAACAGTTGTCATGTATGGTCAGGCGTACCTGCTGTTTGACTCTGTGTTCTCGACAGGCTCCAAAAGGAGAATCTGTAATGCAATTGGTCCTGACCTGGCAGCTCGATTCCAGTTACTTTCTCCTCGATGGGATGTGGCTTCCCTCTGTCTCTTCTATAATTCTCTTCATGTCTTCTACTCTGACGAACTTAGGTCACTGGTGCCCTTTCCATAAAAATTTACTCGGGCAACCAGACTGGCAACATGGTCTCACCCTTTTACATTTAGATCAAACAAATACAGGCGACAATACTACTCCAGCAGCTTCTTTTCACCCGCTTCCCACTTTTGGAACTCTTTTCCATATACTTGCTTTCCTGACGGCTACAACCTCAAGGAATTTAAATGCAAAGTCAATTTCCATCTCTTATCCACTTAACTCCAGCCCTTTCTACATCACCCCGTGTATCGTGTTCTTTATCTTTCTCTCTAACTTCGCAACTGTCTTCACTCCTGCGTTCGCATTCTTCTCTTGCACTTTCTCTTTCATCCCCTGTAGCTGGTTCGTCATTGTCTTCATTCTCCTCCTTAAAACTTTAACTCTCTTATATAGCCCCCTGTACATCAGTGATGGTACTGCCTTGCTTGAGGTGAAATGATTAAAAAAATATTAGATTATTCTAACGTGATTTATCATCTCGATGTCATATTTTCTATTCTTTGTTAAAACCTTTTTTCTTCTTCTGCTGTGTCCCTTTAAGAATTTATCGATCTTTTCTCTTCACAATTTTGCTTTGCCATGTTTATTATGCCTCGTTTTCACTTTTCCTTATTACCCTCAAGCTATCCTGTGGGTATTAAATTTTACATACCAACTTTCCTCATCTTGTTACCTACAGATTTCACCTGCCTCTTCCTGAATTAATGCATATGTATTTTTTTGTTTCCCTTAGTTTATTTTGTTATATAATATATCAATCTCAGTGGGAATATGTATTCTTTATAAGAATTCTGTTTGCAGATGAGGTTTCATTGACGTATTTTTAAAAAGAGGATTTTTTCTCGGGTGTATTGTTGGTATTTTTTTCTAAAAATTTATTACTGGCAATTTTATTTTAAATGTATTGCTGGCATTCTTTTTCCAAAAATGTATTACTGTTTTTATTATAAAAATCATTTTTCATACTTTTATAGTAAATTGACTAGAGTTTGGGGTTAAATATTGGCCTTTAGGTGGGACCCTACCAGTTGCTACCACCTCTGGTCAAGGTGAACTTGGGAGCAACAGCGATTAAGAAGTGGCTCCACACTCCTCTAAAATTTCCAATCAGATACTTTACTGTCGCGTGCAGGACCCAGATGAAGTTTATCGTGATACCCACTATCCCTCATTAAAGGTTACCCTACTTTCTTCGAGCAGTCGGCGTATTTTGAGGTTTCAGCCGACAAGAGGAGAGAACTTCGTCATTGCCCGCATGTTCAATATCCTTCTGTATAACAATATACATATTAATATTTGTCAAAGAATTTTTAAGGAAATAATTATTTATCAAGAAAAATTAAATTTGCTTGTTGTCTGTATGCATAAAATATTGTTTCCCTCATTTAATGGCCAGTGTTGAAAATGTTATCATGGATTATACCAAAATAGAGTCTGATATTGTAAACTGATGAAGACATTTTTAAATACAAGATGAGACATAGCAAATGTTCAGAAGCCTGATTTCTTTGTTTTAAACTAGAGTAAAATTCTTTAACACTTTTATCTAGTAAATGCATTAACAAAAATATGGTCAAAATTTGATACTCTACTGCTGGCGTCTACTTGAGCGCGTATCCGCATCTTGAAAAAATGAATATTGGTTTCAAAGGATGGAAGACATATCTCGTACTTTAATAGATTCAACACAAATTTTAGCTTCCATAAAATACAGTGTATTTGTTTTTTTTTTTTAATTCAATAACATATTATAGCATTCAAAATCTTTGTTTTCTAGGTATGACGACAAACAACATTCGGCAACAAGGCTTCACCTCGTAAGATTTTGATAAGCGCCCTAATTTCTGTAGTTCCAAGGTTTACCTTTACCCGAGCATGTGTCAGGTGTTAGGGTCCTAGATAGGGCAAAACCCTATCGCTCCCAGTAAAGCATAGGCCATCAACGACCTCTCTTTATTGACCAGGTGGTCATCGATGCCTCTGTACTTGTATTTTAACTGGTAGAAGTGTTAATCCTAGACAAACTCCTTTATTCTCCGGGAGAGGTAGACTGGTTGACAATCAAGACTATAGAACCCAATATTATCCCATAGCTGAAGGGATAAGAAATCAATTAATACTTTTTCCATAGAGTCAGTAAGTTAGTTAAATGCCATACGTGATACACACTTTGGGTGATCATGTCTCGAAAGAGACATGACTGACTGGGCAGAAGATTATCCCGGAGTAGGTTGCCATTGCTTTCTGCGGTCGACTGTTTGCCAGCCTAGACTATAGAACACAATCTGTCTTATTATTTGACGTATAACTGGTGGGAAGAGACGGATTAATACTTTTCCCAAGGGTATTTGTGCGTAAGTGAATGCAAGGAATACAACTGGAATTCGAACTCGACACTCCGATTTGTCGTTGCGAGACGATATCCACTGCACCACAACGCACATCCATTACTTCTCACTAAGCAGCCTTTTCCCTACTCGATATTTGCATGGCAGATGTTTAGATGAGTTTCACTCTTTAGTTCCACCAGTTCAAACATTTAAATCTAGAACATTCCATGCTTGATTCTCGGAACAGAATTATTCTCATTTATGTTCCCAATATCTTTCTCAGACATAATTTTTTCAAAAACCTCTGTTTTGTTGAACATTACAATCTTAATCTCTTGAAAATAATAGTCAGTTCATAGTTTTCTTTTCTTCATAATCTTCTCTTTTTTTACCATTTCCGCTTCCACAGTCATTACACAACACATTCATCATTACCGATTCTATTCTACCTTGAGTAACTCTTGAGCTTGTCAGAAGATTACCTTTAGTATAATAATACACACGGCTCTTATTATGGCTGGATTTTTTTAGATATTACGATTTCGGTGTTCACTGGTGTGTCATTGCTGACTGCGGGCGTAAGCATTGACAAGCTTTGCCTAGCAGAGAATTCATAGCAAAAATTCATCTTCACTGCGTATCAAATTCGTTTTAGTTCTATAAAAATATTTTTAATTCTATTTATTTATAAATACTAAGACATCTGAAGGTTCTGGACAAAATAGAAAGAAGGATCTGCAATTCAATTGGTCCTACTCCAGTTACTTTACCATCATTTTCACTGTACACCTTCCCCACTCGTGACTGTTGCTTGGGGTGAAATGATTAAACAGAATGGTTCTGGTGAACGTTCCGCTATGATACCTAGACTTTATAAATTTAAGCGCAGTACTTACAATGTTCTTAAAATGGCTAAATGTAACCATAAGTTCTATGCTAACAGTTTCTTTTATCGAACTTCTTGCTTGTGGAACTTCTCGCTATTAGCGTTTTTCTTCATAGCAAAATTTGATCTTCAAATAAAATTCAATGCAATGTCAATCGTTATCGTCAATCTTTTTATTCTTGTTCTTTTATTGTCGTCTCTACTTGATAGTAATGCTTTTCATATTCACTAATATGCAGTAAAATTCTCAGTCCTAGTGGCTTTATTGCCTTCCTTGAAGTGAAATTATTAAACACTTTAATATCACACGCATTATTAGTTGTTGCTATTTGGAATTTAATTCCATACCTCGAGTGGTTCGCGGGCCTTGTATTAACAAAAATTTAAGTAAGTATCATCAAACTCCTCAGTCCTTTGATGATTATATATATATATATATATATATATATATATATATATATATATATTCGATATCCATTCGCTTTTTCACCTGTTTCCTGCTTTCAGCTATTTTCATATTCACGTAGCCATGATGTCCTGCCCCCAGAGGAACTCTGTTGTCGTATAAAGGACAAAAAAAAAAACGAATAAAAGAATATTAATGTACGTCCGGCATGTTCGTTGCAGAAAAAACTCTTTGTCAAAATATCTTTTCTTTTGCAACTCTTTGTTCCAACGACAATTAAAACATTTCTTTTATCCTTTTTTTGACAGCCATTCTTCAACATCTTAGTTATTATCTTCGTTTGATTTCGTCTCGATTTCATTCACACTGTTTTCTTACTAAATCTTTTCGTTTCAATATGTTTTTTAAATTTTCAAACATCATCTTTTGAAAGGTGCTTTTCCTTTTCCTTCTGTTATCCAACCTTTTCTTTATATATTCATTTTTTACCGTTTATTCCTTCTTTCAATTAATTTAAACTTTTCTCATTTGCATGATCTCCTCATTCATGTCAATTTCTATTTTTTTTTAAAATATACTTTTTAGCCTTATTTTTTGCCTATATATTTTTGCATTTTGTAATACAGAAAAACGTATATATATATATATATATATATATATATATATATATATATATTATTTTTTATAACATCTTTTTGATGAATTTTAACAGAACTAAATATTACAATACGTTATCTCCTTTCTCTACTTTTCCCTTTTCGCTTTTCTATTCTTTTTTCTTATTCCATTTTTCTTTTTCTTTTTATGTAGCTATCACCCTCTGAAGCCATGGCTAACAAAGATTTTCCACACTTTTTTGTATGTTCTATTTCTCCTTTAACTCTTCCCCTATGTACACCATTTTTCTTTCTCCGTTTCTCCCCACTTCTATTCCAGTGATACGGTTTAATTTAATTAAAAATGATGCACAAAAAGAGCTCAGTGTATTTAACCACAGATGCAATAATTTATTAAACAAAAATTTCGAATCACCTCACATATTCTCCTTCATTTCCTAAAATGAATGTCAATTCCAATCTCTTGTCCACTTGACTCCAGTCCATTCTACGACACCCTGTGTAACTTGTTCTTTTCTTTTCTCTCTACTTTCGCAAATATTTTCACTCCTGTATTCACGTCTTTCTCTTGCCCTTTCTACGTCACTCCCTGTAGTTGGTTCGTCTTCCTCTTCTCCTACCTAAAACTTTGACTCTCTTATGTAGCCCCTGCACATCAGTGGCGGCACCACCTTGCTTGGGGGTTGAAACGATTAAAATATTTTTTTAATCATTTCACCCCGAGCAAGACAGAAATACCACTGATGAGCGGGTGGGGTCTACATAATTGCAAAAAGATTAATTAGAAAAAAGTGATGAGTAGAAACTAGTTAGAAAGGAGCAATAGAAAGCTAAGAATGCAGGTGCGATGACAGATACATAGGTGGAGAGAAAGGGAAGGATATACAAGGATGGGGAGAGAGCTAGAGTCCAGTGGTTAATAGCTGAATATTGACATTGCATTTAAATTTCTGGAGGTTGTAGCCGTCAGGAAAGCAAGAATATGGGATCGAGTTCCACAGGCGGGAAGTGCGAGAGAAGAAGCTGCAGGAGTAGAATTGTTGTCTGCATTTGGCTAACCTGACTGTGAATTGGTGGGACCCAGTTGCCAGAATATATAAACAATTAGCTGTATACAACCGTTTTTTTTTTGTTTTTTTTTTTCAGATAAATAATTTTGAAAAAGGGAAACCTGCGTGACATGTCGAGATCAATATTATTTTGAATTTTTCTGAGCTGGTGATAAAGAATCACAAATAAAGAATTGCCCAAATAATAAAAATGACATTAATTAAACAATTTCAATAGCAGAAAAAATTAAAATGGATAACACATATAACGCGATGAGAAAATATTGACACATTAAAAATACTGGTTTTCCACACTACTCCAAACAAAAGGTTGGTAAGGAAATCCCAATCACCAAGTTATTTTCTTGAGAGATTCTTTGAAGAGAGAAACATTATAAATTTCAACCAAGACTGCTGGTTTCTCTCTCAATGAAGACCGAATGTTTCTATTACTATTTGTCTATATTTCTTAGATGAGGTATTAAAATTATTTACATTATTTACATTGTTCGGACATTTGTTATATTCGTGATGTTTCGAACGTTGTACGCTCCGACGTTCTTCAGCAGATTGGAATTTTAAAATGACCCTTTATTTCGTTCTCTGGGGTAGATTGTTCCTATTCATGTGCCATGCTACTTGAGGATGTCTTGCTTATCGCCATTTAACTAAATTTTCTAAGTTATTTGTTCACTACACTTGTAACCAGATCTTGAACTCATAAATCTTTGAGTCAATTCACTATATCCAACCATCACTCTCATCCACTGGAACTTTGAACGTGAATAATCTACGCAAGTGAAGGAAATAAGGAATTCAGCTCGAAATTCCAACCGCCTGAAAAAGGTCTGAGCGTACAACAGCCGAAACGTCGTGAATAGGACAACAAAGATGAGCAAAACTGTCAGAATAATGTAAATAGCTTACATTAATTTTATGATTTTTTGTTATGTTCCTCTTTTCCGCAATGTTGTGGTCCAGTGGATATCGACTCGGAACGAGAAATCGGGGAGCCGAGTCCGAATTCCAGTTGAATTCATCGCATTCACTTACGCGCAAATACCCTTGGGAAAGGTATTAATCCGTCTATTCCTCCCAGTTATGGGTTAAATAACAGGACAGATTGGGTTCTGTAGCCTTGGCTATACCGCAGAAAGCAATGGCAACCTACTGTGAGATAATCTTCTGCCCAGTCAGTCATGTCTTTTTCGTGACATGATCGCCCAAGCGTGTTTCATGTATGGCACTTAACTGACTGACTGACTAACGATATTATAATTTTCTTTTAATATTAGGCCAACGCTTAGCAAATCTTTTTTGCTTTACTCTTTCTAAATATTTATTTACTAGAGTTTTATTTTGTGAATCATTCATGAATATTTTTTGGTCCTTTTTTTTAACCCAAGTATATTCGTAATATTTTGTTTGGCTCGCCGCATTATCTTTGGGCCGCTTATAAACACGTCTACCTTTTATCAATGTTATGGAGAAAAGCCGAGGATTATTGGGGAGGAGGCTAAAAATGTTAATGACCTCCTTATGAAAATCTATCATATTTTCTGTGACTTTTTAATACACGCGAGCATATATATGTAAGTGTACATATATAACGCGCATTAATATCATATACATATATAAAGCTATATTTTTACGTAAGATCTAGCATGTTAGGAAGAACGTTGCTCGTTGTCCTGAACATAGAATAAGTCAATGCAAAGAAATATCCCTATTTTAATAATCTTATTTATTAATAATTTTTTCTTGTTTTTTGTTGTTGTTTTTTGTTATTTTTTTTTTTGTCTTTTCGGTTTATACTGATAGCCAAATACTGTAGCGATTTTAAAAGAAATGATAGCAGTATCTTGGCATGTTTTGTTAAGAGTAACGAGTTTTCAGTTCATTAAAATTGGCTGTGTAAAATAAACCAGACATCATGAACATTTACTTGTCCAACGAGAGTGGCAACAAGGTCCCAAACATTTACAGTTAGATCAACCAAATGCAGCCGTCAATTCTACTCCATCAACTTTTTTCGTCGCACTTCCCGCCTGTGGAACTCCCTTCCATATACTTGCTTTACTTACGGTTACAACCTGCAGGAATTTAAATGCAATGTCAATTCCTATCTCTTATCCACTTGACTTCAGTTCTTTCAAACATCACTATATCTTTTCATTTCTCTCTATCATCGCAACTGTCTTCACACCTGTGTTCTCATCCTTCTCTTGCCCTTTCTCTGACAGCCCCTGTCACTGGACCGTCTTTCTTTTCACTCTCCTCCTGTCTAAACTTTTATTATTATGTAGCACTCTGTGCATCAATGGCGGTACCGCCTTGCTTGGGGTGAAACGGTTAAAAACATTCTGTAGTACGTCTATTTCTTGAACACTAATGACAGCTCCTATTTTAATATCTAACATGGAAGATAATCTTTCTGGAGAGAGAAGATAACATCTGGAATTTGCTATCACCTTATTTTCAAGGCAATTTTTCAAAATCTTCGTTCTTCAGGGATGTTCAGTTATTTAATAAAGAATCAATAAGTAAAAGTGTATAAAAGCAGTGGTGAATTCAATCGTTCTCCAATACGAGTATCTATTGAATATAATTTTTGATGCATAAAAATATGTCACAACAAAAATATATATATATACTGGCGTGTGTATAAACCGCTTAATTATAAGACGCTAAAATTTTGCTTCTCTCATTCTATGCGTCTATGGCTTAGGGAGTATGGGACTCCGACTAACACCAAATCGGTCAAGTTTCGATCCCGGCCAGAAGCAAGTGGATCCTTAGCAACGCTAATATGCTGTGATTTGGTGAAACAGGCCTTTTTGTGGATGACTAATATATTTATATATATATATGAAGTGAGAAAAATAATTAGCGATATTCATAGGGAAAGGTTGTTCATAACCTGAGATAGTTATTTTGTGGTATTTGGTTTGAAACTCGCGTTGAAGTATCGAAATTGACGATAACATTACTGCATATCCAAACTATATTTATCAATCTATCTCAGTTTTTTCTATCTATCTATCTATCTATCTATCTATCGATCTATCTGTGTCTTTGCGTGTGTGTGTTTGTGTGCGTATACGTGTGTTTATCCAAGGACAATGTGAATTATATTGAAAATTACTAGATATTGGTAATTAATGTATAAATGGTTAATAAATTGATCGTTTTGTAGAATAATTCTTTCATTTTCTGTCTTCACACTAGATTAAATTAAGCGTGATTTGAGTCAATCAGCACCGAAACGTCGTAAATATATATGAGCTGGGTTTTATTAGCGAGAATGTAACGTATATATCGCATTTATTCCGATAATTGAAGCAATATCCTATTACTGGGATGCATTTTCCTTTTTTGCGGGCCATTACAGTAAAGGATTTTATGAGTCCCTGCTAAATTGTTATGCAAGAGGATTTTATTATGCTAAATTTAGTTTCCCTAAAGATGGGAAAAACATTGTCAACACGTGCCTTCACCAACCTGGCAACACGGGGACGTTCTGGACATTTATCTGAGAAAAAATCGCAACAAAAAGAACGCTTATATTCATTATCAATAATTCGGACAGTCAGTTAAGTGCCTTGGGCGATCATGTCTCGAGGATTTTCCTACAAGGGTTGCCATTTCTTTCTGCGGTAAGCTGAACACCAATCAAGGCTATAGAACCTAATCCGTTCTAGCATTTAATCCAAAGTTGGAGGTAGAATTGATGGATTCAGACCTTTCCCAAGGGTATTTTCGCGTTTGGGAATGCAACGAATTTAAGTGAAATTCGAACTGAGCTGTCTATATTTTTCGTTCAGACCCTATTTCGACTGCACTACAACTCGTATCCCAAGAGATAGCTAAAATTCCTTGGTTATATAAGGCAGGACGGCTTAGTAAACTGAACCCTCAGAGGTCACATTCAGGTAAGTGTGATAGGGGAAGTTATCAATTTAACTATCTGACAAACTTTTGTTCATGTTTGGTGAAATGTCAGTCAGAAGATTTAGTAAAAGGGCAGCCACTAGAGACGGAAATTTTGGATAGCCATGATCAACGATATTCTGAAGGGAGCGAGGCATCTAGAAGAAGAGCAAAAGGTTTTTATAATCCCCTTACGCTTTAAAAGTGCCTAATAATTATGTATTTTTAAGATAAGTTTCTATCAATACAATGCTCGAGAGTCGCTCAAGTTAAAGAATAGTGTTAAAATACTCATGATCAATGAGGTTTGTAGCATGAATGAAATAGTACGTGCTAGAAAAGGAAGATTATGAAGATAATCTTTGACTTGATAGGTTCAATGATTGCAGCCTTTGACTTAACTAATTGTCGAGTATTGGTGTGCTCATCAACATTTCCTTCCTTGTGAAATGAACACTGTTTTGGATCAAAAGGGACGTGCGCAGCCACTGCATAAGTTAGAAGGGCTTAGCAGAGCTCTGAATTTTCTTTGGGCTTTATTTGTCCTCTGATTTTTGCGAAATATTGTCGTTTCTTCGTGAACTGCTCTTCTTCCAATTGTCCATTAAGCAGTTACCCAATGGATTGGATTGATTTCTGTCCTCAGCAAGATATTTTCTGAGATGAATCGACGACGTGAGATCTACGTAATCTCTTGCTGTATGCGTGCTCTGGGAAGATAATTCGCTTGTGTAGATGGGTGTCTGGCATTCAGGCTAAGTGTCTGGTCCATCGATGCCGGAGCTGAGTCATGATGTTTTCTAGACTCGCCATCTTTGCACGGAGAACTTTGTTGTTAGTGATTCAGTCCTGCCTTGTGTTCTTTTCTTGTTCCACAGGCGACCTCCGAGCTTATGTCGTATGAGAATCTTACCATCATTAGGTTGCCAATTTATACAGTGGTAGACGGTTTGCCAACCAAGGCTATAGAACACAATTTGTTCTACTATTTACCCAAAGCTGGGGGAAGAAGAGATAGAGTCATACCTTTTGCAAGCGTATTAGTCTGTAAGTGAATAATTTCAAGAATTAATGATTTAAACAATGAACTCGACTGTCTGATTCCTAAATCCAAGCCGCTATCCATCTGTCCGCAGGATTTGCCGAAAATTTATTTGATGATTCTCAAACATGTTGGACGGTCGAAATTACAACAGGTCGGTAGATCATTAACATGGAAGCTTGTGTTAGCTCAGGATTGCTGAAAACTTTGGAATAGTTTTCCGTATACTGCTTGATTGGCCTTGATTCGGTTATCGACGTCTTTTCAAAGGATGAATTTGATGTTAGTAAGCTAGCAAGATATGGAAATTATTCAACATACTTCATGTTCTGTCCGTTGATGCTGATTTTGACTCCAAGTTATGGTTGATATCCAAGTCGTGATTGGAGCAGGAACTTAGTCTTTGTCACGTTGATGGTGAGTCTGTAGAATATGTACGCTCTGGAGGAGTTATTGTTTGAGTTATGGATATCTGCAAAGATATTTTCGTCGACCAGCAGGCAGCTCTCATCGGCATTTATTGTGCATTTGTTGTATGAGCCTAGAACCGGAGGCGAGCTATGCTGAAGAGGCTGGTATTTGTGTAGTATCGAAGCATGATTTCAGGCTTGTCACATGGAATCTTCTGAAGCATTACCGCCAAGTAGATAAATAGGATACGCACCCTTGTTTCAATTCCTCTGTGATGGAGAAGGCCGGTTTGATGTTAGACAGGAGACCATCATGTAATCTTATAGAGCTCTGATGAGCGCCGTTAATATCTCAGAGAAGCCATAGCATCTGAGGATCTACCAAATGCAATTTTCTAAATATCATTTCCACGGGTTCTTGATTCTCTCTGATCTGAGAAGATCAGAAGTCGATTGAGAAAGAACCTGATGAGGATATTCCCTGTGATGGACAGGTGAGAGATTCTATGGTATTTTCTACAAACGTTTCTATCTCCTTTCTTGAATATTGTGACGATACTGGTATCTTTCAAATCTGATGGAATTTCCCCCTTTCTCAAGATCTGTAGGAGAAAAGTGAAGAATCTTGTTTTAAGAGATAATCCACCATGTTGGCATGTTGGATCAAATTCCAGGAGGAGGTTATTACATCCCATGTCTCTAAAATATCGGATGCAACTGAGTACAGCTCCGAAATCATGATAAGATTGTAGTATTCATGAAAGTATGTCTGTGTGGTGGGACAACGAATATCGGCTCGGGATGAGAGATCGAACCTCAGTGGAATTCGTCAAATTCGCTTAAACGAAAATACTGTTTGGAAAGATATTAAGCTAGCTCCTCTCTGTCTGTCTGTCTGTCTGTCTGTCTGTCTGTCTGTCTGTCTCTCTCTCTCTCTCTCTCTCTCTCTCTCTCTCTCTCTCTCTCTCTCTATGGGTTGAATAGCAGAACAAATTAGGTTCTATAACCTTGGTTGAGAATCAGTCTGTCACGGAAAGAAATTGCAACCTACTGCGGGAATTTTCTGTCTATTTAGTCATGGACCGAAGGAGACATAAAGCGTGTATCATGTATGGCACTTAATTAACTGACATTTGGAATAAAAATGAAATTAAGGCGATTTGACACTGTGGAAGTTGTATGGCGTTTCTTACCTGTAAATATCTGAACTGAATAAGACGCTTATTAAAGAAAATTTGATTCATACTCTGAAGACAGTTATTCAGATATGTGTAAAAGTTACAATCCATCTTTTAAAACAAAAGAGATTGCCAATAAACGATTGATTATCGTTCGTTAAAATGTCTGCGCACACCTAATATATCTGCCAGTGACATTGCTTTCGTTCTGATATATCTGTAATGTTAAGGCAAGTAGAATGGAACAACGGTGAGTAATTTTGGGTTGGCCAGTTTAAAATGTCAAATATTGTTGGGTCGTTTGCTTTTTTCTTTCTTTAATTGAATCAAACTCACTATTCCGTAGAAATGGCCAGTCGAATTTATAATATATCAACCCAGGTTGAGTCATCTTTCTTCGATTGTAGAATTAGGCACACAGTGAGGATCAAATTCCTTATTCAGTAGAAAAGTTTGTCTTATCGATGTTAAACATTATTGGGTTATTTAGCGGAGAATGTTTTATGAACAGTTTAGTGAGAGTCAAAGTCATATTTCCTTAAAAATAGATACTTGGTAGATTTTACTACATGTCAAATTGAATGTGCTTTTTATACGTCGGATTTTGTATAAAACACTCAGGGACAATTAGATTAGGTCGGTAGCTTATTAGTTTTACAGCATGCTAACCCTATTTGGTTGCTTTTAACATCGAATTTTGTATGTTACTCCCAGTGAGAGACTAACATTCTACCTATTAGTAATGTCAATCTGAATAGACAGAATACCAATAACCCCATACGAAGTAATGTTTATTACGATCAGTTCTGACAGGTCATTTAGGAAAGGCATGAAAACCAAGGAAATTAATCATACAAGAAAAAAGAAGGTATTGCTTGAAAAGACTGTCGCAAAATTAAATTTATAAGGAACCTATTGATTCATTTTTTCGCTTGAATACTTTATTGAAGTTCGGAGCTAAATTATAAAAAAGCAACCATGAAAACTAAAACACTTTAAGCTGTTTTACATTAAAGGAGTTATTAGTATTAATAATTTTTTTCTGTTTTTTTTTTTCAACTCGATCCTTACTGGTTGACATTTCTGAAAAAAATTAAACACCAATGTAAACGTATGTTTTTGTCTCTTTCAGAAATTCTATGCTCGCTTACACCTAATATAATAATTTAAATGCAATGTCAATAATACACCTGGCAGATATATTAGGTGTACGCAGTGTCAACTGAGCAGATATTTAATAAAAAATCTTTTTTTGTACTTGTCATTTATTCTGGTATTATCAAATTTATAGATTTGACCATGTGCTATTTCTGTAAATATTTTAATTGTAACTGTTTAACTTTTCTTCTAAGATCTTTAAACCATTGTTCAGATTAACTGAGATAAAACGAATAATATCTTCTTAGAATCTTTCACACCTTTCTTGATCACGTATACGTCATCTCTTGTTCTCTTTTTTTTTTTTTCACTTCCGACGCCTTTTTCTTTTATATTTTGGACTGATGGATCCAGTTTTTTTCTTCGCCTTAATGACAAGACTGAATGTTGAAAGGCTGCACCTACAATATCTTTTTGTAACGCTTGCTAGTAGGTTCGTGCAGCGTCACAATTTTCGTACGCTTCGTTGGGTCCATCGCAGACAACGACCGTCGAGAGAATAGTAACAAGGCGTGATAAAAATCTGATGCAATCAATGTAGACGTAATATTTTTCAAGTCCAAAAAACTCCATCATACACCCCGAAAATAGATTCATATTAATGCAAATCACTGCAAAATATCTAATCTGAAGAAAAACAATAGAAATCGATTACACCCTGTAAACTCAGTTGGTTTAAAACTTACCGTTTGGTAAAAGAACGGTAACAAAAGCAGTTGTTTCAATTAATTTGCACAATTTGTAGATGTTAAGGTTTTAAGTTCAGTACGAGACTGGCAGCAAGAACTTATTATTTTACAATTGAAACTGCAATATTTAACACTAAGTTCTTCTTTCGCTATTCTTGCTTTTGAATATCTCTTTCGGCTGTTTGCTTAGTCGTTAATTCTGATCATTAAATCTTGACAGACTCCAAAGGAGAATCAGTAATGTGATAGATACCGACTTTGCGGGTCGACTACAGCCACTTCCCCACCGACGAGATGTGGCCTCCCTTTGTCTGTTCTATAAATACTTTCATGGCTTCTGCTCCAACAAACTTAAGTCACTGGTGCCTCTGCAACAGGTGTTTACTCGTGCAATCCCATTCACAGATTAACCAAATACAGACGACAATTCTACTCCTGCAGCTCCTTTTCTCGCACTTCCCGCCTGTGGAACTCACTTCCATATTCTTGCTTTCCTGACGGCTAGAACCTCCAGGAATTTAAATGCAATGTCAATACTCATCTCTTAATCTCTTAGTTCTTTCTTCACCGTCTTGTATATCCTATCCTTTCTCTACACGTTTTCAACTGTCATAACGCCTGTATTCCCATCTTTCTCTTGCTCCTTTTTAACTGGTTCGTCTTCCTCTTCAATCTCTTCTACTTAATATTCTTACTCTTATGTAGCTACCTGCACATTAGTGGCGTTACCGCCTTGCTCGGGGTGATACGATAAAAAATAAAAATTAAAATGCGATATAAATCGTCATCTTCTGTTTTCATAATTCCTCTTATTTTATTGTTCTCTCTCCTTAAGAATGTTTTCTTCTAATATTATCGCGGAAGTTTCAATATCTGTTTGTTTTAAGGCTTGAACCCTCATCAAATCTTTGAGGGAATAGATAGATGGTTGTTACACAAGGATGGCAATTAATGTTTCCTCGAGAATTCACACATAAAATGCAGAATTGTACAGTGTGTAACATCATAAGAGTAACATCAGGCTTACGGCCACATGGCGTATGATCACTGAAGTTAAGCAGTGTTGAGCCTGGTCACTAATTAGAAGGGTGGTCACTTCGGCATTCCATACGATGTAAACTTTAATGTGCGTTGGTGTAATGGATTAGTTAATCGGAGCACCGATCTCCAATTCCGGTTGAGTTCAAATTATATTCACTTAGTCACAAATATCATTGTAAAAAGATATGAATCCACGTCGTCTCTCCTATCTATGGGTAAAATAGTAAGACTTTTATCGCTAAAAATTTGTTGTTACAAAAACTATAACAATTTAAAAATAATCTTTCTGGCTTTAAATAACTTGCAAAGTGTGAATCAATCAATCAATAAACAATCCAATAAAACTCTACCTTGAGTAGCTCTTGGGCGAACAAGTGTTAAAGGTTAAAGAAAGGCAAAACTTATTGAACACTGTATTCAGGTATGATAAAGAAACTGTCGGCAAATTATTACTCGAACAACCCAGTGAGAAAATACAAGAAGATGAAGACGGCTCACGTAGACCCCGAGAGAAAACTCACAGATAGAAAGCGTATAAGATCTAAGAACCATCCGGCTATAACGTGCAGAATGGAATAAACGTGAAGACATTATAATGAGTCAAGAGGGACGAGTTAATTTCTTCATGGTTTATAGATTTTGGATATATATGTAGCTATTTCAACTATGTAAACAAAACCCGTTCTTCATATAAAATATGCACATTTGTAGATGTCTCTGAACAACACTAACACATTATAAATTCTGGATATGTGTACATTAATTTCAAATAAAAGGAATGATTAAAAGAAAGTGGTGCTTGTAATTTTTTTAACTAATTTTTACTAACGTATCTGTTTGCACAAGAATACTCAACTCAAATGAAGAGGTCCTGGGCATGACGGTAAACTGCATCTGGCAGCAAGGCCTCTGATTGGGAAGTTGTGGGAAGCATGGAACCACCTTTTAATTGCTGTTGTTCTCAGGCTCAACATGACCACGAGTGGTGTGGTAGCAACTGTTAGGGTCCAAGCTAAAGGCAAATAGTTAACACCCAAACTGGGGTCAAAAATACACTTATATATATATATATATATATATATATATATAAATAGACTCTTATAGAAAAATAAACATTTTTGAAGGAAAATATTATACATTTTTGAAGAAAACATGTTACCATGACACATTTTTGAAAACAAAATCTCATCGAAACATTTTTGAATACAAAACTAGAAGACATTTTCAGTTTTCTAAAATTAGAAAAACAAAAAATAACAAAGAATTTTCATTATAATCTAAATCAACCTTCTCACTATAACCGAACATAAAAATAATACACTAAAATCCGAATTTTTGGCATCTAATAAGCCACAGACGTTGATATACTGTTAAGCAAAACTCAAACTCAAAATCAAATGAAGAGGATTGAAGAAATTTTCTGAATATTTAATAAAGAAAGTGGTTGAAATATGTTTGTCCAGGCTAGATATTTCTCAATGAAAGCTGTCACGGCTTTTTGACACTCAAAGGAAGCAAGTAAATAAATATCGGTATATATATACTCTAGAAATTTTTTGGAAATTCTGCAAATCTATAGGTAATAAATATTTCGCAGCTAAGTAAAGCCTCGTTCCTCAGACCCAAAACCATACAAAAGTTAATGTTTAAAATCATCCAGAAAATCGTTTCTATATTTTTCTTTTTTTTTTTTTTTTTTTGAATGAGCGAGGAAAATCTTTTGTAGGCTGCCGTTATAAAGAATTATTCTCGATATGGGCACCTGAGCATCTGTATGTAACGATTTTCGGAATGATTTTAAACATTAACGGTTTGAGGTTTGAGGAGCAGATGCTTTGCTTAGCTGCGAAATATTTATTACCCATGGATATGTAGAATATCCAAAAACATGTCCTAGGTTATACTACTTTGTTAAATTTAATAAAAAGGTTAACATTGAGTTTTTCTCTATTGGAATTTACCTGACAAAAATACCAAATATTCTACGTCATATATAGAGTCATCCGCAGACAGATCTGTCTCGCTGTATCACAGCACATCAGTACGGTTAGACAGCCAATTGCTTTTTACCCAGGATTAAAACCCGACCGAATTGGCGTCAGTCGGTGATTCTAGTAGTAGTTTCAAGAATAAATTAACTGCTTACTTGGCAGAAGCTCATAATACAGGATTCATTTCTAATATTACCAGATGCGCAGCACACAGAATCACGACTTTCTTTGGATGAAGACCTGCTTGAGGAGGGGGCTAAATTTAGCTCATTTTGTTCATTTTGCTTACCGCTATTCTTTCTACAAATATTGTTATAAACAATCCATTTCACATCACGCGTCACAATTTGCCTAAAAAAAGGGTGCATTTTCAGTGCGTTTATACATCAAATCACAGAGAGACTGGCAATCCAAAAACCTTTTATCTCTCAGACATTGTCATACTCAAACATCGTAGCGATTTAAGTACCAGAGCACTGCTTTGGGCCCCAGCAGACCCCGCAAGTTTTCTAGGGGCTCCAAGGCTTCAGGAAGTTGCAAGGCCCCGGAAAGCCACAAGGCCTACTGAAAGCCGCAAGGCTTCTTTGCTCCGCAGATCTATTGTAATGAAAAAAATGCGCAAAATAATTATTAGGATCAACTGGAAAATTATTATCATACTTGTATGTTGAAATAGACATCTATCAATCCGTCTCACTCTCGCTCTCTCTCTCTCTCTCTCTTTTTATATACAAACACACACACACACACACACACACACATACACACACACACACACACACATATATATATATATATATATATATATATATATATTGAACAGGTGTAGAGGCTCATCCCTTGTTCCCTGTTTAGGATGTGGTCTCCGGCTTTCTCTTTTCCAATCTTTTCACTCTTTTCTTTTTTATTTTTTTCAATTGGAGTAGATAGGCTAAACTATCGCCCGGTTTGACACTCCACCCACGTCCATTGAACAGGTGTAGAGGCTCATCACTTGTTTCCTGTTTAGGATGTGGTTTCCGGTTTTCTCATTTCCAGTCTTTTCACTCTTACATAGCCCCCTGCACATCAGTGGCGTTACCGCCTTGCTCGGGGTGCTATGATTAAAAAAAATATATATATATAATTTTTGATAGCAGTGTTCCAGTCCTAAAGAGGCCGCAAATCATTTGTAATTAAAAAATTTAACTTGAGAGACAATTAGATTATAGATATCTGTTTCAGCATACATTCAAGAACATAACATATATATTCAAACTTTCAGGATGTAGAAGACTGAGAGCCAAAACGCACTGAAATGGCTATAAAAATAGCTAGAAAATCACCAAAAAGTAGCTAAAAGTTCTGAAAAATTTCTTAACCCTCTAGGGCCATTCGTATCATATTATTGGGGGATCTGTTTATTACTTCATAACAATATAGAACTGATCCCCCACTTTATGACAAGTAGAAGCCTTAACCCTCTAGGGCCATTCGATCATATTAGTGGGGGATCTGTTTATTACTTCATAACAATATAGAACTGATCCCCCACTTTATGACAAGTAGAAGCCTTAACCCTCTAGGGCCATTCATATCATATTTGATACAGTATGAAAACAAGCCTTGAAAGAAATATTTTCCTGAAAGATTTTTTAAGAGAAATATTTTATAAATTTCAAATGAAAGCAGTACTGACTGCTCAGTCAATGAATACCAAATGTTTCCTTATAGGGAAATACCAAATGTTTCCTTATAGGGAAATACTGTATCAAATATGATACGAATGGCCCTAGAGGGTTAATGTATAGCTTGAAAACGCTAATTCCGCGATTTCTTCCGTTTTTTTATAATCACGGAATATTTGCGTTCCGAGAGTATTTTATTTTTTTAAAGTACCATTTATTGTGGGTTCAGTATGTTAGGTGGGAGCGCAAGTTCCATTCTGCGGATAGAGGGGCTGCCAGGCGCATTTTGCGAGGCGGGGCGCGATGTTGCTAAGCACGGTACTGTTGAGTACCTAAACTTCACTAAGTGCTCAGGAATTATGGATTTTGGGATTTTGCTAAATTTCATATTTTTCTCAATTACTGCTCAGTGTAATGTGATTTATTCCAGAGCAATGTCATGAGTTAGTCGTCATCTGTAGTGGGAGTTAGTGAACCACCTCCATACAAGTCTGTCAACTAAAGTACATTCACTGCAAACAGTCCATATCTTTTTTGTTGCTTGCGAAGCCTTTTGGCAGTTACGGTAATAGAAAGTCATCAGGTATCTAATATGCACCTTATAATCTTGCAATTTTATAGGGATGCAAAATTAACACGAATTAAGTCATTTTAACCTTTCTTTCTTATGCGATAGTTTGAAGCGGGCTTTAATTGTAAATGTAAACATGTATTTGTCGATAGATTTTGATTTGTTCTAACGTGTTTGAACATAAACAACTAAAACACAGTATGAGCTTTTCAGATATTCCAATACATACGCCCATTTATTATTAATTTATAAGAATACATGAATTTAATAAAATACATGTATTTAATAATACACGAATAACATCATATCTCTTGACCGATTACAAAGGTGTTATAGGGTCCGGTTAATTAAAGTCGGTCAAGTGACATGAGTTAAGATGCTGGAAAATGTATTAATTTTTAGAAAACCGTATATCTATTTATCTACTGAGCAATTTCTTTGTATCCTTAAAATAGATAGATGAGGAATCTGAAATATACGGGCAGATTGTCAGATATATAGATAATACATAATCAAGTTAGTTAAATAATCTGTGATAGTAGATATTCAAAGCGCTGCGTAAATGCGGTACAAGGCCTAAAAGGTAGGGTATCCAGTGAGGATCGAACTTACCATTACACCACACCGGGTTGCCCTAATGATAGATAGATAGATAGATAGATAGATAGATAGATAGATAGATATAAATATTTAAACGGATAAGTAAATAGATAGGAACTGTATATATATGTTCGTGTGTGTGTGCGTAAACATAACAGATATTAACAGAATGAGCCAGACGGACAGACTGACAGATAGATAGATAGATAGATAGATAGATAGATAGATAGATAGATAGATAGATAGAGTGAGCTAGAGATAGTCAAATAGACAAATAGATAATATATACATAATTCAGATAAAAAATCAAAGATAGATAGATAGATAGATAGATAGATAGATAGAGTGAGCAGAGATAGTCAAATAGACAAATAGATAATATATACATAATTCAGATAAAAAATCAAAGATAGATAGATAGATAGATAGATAGATAGATAGATAGATAGATAATCTGATATAGACATATATTGAAACATGTATAAAGATATATAAGGAATCTTATATATACATATATTTAAACAGATAGGTACAACGTTAGGAACTGTACATATTAAATATATATACATGTGTGTGTCATTGTGTGTTTGTGTAAATATAAGATAGATATTAACAGAATAAGATTGATAGATAGATATGAATAGAATAAGTTAGAAAAGAGAGGTAGATAAGTGATCAAAGACAGACACTCATATCGACAGACAGATAATATATAAATAAATTTGAATACGAGAAAGAGAAGTCATAAAGCAATCATCTCAGATAATGAATCTGATGTAGGCAATAAAGAAGATAGATATGAACAGGATATATATATATATATATATATATATATATATATATATATATATATATGTATGTATGTATGTATGTATGTATGTGTGTGTCTAAAAATAAGATACATACATACATATATATAAATATATATATATGTATGTATGTATGTATGTATGTATGTATGTATGTATGTGTGTGTCTAAAAATAAGATACATACATACATACATACATACATATAGGCCTAGGTCTTCATATATATTCGTCTACCCTGAATATTCAAGTTGATTTGTTTGTGATTTACTCGTACGTGGTATGAGTCAGTTTTAATCTTCTGGTCAAACTGTATGGAGAATTTGCAGCTTTTAATAAGATCGGCTTAGCAATCGTGGTAAAATATTCACGCCAAGCCACTTGGCGTACGGGGTTAGGTTTTCTGGTGTCTATTTATAAAGAGCAATATGTTTGTAATAATCTCTATCGACAGAACTGCCTAATGCTGGCATCGGTTTGAATATTATGGACCATCGTTCAGGTCATTATTCATCACGTCGTTTCCTTGTGCAATTTATATATACGACAAGCGTCTAAATACACTGGGTATGATCCATCTAAGAAGTCAATGACATCAGCAACGAAAGCGATAGCTGTAATGTGTAACGTTATTGATGCGTCAAAGAAAACATGCATCAGCAAAAGGAATTGAACTAGTTTTAAACAACAATGACAGTGTAAAAATATTTTAGTTATGTTAATGTGATAGTATTTCAAATTTTATTGAGTTGTTTAATATCGAATACGTCTTAGAGGATGAAATACAAGGAATTAGCATGAATAGAGGTTTAAGTCTTGATTGTTCTGACGCGTAATCACAGGTTCGGTTTGAATAAAATCAAAAAAGCGAAATGGGTTCGGTGTTAATTAAAAGTGTAAAAGTTTGACTGCTGTGCAAATAAACTATAGGAAAACAAGGACTAGATACTTGAGTATTTGTCTCTATTTCTGAGACGAGGTATTGTAATTATTTACATTTTTTTCCATTATTCGGACTGTTGTCCTCATTTTGCTTTCCATGTTCACGTTTCGGCCGTTGTAAGCTCAGACCTTCTTCAGACGATTAGAATTTTAAACTGACACCTTTATTTCGATCAAACGTCCTAAATATGACAACCAAGATAAGGACAACAATCTGAATATTAAAAAATAGACATGTGAGGATTGCACTAGACTAAATAAGCAGACGCTAAGGAGGTTTTCATCAGAATCAAAAAAATGTTTAGTTTGTACTAGAATCAAAAAGACAGGCAGAGATTTAAGTTTGCACCATTTGTTTTTTTTTTCATCATTTGACCCCAAGCAGTACAGAAGCGTCACTAGTGCGCATGGGCGAGAGAAATAACAAGGTACGAGGACTGTCGAAGAAAGAGTAATATGACTGAGATTCAAGAAGATAATAGATTGCAATTGACGCTGCATTTAAACTTTATCTATAAGAATTAATTCAAATCAAAAATAAAGTATTGCTGCCATATGTGCCCAATACTCTCTTGCTTGTCTTTTGTCACGACAGAGTCTCTTCCGAATTACTACCATCTTCAAGTATAGGGTCATCTTTCCTGCATAACACAATGAATATCGCTTCTACTCTTTGGTTTCGTTCATACAACACCACACAGTAACCATTCACATTGAGTAGCTCTTGGGCCTTTTATTGAGGCTCATTACTATAAAAAAAAAAAATAACAAATTAATCATATACGTTTACTTGACTTTTGAGTATGTAGCTATGACGTGTTAGCTTCGACATCGATACCAACTGAGCAGCGACTTCCCGTAAATCTGTCGCCAATTTTACTCGGGACATTGATGCTTCTCACCAGACCCCGCCAGACTCTTTAATTGCGTTATAGAAATGCATTACGGATTGACAAAGCATCCAAGTGTTTTTATCGATGAATAAGATCAACGTCACGCCGGACAGTATTACATATTAATGCATGACTCACGTACATTCGCCGCGACTTCAATGATTTGCATTTCCAATAATATGCCGGAAGAGTGGTTATATCTTGACCGGCATCAACTCCCGAGAGGCCGCCTGCTTTCTTCTGCTATCAAAATTTGTAAAAATTTCACTGCTTTTCATCTTCATTCCAATGTCATTCTTTTCTCTTATCTGATATTTTTTCGTTTAAATTGTTCTTCGTCTTTTACTCTTTCTAACAAATCAATTAGGTTTTCGTTTTTCTTTTTTCTCCTCTTTGATTCTTTTTGCTATTTCTCTCTAATGATTCCGTTTTCCGCTTGAATATCGGCGCGAAACGAGAAATGGGGAAGCCGAGTTCGAATTCCAGTGTAATTCATTGCATCCACGTACGCGCAAATACCCTTGGGAAAAGTATTATTCCGTCTCTTCCCTCTAGTTATGGGTTAAATTACAGAACAGACAGGGTTCTATAGCCTTATCGGGCAACCAGACTACCACAGAAAGCAATGGTAACCAACTGCGGGATAAACTTCTTCCTAGTCTGTCATATCTCTTTCGAGACATGATCGGTCAAGCGTGTTTCACGCATCCTTACTTTCCTTCTCCATCGTATTTTTCTTTTACTCTATTTCTTCTTCTTCTTCTTTTTCTTCTTCTTCTTCTATGTGCCATGTACCTTCAGGACATTGACGGTCATGGCTTTCTGCGTCTCCCAATCCCTGGTAGCTTTTAGCACGCTTTTTCCTGTTACCCAACTCAAACCACGCTCTACCATCCACCTGCTCAGGCCCTTCAAATATGTTATCCACTGCTTTTCCCCTGTCTCTCTTTCTTTCCGTCGAACCTCTGAGTATCACATTCTCTAAGCGTCCCTTCATCATCACATGTCCGCCGAACTTCAGCTGTCTTTTCCTGCTCACTATTAATTTCTTTTTCGTTTCTATCCTTTCTAAAACCTTATCATTGTTCACATGCTCGGTCCATGAAATCAGCAGCATCCTTCTGTAGAACCACAATTCAGCTGCTTGAATTTTTCCTTCATCTTTGATGATATTGTCCAGCATTCACTGTTATATATATATATATATGTAGAGAGAGAGAGAGAGAGAGAGAGAGAGAGAGAGAGAGAGAGAGAGAGAGTAGACATTCAACACCAAGAGGCAATTGTCGAGTGTGACACTATCTCCCGCGGGTATATTTTCTTTTATTTGGTTTAATGTAACGGAGAGATAGGAATTAATATTAGTGGTATTAATAGTTGTGCTTTATTGTAATTCGCGATGTGAGCTTATGTAAAGAAAACTATTTTAATACTATCATGTACTTGTAAAATCCGGAGAATTAGCTGACAATTTGAAAGAGAAAGAAGGAAATATAGTTTTCTTTATTTTTCATTATAGTTTCTCTCTTTTTCATACATGATACGAGTTATTTTGCGCTAGGTGGAAATTTGACAAAATGGTCGCGGTCATAATAAAACGTCAAGATCTACGTGATGAGGTCAAGTAAGGTTAGATCCCCTAACAGATGTTCCTGAGAACAGAAAATTTGTGGGAATTGAAAAATCTAAATATGAAGTAATCGAAAGGAAGAAGACAGAGATTAGGTCATGTGAGCTGTTGATATTTCATTCGTCGAGCCACGCCTGCCACCCCCGCAAACCGAGTGGGTGGAAAACAATCTCATTGGTCAAAAGTTTTGAGTCGGCCGAATCCCCCGAGAGGATTGGGGATGGTTATAAAAATCCGGACTCGGCGAGAAAACTCAGTCGTTGGCTGGAGAGTAGTTTTTGTGAGTCAAAATGTAACGACTGTGGAAAATGGTTCCCAACTGGAGGAGCCATGACCCACAGCTGGTTGCCTACCATAAAACATGGCTGAAGCGTCAATGTCGAATGAAGCCAGCCGCCGATTAACTTAAAGAGTTAATTTTGAATAATGCGTCTTCGATAGGAATTCCGAAAGAACGTTATTGTTTTACAACTTATTTGGGAGAATTAAAATTTCTGATTATTGTCGACAAAAAATGAAAATAATTTTTAGAATTGTGTTGGGAGAGAGCTTCCAGGCGACAAATATAAACCAACCCCTACACCGCCGCCGTCACGTCGCCGTCATTAGCCGCCTTTGATTCGGTAAATTCCGTTAAGCTCCGATAAGGACCCGAAAAACTTTGTTGTTTAAAAGTTGCATAAAGAATTGACAGCCCTGATTATAGAGAAAATGTGAAAAGACTTTAATGAAAATTTAATGAATACGTGAAAAGACGTTAATGAAAATTCGAATAGCTCTGTTTACTTTAACGAAACTTAGAAAAGATATTTTTATTTAAGGATTGAAAACTCTGATATTTAAACGAACGAACTCTCTCCGTTGTAAACTGGCATACCGACAAGTGTATTATCTGCTCCTGTGACTAAAAATTATTTTATATAAAGACATTCTTTGTAACTCTCCAAGAATGTTCGACTTGTTATCTTATTTTTTTTTTTTTTGGTGCCGTGTTTATTTTTAACCAGAAGTGTACACCAGTGTCAGGTCAGTGACTTTCTGAAATCAATTCACAATGTGGACAGGGGTCCATTGTTGCAATAGACGTCTTGAAAACCAGCTTTTGTGAGGAGATCATCATTACCAGTAACAGCGATCGAACCAACCGGCCAGCCGTGTGGCAGTGTCACGACCGCCGACAAGAACAAACGTCACAACCGGCCAGCCCCGGGCATGAGGTGTCACAGAGCATTTTAAATTTACATCCTTTCTATCCTGCGATTTAGCAATTTAACCCATAAATATAACATACGTTAAAAGTATATTGTGTCATATAAACACATACATATAAACTTAATAATACATACAAAAACTTCATAATAGTAAATATAAGCCCTGATGATGGTTATAACAACAGAAACATTGTAATGTTGGCTACCATACAATAAATCCATATTTTGTTATTTCTCAAGTATTTTTTTATTTCACATTGTCGGAATTTATTTTCCTTTTCCTTTAAAATATACATTTCCACAATCTGGATTACAATAAACTCATTCGCCAATAGAAATAGTTACTCATATCCGTACACTCTTTAAAAAAGCAGAACCTTTCGTACTAACTGCCTACATGAAAATGTCATTCCAGAAATCATCCCAAACTTAACGACTAATTCAAATCATATCTTCTCTAATTTTGTTAAAAGTTTCCTACAAACTTCCATTAAACATCTAAAACACTCTGAGGATTCAGTCAGTTAAGTCAGTTAAGCGCCATACGTGATACACGCTTGGGCGATCATGTCTCGAAAGAGACATGACTGACTGGGCAGAAGATTATCCCGCAGTAGGTGGCCATTGCTTTCTGCGGTAGACTGGTTGCCGACCAAGGCTATAGAACCCAATCTGTCCTGCTATTTAACCCATAACTGGAAGGAAGAGACGGATTAATACCTTTCCCATGGATATTTGCACATAAGTGAATACAATGGATTCAACTGGAATTCGAACTCGGCTCCCCGGCTTCTTGTTCCGAGCCGATATCCACTGTACCACAACGAACATCTGAGGATTACAATTCCGAAAAAGCAACACACCTAGTATCCTACATAAAACATAACCATTACATGTCTCCCGAAATGGCTACATACATATTTTTGATTTTCACCCCAACAGAAACAGATGACCTTATTGATAATTTGACAAAAGTTGACCAGGAACTTAATAATTCTATGGAATTTTCTG